>JAYEPQ010000007.1:9333714-9771214 GCA_036321105.1 Dracaena cambodiana | reverse complement strand
GATAAGTTCTCTTAACTATGAAATTGTTTTCGTTAGATTGTGAATCTTTTGACATAAAATGCTATTTGGGATTTGATGTTCTAATGTACTATTATTTTGCCCTAAGGAAGGGTAAGTAAACAATTGGATCTTTGTTTCAGATCGTTCCATTCTTGTGTCAACTTGCTTATGTTACAACTGCTTTTTTGCTGTTCTAATTCGCAGCTTTTGTTTTGGATAATATGATGCTTAACAATACTTTGCAGTTTACAACTTTCTCATTCATCTCCTGGCTAAGTAAAAAATTATCACCCCTTTAAGTCACACCATCATTAACAATTGTTAGTGCGCTAAGTAATATAGCTTGAATTTTCCCTTAGTTGATTGATCCCAACAAGTTCTAATCCAGCCAATTAAGTGAAGAAGACGGAGGTATACAAATAGCAAATTTCGTAAATGTAATAAATGGCCATTAGCACCTAAGAACATCAATTTTATCTCTCCAATTCTCCTAACATTTATCAAATTGTAAACTAACAGAATCTAAAATATAGAGAGATTGTTTTATTTTCTGACAACTTATAACAGCCTTATGTACTGATGAAATGAGCATCATAGGTACTATGCTAATCCTCATGAAAGAAATCCTTAAGTAAATGTTTAAGTGAGCTGCCGTCCGTAGATTGATGTCATAATATCAATTATATAGCTGGCAGCGAAACACAAGATAATAATAGCCTAGTTGCGACTGTGTAGGCTAGATAATCAAGCCATATATCGTAGTTGGCTGCAGTATTCCCTGAATATTTGAGCAAACTGCAGGTATTATATTATCCTCATTTTGAATGGTTCCTGTCAAGTGCGTATTCTTTTGTTTCAAAATTACTGGTGTTTGAGCAAACAACTGTTACTGCATGCCATCTTTATGATGGGTACCTACTTCACAAAATTGTAGAACCTGGCAGTTGCCCTGATTCCAATACTAACATTGCTCTAATTCATACATTTCAAATGAGTTCCTTTAATAAGATGTGTGTTGTTTTCGTTTTTACTCTTAATGTTGGGATAAAGATATAAACCGGAACTAAAAGCCAATTGGTGAAAACAGTTGAGAATAATTATATAAAAGGAGAATCAACGTTAATATATAGCAACTAGCTGTACTTAGTTATTGGTTACTAATGAACTTTTCGTATGCCAAGATTCTCTGGAAGTTGTGAGAAGTTGGAGGTAACCATATAATTTTAATTAGTGACAATTTGTAGAGTACCCAAATAAAAACAAGGTTGAGAAATACATTAAGTTTTAAGGATTTCGATTGGGAGTTTATTTTTAACTCTGTTATATATTAAGGATTTCGATTGGGAGTTTATTTTGAACTCTGTTATATATTGATATATATTATGTAAGTAGAAACCGTATTTAAAACTGTTTGATACTTCAATAAGTACTTCCGTGGATTTTTAAGAAAAGAACACAAATATAAAATTTGTGGATGGAAAAATAATTAGAAGTATACAACTATGATAATATGGGTGAATTAAGCTTAAAAATATTATATTATTCTAAATTTCTTAGAGGAAACGGATGTTAGTGCTTTAAAATTTCACTTGTTTTATAGGTAGAATATGTAGATATGGACATATTATAGATGAAATTGGATGATATATTATAGATGAGATTGGATGTTAAGTAAAAGGAGGGAGACTAATGTAAGTTTCATTGGAGGAAATTTCCCTTATCATAACAAAACTCCACTTTTTCTCTTTTTTTTATAATGATCAAATTTAATGGTGTTCGTCTCCAGTACTTGGAGTTTACTCATATATGAGTTTATTATTGTTATTTATCCATCAATTTTATATTATTGGTAAACTGTTATATTTTTGTGAGCTTGATCGTTGTTAAAATCAATGCTAAATTCTAAAATTTTCTATAAACTCTAGGGGATGAAAAACAATATTATGCAGTTAGGTCTAAATAAAAAATCGGGAATGTTAGATTTTTGTGGCTTTAGGAAGAAAATTTTCTCCAATATGTGTGATACCCATTTTGTTTTGTTCCTCCAAATGTGTGATACCCATTTTTCTCATAATATATAGGTTAGCAAACTTTTAATGTGATGGAAATAACTTTTTGAAAATAAATTTTTTCCCCTGAAACATTATGCAATGAGAATAACTATTGTGTTTAAATATTGTAAACTATAACGTGAAAATATTAAAACAACAACTCTAGCCAAATAAGTAGTGGTTGAGGATTAGTGTGCTTGTAAGTCCAACAAGCAATAAACAATACCAGGCTCATTTTCTTTTTAGGTTCAGCAAGGATCTAAAATTTACCCTAGTATTACCAATTTTTCATGTGTTTTAAATGTATATTTATCCATATTTCAAATAAGGCGAATTTTCAACTGAAATAAAAATAAATCATTAGAATGTAGGATTACTAAATCCATGTTCCCCATATTGTGTAAACTAAGCAAGAATCTATATGCATTTGGAAATGGCCATTAGCAATATGCTTACAGCCTAGTATTCAAGTGAAATAACCATCCTATCGATTATAGGGTCTGAAAGTATAAAGCTGCAACAGTTGGGAGTCCGTTAACAAGAAAACCCATTTCGCTGCTAGTGTGAAGTTTTGAATTGGATCTCGAACCCTTCCACCCATCCTTAATGTTCTCCAACAAGTTTGTTCTATAGCCAGTTCCAAATCATCTTCGATACAAATGTTAACAAATTTTGTCTTGAACCCTATTTGCATCTTTTCTGCTTGTATTTAAGAGCCAGATATGATTCTACTAGGATTCTCATTTCTCACCTGAGCATATTAAGGCAGCCTTTACAGGAACCTCGGCATTTTTATTTAGTGGATTCTCATGTCGTCCTATGACCTTAGCAATACCAGAGTAGTTTACTGATACAAACAATATGGCAATCAAATGCGAAATCAATCAGCAGGGTGCTCCTTAACTTGGTTGACAAGGAATTGATTCGATATCTAATCATAATCCGAATCAATCAACAGGGTGCTCCTTAACTTGGTTGACAAGGAATTGATTCGATATCTAATCATAACCCGCTTAAATGCAAGCCTTTTTTACTGTTGTTAAGGTATCCTATCCTTGAATGAGCTATCAATCTGCCGACACACTGCTCTTATGATCTTCTTGGCTATAATTGAAACCTTTGCAGACAGGCTTTTAGTGGTTGCACGTGTTGCTTTCTGCATCTCATACATGTTATGTTTGTGCTTGTTGAAGCATCGTTCTTCTTCCTTTGCTTGCTTTTCTAATTGAGAATCACAGACTCTCCCTTTTTCTTTTCTTTTTTCTCTGTCGATAGTTCACAATTGTGTAACTGCAGTTTGTGTCATGGTTATGTCAAATAGATTGTGAGAGCATGGAAAGAGTTTCTTCTCCTTATCTGACCTCAGCTCCCCATGTCTTCCAATTATCCTTTCTCAGTGTACCTTCAGCACATAGTAGTGTCGTATTCAATTTTTTGTATTATAAAATAAATTTTTTATTTTTAATTTAAAATTTTAAATAGGACTGGTTAACGATTGAACTTTGGATCCGTCCATTCTCATCTACAATATATAGTCAGAATAGTCACAAGTACTAAAGATGGTCACAAGTACTAAAGACCCCTAATCTTTTTAAGAGAGACAAATTTTCTCTCTCTGATGAAGGGAACAAATTTTTTACACCAAGGAATGTTCGTTTTGTAACCTTCAAGTAAAGTCATAGAACATCTAGCTTTTTCTCTGCCATGAGCTTTCTCTGATTTTTTCATGAGAAATTATTGCTTAAAGTACATAACTGTATACTTAGGCACACACAAACTATCAAAACTGACACAAGTCGCTTCTGAATCTTATAATGAAAAAAAAAAAAAAAATTCACTTTATGTCTCATGATGTTAGAGGAAGCCGATATTAATATATGCTAATAGCATTGCAATTTGCTTAATCGTAGGAACAAAGTAAAATTTTATTTTGCAACAAAATTATAATTTAACCAAAACTTGAAAGTGGGCCGATGAGATTTTGTTAAAATATAAAATAATTTCCATCAACTCTCATCACAATTTCGAAATTTTGATATAGTGAAAAGGACTAACATGGTTTCAGAGCAATTCAGGTTCACAGTTCCTTTCTCCATGAGATTATACTCCTGACATTTTGTCACAATATGCATGTCTTGAACTCACACAAGTACTCATGGTTGCATACCGATGTAGGCTTACATGACTTGAACCCACACAATTTGCCTTTCCCCACATTTCAGATGAATGCCATTAATAAAATCTATATCCTTAACTCATTGTAAAGATACAATACAACAAAGAAAAATCATAAAATAGGTATTATGAAGGAGAGCATTACCAGTGATATTATGTTATGGTGTTAGTACATTGCCTATGATTTATTCATATTGAAAGTTCTCATATAGAAAGTTCAGTTGGGGTTATGAGATATTTGAGGTGACCAATAAGATTTATTCAGAGCATATTATATATATCTAAGTTACTATAAGCTGCAAAGTTGCATGATCAATTTTCATGGAAAATCAAATATATGCTTGAACCATATGTTCTCGTTCTGCATCTTGGTTAGATTTTCTATCGGATGATTAAGAATATATGTTGATTGCAGTAGATTATAACACGAGTCTAAATTTGAAGAGCCACCACATCCATGTGATTAATTAGCCATTGTGGCAATAAGAAAGTAGAAGTTAATTACTAAGCTTAATCAATGATATTCTGATTTTAATATGAATATGCTCATTAGAATATCTTTAGAAGAAAATTTGAATTGATTTCTTAGTGAATTTAATTTTAGACATACTTCTTTTTAGTCGAGAATATAAATTTAATTTTATCACTTAGAGAGAAAAAAAAAAAAAAAAATCAAATCTTTGAGATGTAAATAATATTAAAACGAGAAGAATTCGTGTTAAGAAGCTAACATGAAGTCGATTTAAACAATGTTGAATCTTGAATTACCATATACCATCCATGCTTTATGACCAATGCGACATCAGTGGCCTGGCCCATTAAGTCATAAATATCCACTTCAATTTTGTTATATTCTTCCCAAATGAAATATTGAAGACTTATAATTAATTAACAGGAACCCATGGTCAATAATGCTTTGAAATATGCTAGCTTGAGGATATGTACTAGGATCACATTAGGATATAGATGCAAGTCCAAGTGTGAGAATAAATAGGCTTACTATCAAAATTTACTTAAATAAACAAGCATTAAAGTTATATTACATTGGAATAAAATTTACTTTAAATAAACAAGTAACTTCTAACTTTTTTCTTAATTAAATAAACACTTGAGTTGTGAAAATAGTATTACTTCCACTACTTCTATTCTACTTACATGCAAAACAAGCACGCCCATAGTAAAAAGTAGAAATGCACATACCAAAGGACAAAAATAAATTTTCTTTTTACATGTAAACCCCCTGCATTTCTTATTAGAGAATAAAAAGTGATCACATGCTGCTTGTGGTATTTGGCTATTCATCTATTGTCAATGACATCTCCATAATGCATGTCTAAAGCTATTGAGCAGGATCATGGACAAATAACCATGAAGCAGCATCCTTCCAACTGATAAGAGAGATTTTGAGGTTAATGAGATGTTGCACAATTTGCGTGAGATTGCAGCACATTTTTAGGACTTTGACATGTACCCAACCAAGAAGTTAGTAAAATTGAAATGATAGATTCATACATTTTAAATGATAGATTCATAAAATACAAGTCGAAGCCAATGAGGATAGATAAAATGACTCTATGAAAGGATTCACAGCAGTTATACCAAAATTGTTGTACTTTTTGGTGGAGAAGAACCGTTTTAAATGATGAGAAATTGGAGACAATCAATATTGATTTATTCAAGAAAAATTATTTTATTTTAGGGAGAAAAAACATGTATTATTGTTGCTCAGGATTATCATAATCAAGTGCTTCTGTATCCGCTTGCCCAACTTCTATTATTAGATTTCATTGGGCTTGTGTGTGCACAAGGCTCCACTTGGTTCTATATTCATTCAACCTAAAATGAGGGAGGAGATTAATATAAAAAGTTTGAAATGTTGTAGCCAATGTGTGATTAAACTAGTTCGAATCTATTTTGAAATATATACATACACAATTAATGGTGTTATTATAAGCAATAATTATTGATGCTTTATATGTAACATATAAACATATACTTAAATTACAAAGTTTTTATTCTTTAAGCTGTGAACAATGACCACTTTTATTTAGTTTCTCACCCTTCTTATTTCTAGACTCCGCCAAATTTAAAATTTTAACATAAATTAGATGGTCACAATAAATGATGCTAGAAAACATAATAATACCGTATACTGAAAATAAATAGAAAATAGCGTCAAAATTGAAAGGAGAATCCTCTAATGATTTATTTTTACCATTGACAATGGGAGAGCTTGCCTTCACTGGTAAAACGTTTAGATATTTGTAAGTAGCGCCGTAAATTGTAATATATAATATTATAAGTGAAGTTACATTAACAAAAATTATTACAATTTAAATTATTATTTTTGGATTAGAAATTGTAAGTAGTAACAAGAGTTGTAAAATTTTTCATAAGTTTTAATTTTTTTTTTAATTCTTGAGAGCTATGATAAATGCCACATTTATCAACAATAAAATTACTCTTTGTAAAAAAAAGGAGTCAAAGAATCACATACTATTTCTTCACAGCTCCCGTTTCTGCTAATGTGTAACTGTTTGTATTTAAATTTGCAACACTTTACGATAACTATACAACGTATAGCTGTAGGCCCAGCCAAATTGTAAAGAAACTCTCACCAACTACAGTTGCAAGACACTCCACGTACAAGAGGAATGACAGGACTTGTAATTGATTTCCATTTATAACATATCTCCAATACATTATAGTATCTTTCTATCTCTTGAACAGTACTGCCATGGTGAAGCCACAACATTGAACTTGAGACCTTTAGCATGCAGCTCAATGTACAGCCACACCATATTACCATATGCTGAAACTTCGGAAACCCTAACTTATTATATAGTAGATATATATGGTAAGTTCTGGTCCTTAATCAAATGATACAGCTGCTTTTAGTGACATCTTTGGCTCCCTGAAGCTGGAGTTTTGGATATATCCATTTTTTAAACTATATTTCATTTGCGTACCTAATTAAGAGTTTTAAAACTTGGATTTTCTATGATTTAAAATTTTGTAAACTCCAATTAAGAATGGTAATGGATATGTCCGTGGATCAGTTTTTGGACCGCTCTACACAAAATTTTGAATTAGAAAAATAAAATTTTCATTTATAACTCACAATTTTGTATATGTTTGGCCAAAAATTGACTCATAGATGTGTCCATTGCCATCCCTAACTCCCATTTAAACTCCAAAATCTAAACCCCCGTGGATCAAAATTTCAACAATTTCATACCACTTCATTTTGAAACCTTGTAAAAAACTAGACTAATTCAAGTGAGACTCCAGTCTAAAAATCAGTCATTGGCTTGTTCTGTTCAAAAATTTAAATTTAAAAAATATTTTTTAATTCAAATTTTTGGGCTCTTGAACCTGAACATTCTCATTCTCATTGCTATTCCTGAGATCCAAAATTCAGAATTTAACAAGGAAGACACTTGAAAATTATGCTAAGAATATGGAAAAACTTCATACCTATTCATGAATAGGTCTTGACATGTTTGTGAATAAAAATGAATAAGGATTTTCAAAGGATAATACAGTATTATAAAAATTAAAACATGATATTGATGGTGAGAGTGTGTACAGATTATATGTTCTTGCTTACGAAAATGATGGATGCCAAAGCAACTCATTCCTCAATTAATGGTCAAAAGACTAAAAAATAACACAAAATTAGTAAGATACTGTCATATCAATAAAAAGGAACGTGTTAGTAAAAACTTAAGGTTTTCCTTATTTAGATAGCAAATATATACATAGGTCGAGTTAGGCTGTGATACTACCGATTGTATTTGAATGTAAATATCATCCACCAAAATTTAAGAATAGGTAATTCAAAAATAAAAATATATTCCAGTAATTGTGATCTCCCATTCATAAATTATATACAAACAAAATATTATAAGAACTGGATTCAAGTACAAATAAGATGAACGCATCAAAACTATCATAGAATTTACTAATTTTTGGTGCTTGATCCGTTTGTAAATCAGGCTAATTTCTAATGAAATTTTGTTTATAAATGGGTTTATAAATGATAGATCATATATGCTTGAATAGATTTTTATTTTGAATTTCTCATTCTTAGATCTTGATCGATAGTATCTGTACTTAAATACTGTCAACAAAAGCTCAATCTAATTCTAGGTATGTTTGCATTATTAAACTAAACCCGATTTTATGTTTGATAGAAGGGATAACGCATTCATGAGGAAATATTACTTTTACCTAATTTTAGTTTAAAATGATGCTTTAACTTAGTTAGAGATTGTATTGTTTTAAGAAATTGCTATTGATACTTTTGTAGCATATAAGGATCAAGCATTGGCATAGATAACAAATCTTTTATTGTTCAAGTTATGAATAAATAGATAGGAAATAGCATAATCTTGAAAATAAATAGGAAATAGCATCAAAATTGATAGGAGGATACTCTTATGATTCATTTTACCATTGACAATGGGAGAGCTTGTCTTCACTGGGAGAACGTTCGGATGTTTGTAAGTAAGTGCTATAAGTTGTAATATGTATCATTCTAAGGGAAATTGCAGTAACAGAAGTTATTGTTGGATTGGAAATTGTAAGTAGCTAGTAACAAGAGTTGTAATTTTTTTCAAAAGTTTTAATTTTTTATTCTTGAGGGCCATGATAAGTACCACACTTACATTATTTGCAAAAAAAAGAGAGCAAAAATATCGCATACTTTTTCTTCACAACTACCGCTTCTGCAAATGTGTAAATTGTTATAACTAAATTTGTAAAACTTTACAACCACAGGCGCAACGTACAGTAGGCACAGCCAAATAGTAAATAAACTCTCACTAACTACAGTTGCAAGAACCCCCACACACTAGAGGAATGACATATCTAGTAATTGATTTCAATTTATAACATGTTTCCAAAAAATTATAGAATCTTTCATCTCTTAAACACTACTGCCAAGGTGAAGCTACAATATTGAACTTGACTCTATTAACATGCAATTCAATCCACAGCCACAACATATTACAACATGCTGAGACTTCAAAAGCCCTAACTTATGATACAATAGACATACATGGTAAGTTCCAGTCCTTGATCAGATGATACAGTTGCATTTAGTTACATCTTTGGCTTCCTGGAGCTGGAGCCTTGGATATATCCATTTTTAAACTATTTCTCATTTGGATACCTAAATTGGAGTTTTAAAACTTGGGTTTTCTATGATTTAAGACAATGTAAACTCCCATTTAAACTCCAAAATCAAAATTTTACGGGAGTTTCTAAAGGAGCACACCACTTATACTAGTGAGCCCACCTTTCTTAGTGAGCCCACCCTCTCTTTTTAAAAGAGGGGGTTTTTTCCCAGTGAGCACACTACACTTTCTCCCATGACCCTTTCTTCTTTCTTCCCTAGTGAGCATACCACGTTCCCAAAACCGTCTCTCCACCATTCCATCTCCTATCTTTTCTATGCTCTAGCCTTATCGCCCTAGCTCCGTTGCCCCGCGCTCGACACTGATGCACTCTCGTTGTCTGACACCCTGCAGCCCCTGCACCCTACTGGCTGTACAGGAAATAATACCATCCGAGATCTAACTACCGACATATATGATAATGTTCAAGATCTAACTCCAGACAGGAATGAAATAGAGGTTGTAGATAACTGCATTAATATTCAAAATATTTGATGGCAAACTTGTTAAAATTTGTCAAGCATGGTCATAGGAAAAATGGTGTGCTTCTTTAGAAATTCCCAATTTCACTGACCAAACCTTTAACAATTTCATACCTCTTCGTTTTAAAACTAGATTGCACAAAAACTAGACCGGACTAAAGTGAGACTTCAGTTCTGTAAAACTCAAGTGAAATCAGAATTTTCGTAAACTCTACTCTTTAAGAGGCGTAATGGAAGATTGCTCTTACAAATTAAAATCATGTTACATGGGATTCACTTGACGAGTTCCCTGCGTTTATAAAAATGTTAATAATCTTTGTAGGTCATGAAACATACTAGTAGACTAAGAATATTGTTAAGTTAGTTCATATGTGAGTATAGTCCCACATTGGATAGGACAAAGAAAATTTATGGGTTTAAATACAAAGTTGGGGCCATTGACCTAATAGCTTAAGCTTTTCGGTTCTTAGTTTTGTGTTTAGGCCTGAAGCGTGTCTGGTTTTCAGTTTTGTATTTAGACCCATCATGCTCCTCCCCGGTGTTTCTCCCCAACAAATATCATGGAGGTTTGATGTTTCATCATAGAAAAAAGATCAAAACTAAATGAACACACAGAATTTTTATGGTCGATAGATATCTCACTCGGAGGAAATAACATGTCCGGCGAGCATTCTATTTATAGAGAAGAGATTATTATCACTCGGAAATGACTCTCTCTATCTCTGTTTGGTTTCTGATACTCGTAAGCCACTTGCCAATAGACTCTTGCTCGAGAATTTTTATGGTCGATAGATATCTCGCTAAGAGGAAATAGCATGTCCGGCGAGCATTCTATTTATAGAGAAGAGATTATTATCACTCGAAATGACTCTCTCCATCTCTGTTCTATTTATAGAGAAGAGATTATTATCACTCGAAATGACTCTCTCCATCTCTGTTTGGTTTCTGATACTCGTAAGCCACTTGCCAATAGACTCTTGCTCGAGAATTTTTATGGTCGATAGATATCTCGCTCAGAGGAAATAGCGTGTCCGGCGAGCATTCTATTTATAGAGAAGAGATTATTATCACTCGGAATGACTCTCTATCTTTGTTTGGTTTCTGATACTCGTAAGCCACTTGCCAATAGACTCTTGCTCGGGACGTTCATCGTGGACCTGAAGTGTGTGCTTTTATATGCCAAACAATCTCTCTCTCTCTCTCCTCTTCAAATCACCTATTCCATAAAAGGAAAGCAGAGAAAAAGAGCTTTGCTCTATCAGTGACAATGAGAGCTTTGCCTTCACTAAAACTAAAAGTGGAATACAGAACTTTGTAATGATTTCCACTGATAAGAACATGTCTCCAACACATAACAGCTTCTTTCATCTCTATAACAGTACTACGTACCAAGGTGAAGTCACCACATAGACCAAAGACTCATCAATCACATACTGCAACATAATTTACAAATGTGTAATATGCTGAGATATCAAAAATCTAAACTCATGATACAGTAGTTATACAATGACACATTCCAAAGATCACATGAAACAGATGGGTTTTAATCGATAAACGATTCTCAGTGTTGGAATCAAGAATATTGCGCCATACAAACGAGTAAGGATGCGGCCCGACATTTTTGGCATAGCTCAAATATTGCTTGATGGCTCTCAAAAAATTAAGATATACTCTTACAAGTTATAAACTTTCAGGAGCACGATGGATGATAGCTACTCATAAGCCGTATTCCCTCTTCACTCATCTGCTGTACTTCAGACGGTGACAAAATCCTGATACAGCGCACGCACTTGACGAATTCCCTGCATTTGTAAGACGTAAAGATATCCATGAGCAAATATCAACTGGGACCTGAAATGGACATTTAAGACAAGCTGTACAAAGAACATAGAACATGGAAGGACCATATGTATTCATGAACAAGTCTTGACCAATTTGCAAGTAACTTGACCTTAAGTTAGACCTTCGCGTCACAAAAACAGGAGGATTTTCCAAACACACACACACACATATATATATATTCAAAACATGATATTGACAATGAGAATGCTACAGATATATGGCTTTACTGCAAGAAACAAGGACTACAGACCAAATCATTACTCAATTACTGGTCAAAACTAAAACAGGATCAAGATCCATTGAAATTCATTGCAAAGTTGAACTTACTAATTTCTAGAATTTAATAAGATACTTTTAAAGTCCCTGCCATTACACCAAAACTCCAAAGTTGTAGGGAAGGTTGATGGAAATTATACGAATTAATACGGAGAAGCATGTGCCCATCACTCCAACAATGGCACCGAAGATGGCAATTCCTTTACTATTTTTACTAAACCCCATACATTTTGTATGCAGCATTTCTTTCATTTTCATTTTCATTGTCTATAGGAGATCCCTGGAGCATGTGGAAGGCAAGAAATGACTGCAGCTTTGGTGAAAAGCAACCTCACCCATTAGTAGTTATCGCAAATGCGATATCCCGAGCGAGAGTAGAGAGCGCAGGAAGAGATTTGTGTTTCAGCATGCCTTTGCAGGAGGAGCACAATATATATATTTTTAAATATGCAATTAAATGTGTGTCCGGTAGAATTTGAACTGGTTTGCCCTGATACCATTATAAAGTCCCTTGCAATGCATCTAGACACACCAAGGTTGTTGTGACAGTTGAGCGAAATTTTTGTGTATTTAAGCATACTGTTAATAATAATTTGAAATTTCTAGAATATGACTCTTAGACTAGATACATGTATGTGGTTTAATTAATATATCTATAATTAATATGGTTCATATAATTGAAAATGTTTAAAAGTGTTTCTTAGTATATACCATTAATTAGAATAGTCTAAAAGGTATATCCAGAATTATCTTTTATATCTATAAATATCCTTTGTACTTAGCATTTGCAAGCAACAAAGTTATAGAGTTCTCTTCCCAAAAGAAAATTATATCATCTTCCTCTTCAACAAAGTGGTATCAGAACCTAATTATTTAGAATTGAGAGAAGAGTGCTAAGAAAAAATTGATAGATGGCAAACAATTGAGTACTTTCCTTCCAATTCCCTCGTCTCACAAAGAAGAATTATGAAAAATGGTGCCTAAGAATGAAAGCCTTACTTGGCTCTTAAGATGTGTGGGAGGTTGTGGAGTAGGGCTTTGAGAAGCCTCGAAATGAAGACAATTTATCTAAAGTTGAGAAGGATGCTTTGTCTAAGATACGGAAGAATGATCAACAAGCCCTCACCCTCATCCATCAATATTTGGATGATTCAATGTTCGAGAAGGTGGCCAATGCTACTACTTCAAAGGAAGCTTGGGAGATTTTGGCAAAGTCTCTCTAAGGTGTTGATAAAGTGAAGAAAGTGAGACTTCAATCACTAAAGGGTGATTTTGAAGTATAAAAGATGAAGGAATCTGAATCAATTTTGGATTATTGGTCAAGAGCGAAGGCAATTGTGAATCAATTGAAGAAATATGGAGACGGGATGGTAGATGTAAGTGTGGTGGAGAAGATACTTCGTTCTTTTACTCCCAAATTTGATTATATTGTGTGTCATTGAAGAGACAAAAGATCTAGACTCAATGATATTGAAAAATTGGAGGGTTCTCTATAAGTCCATGAAGAAAAGATCAAGAGACAACAAGAAGAGCCATTTGAGCAATTTCTTAAAGCTAAGGCTACTTTGAAGAATGTTGAAGAAAAAAAAGGCCACTTTAGACGACATGGCTGAGGAAAAGGACGTTGACGTGGCCAAAATGGACGAGGAAGAGGCAATGGAAACAACTCAAATAATAAGGAGAGAAGCCAACCATCACAAAGAGGCCGTGGAAGAACAAGAGGCTGTGGAAGAACAAGAGGAAGAGGACGAGGCTATTATCCAAATTCAAATGAAAGGAGGTATGAAAAGTCTAAAGTTGAATATTATAATAGTCAAGAACTCAGCCATTATGTCGGGAATGTCACAGTGCTACTAATAATATTGAAAAAAGGCTAATTTTGTTGATGACAACCAAGAAGTTGAAGAGTCAATTTTGTTGCTAACAATCAAAGAAGAAGAGAAGGATGTTAACAGTTTGTGGTACTTGGATAATGGTGCAAGCAATCATATGTGCGGATACAAAGACAAATTTGTAGAGCTCAATGAGAAGGTGAAAGGCAATGTTTTTGGAGACTCCTCGAAGATCCACATTGAAGGGAAGGTACAATTCTCATCTCTTCCAAAGATGGTAGCCATAAATTGATTGTGCCTAAATTAAGAAGTAATATTTTAAGTCTAGACCAACTTCTTGAAAAGGGATATGAAATTCTTATGAAAAATAAATGTCTTTGGCTTAGAGATCAAAATGCTAATTTGATTGTTAAGGTGGCTATGTCAAGAAATAGGATGTTCAAATTGAATATTAAAACAATTGAAGGGCAATTTACAACATGAAGCATGGCATTGGCACATGAAATTTGGCCATTTGAATTTTGGAGCACTGAAGGACATGGGAGAAAAGAAGATGGTGAAAGGGATGCCTTCAATCAACCAGCCCAATCATTTGTGTGAAGCATGTCATCTTCTAGAAGGAGTTTTCCAAAAGAAGCAACATCAAGAGCAACCAAGCCACTTGAACTTGTGCATACGGATGTGTGTGGATCAAACAATTCACCTTTATTTGGTAAGAGTAAATATTTCCTACTCTTTATTGACGATTTTAGCAGAAAGACTTGGGTTTAGTTTCTTAAGCAAAAATCAGAAGATTTTGTTGCTTTCAAAAATTTCAAGACACGAGTAGAGAAGGAGAGTGGTTATAAAATCAAAACTTTGAGATCTGATCGAAGAGGCGAATTCACTTCCAAGGAATTCAATGACTTTTGTACAACTCATGGAATTCGTCATCCTTTGATAGTTCCTAGATCGCCACAGCAGAATGGAATAGCGAGAGGAAAAATAGAACCATTCTTAACATGCCAAGATGCATGTTGAAAGCCAAAAATATGCCAAAGGAGTTTTGGACCGAAACTGTTTTTTGTGCAATTTATTTGTCTAACCTCTCTCCCATATTAAATGTCAAAGATCAAACTCCTCAAGAAGCATGGAATAGAAGAAAACCCAGTGTCAATCATTTGCGAGTTTTTGGAAGCTTTGCATATGTTCAAGTGCACCAAGAGAGATCCAAGCTTGATGATTAAAGTGTTAAACATGTCTTTCTTCAATATGATTCACATTCCAAAGGCTACAAATTGTACAACCCAAGCAATGACAGAGTGGTGGTAAGCCAAGGTGTCAAATTCGATGAAGAAGCCACGTGGAATTGGGAAGTCCAAGAAGAAAAAGGTTATGATTTTCTTCTATACTTTGGAGAAGAAGAGCAAGAGATCATAGCGCCTATAAAATCACAACTCCATCTCCTTCATCACTTCCACCACCTACTCCTCATGAAGAAGTTTAAGTGAAAGGCCACGAAAAATAAGAAATCTAGGTGATATTTATGTAAGATCTAATGAAGTCACTCTTGATTATGATGAATTATATTGTCTTCTTGTAGACAGTGAGCCTTTAACCTTTGACGAAGCCATGCAAGGCAAAAGGTGGAGACAAGCCATGGAATGATGAGATCAAGTCAATTGAGAAGAACAACATCTGAGAATTAGCAACTCTTCCCAAGGGTCATGAAGCCATAGGAGTCAAATGGGTATATAAGGTGAAGAATAATGCTAAAGGAGTGATAGAACAATACAAAGCAAGACTTGTTGTCAAAGGCTACAAGCAAAAACATGGAGTTGACTATGATGAAGTTTTTGCACCTGTTGCTCGAATGGAGACCATTCGTTTACTCATTTCATTGGCAGCTCAAATGAAATGGAGAATCTATCAACTAGATGTAAAGTCAGCTTCCTGAATAGTTATCTTGAAGAAGAGGTCTATGTTGAGCGGCTATGTAGTTGATGGACATGAAGATAAAGTCTTAAGATTAAAGAAAACCTTGTATGGATTGAATGAAGCAAGCACTAAGGGCATGGAATAGCCGCATCGACAAATACTTTCAAGATAGGTTTGTTAGTTGTCTTAATGAAAATGCTCTTTATGTCAAAATTCATGGTAATGGAGATATTTGCTTGTTTGTCTTTATATGGATGATCTTATTGTTGGATTTGTATATCGCATCCGTTGAGTATCCAGATGTGATCAAGAATCACAAAGAGTCCCAGTTGGACTTAGGTTAGATGACTAGAGTTCTAATTGGATTTGAACACCAATTAGATGGTGATAGTGCTATTCTAATAGGATTAGGATATAGACACTATATATATTTCTTGTATGTGATACGATAGATAAGAGCAATTGGCTGAGAGATATGGTTCTGTTATTATGAGAGATACGAGAGGTAGAGAGATATTTGTATCTCTTTTTGTAACCCATTTTATATAACTCATCGGTGATGTCTCTTTAGCGCCAAGCCGATGTGGGACTAAAAGAACCACACCCAAATTCAACAATCTCCACCTTGGTGAATAAGGCCCATATCGTAAGCGCTTCCAAATGAAGATTTTCAAACTGCCAAAATATTGAGCAAATCCAAACAATACTTAAATTTGGTCAAATTCACTACCGTAATTATCTATGGGATTCTCTGCAGTTCCAATCTTATGAAGTAGTATCTTCTCATCTTCAATAATTTCCCGCACAAAATGATACCTGACGTCGATATGTTTTGTCCGTGCATGATAGACTTGGTTCTTTGCCAAGTGAATTGCACTCTGGTTGTCACAATACATAGTAACCTGTTTCTGAATAATCTCCAAGTTTTCAAGCAACCCATGTACCCAAATTGCCTCCTTTACAGCCTCTGTAACTGCTATATATTCTGCTTCTATTGTAGACAAAGCAATCGTGGACTGCAAAGTAGACCTCCAACTCACTGGTGCTTTAGCGAGAGTAAACACATAACCAGTAGTTGATCGACGTTTATCCAAATCACCTGCATAGTCAGAATCAATATATCCAATCACACATTGACTAAGAGTATCATCATGCTCAAATACCAAACTAACATTTATGGTATTCAGAAGATATCGTAAAATCCATTTCACAGTCTGCCAATGTTCTTTTCCAGGATCATGCATATACCTGCTCACAACGCCAACTGTCTGTGAAATGTCAGGTCTCGTACACACCATAGCGTACATTAAGCTACCAACTGCATTTGAATAAGGAACCCTCGACATATACTCACGTTGCTCATCTGTACTAGGAGATAAATCTACACTTAACTTGAAATGAGAAGCAAGTGGGATACTCACAGGTTTTGATTGCTCTGTCATGCCAAAATGCTGTAGCATTTTCTTCAGATATTGTTTCTAAGACAACCAAATATTTTCTCTCTTTCGATCTCTGCTTATCTCCATGCAGAGAATCCTTTTAGCTTCACCCAAATCTTTCATTTCAAACTCTTGATTCAACTGAGCTTTTAACATTTCAATCTCTTCTTGGCTCTTTGAAGCTATTAACATATCATCAATATATAAGAGTAGATAAACGAATGACTCATCATGTAGCTTGCGAAAATACACAATGATCAAATTTACTTCTAGTGTACTTTAAACTTATCATAAACTGATCAAATCGCTTGTACCACTGTCCCGGAGATTGCTTCAATCCATACAACGATTTATTCAATTTGCAAACCCAATTTTCTTTTCCAGCAATTTTGAATCTGTCTGACTGAGTCATAGATTTTCTCTTCCAAATCACCATGTAAAAACGCAATTTTCACATCAAGTTGAACTAGTTCTAAATCAAACTGTGCTACAAAGGCAAACATAATCCGAATAGAAGAATGTTTAATGATTTGAGAAAATACCTCATTATAATCAACTCCTTCCTTCTGAGCGTAGCCTTTCGCCACTAATCTTGCTTTGTAGCGGACATCATTTTTGTCAGGAAATCCTTCTTTTTTTGTAAATACCCATTTGCACCCGATTGCCTTTTTATTTTTAGGTAGCAAGTTTGATTCTTCTGAAGAGACTGCATCTCTTTATCCATTACTCTCTTCCACTTTTTATCTTCTGAACTTCTAATTGCTTCTCTATAGGTGGAAGGAACATCATCTACAACAGGAAGTGCATAGGCCACTACTGTATCAAGGAAACGAGCATGTTTCTTAATTTCTCGACGTGGCTTTTCGTGTGTAATTGAACTTAGTTGCTGTGAAGGTTATTGGGTTAAAACCTCTTCTATTTTTTCGACATCCTTCTTTGCCACTGGACTGTCGATATAAACTGGGTCAAATCTGGTTTTTTCAAACTCCACCTGTTGCGAAGCACTCTCCACCTGCTGCTGAACATTAGTGGTCTTCTTCTATTTTCCAGAATTACTAAGTGCCACCTTTTTCAACATGGCAGATTCATCAAAGGTAACATCCCTGCTAAAAGTAATTTTCTTCGAATTTTAACATCAAAGGCGATATCCTTTCACACCCGAGCTTATTCCCATGAACAATACTTTCTTGGCTTTTGGATCCAACTTAGACTCCTTTACACGATAATAAGTAGTGGAACCAAACACATGTAAGGAATCATAATCATAAACAGGTTTTCCAGACCATATCTCAATCGGTGTCTTACTTTCAATCGCAGCTGATGGTAATCGATTAATGAGAGGACATGCATAAGTCACTGCTTCAGCCCAAAATCCCTTACTTAACCCAACATTAAGCAACATATATCGAACTTTCTCCAGCAAAGTCCTGTTCATGCGTTTTGCCACCCCATTTTGCTGTGGTGAATCTGTGTTGGTGAAGTGTCGAATAACACCTTCATTTTGGCAAACTTTCAGAAACAGATCAGTTTTATACTCACTGCCGTCATCTAATCTAAGCTTTTTTATCTTTCTGCCTGCCTGAGTCTCAATCATCTTTTTCCATTTCAGAAAAATTTCCAACACTTCATCTTTAGTTTTCATGAGATACACCCAAACTCTTTTAGAGTAATCATCAACAAAAGTAACAAAGTAATGCATACCTCCCAAAGAAGGTGTTCTAGTAGGACCCCAAATATCAGAGTGAATATAGTCTAAAATTCGTTCAGTATTGTGGATAGCAGTGCCAAACTTTACTCTTGTCTTTTTTCCCATGACACAATACTCACAGAAATCTAATTTACCGGTTTTTGCACCTTTAAGTAAGCCTTCACTAATTTTTGCAAAACTCCCATACCTGCATGACCACCGGTAACAATCCAAGTTTATTTGAAGAATTTAAGAAAGGTATGTCACTTGAGTTTGAGATGACCGACATAGGACTCATGTCATATTTCTTGGGCCTAGAGGTGAAGCAAATGGAGGAAGACATCCGTTTTTCAAGAAGGCTATGCAAAAGAAGTTTTGAAGAAGTTCAAAATATTTGATTGTAATCCTGTAAACACACTCATCAAATCTGGAGTAAAGTTATCAAAGTTTGGAGATAAAGAAAGGAAAAATATTACTCTTTTCAAAAGCTTCCCATTGGAGATGAAGAAGGGAAAAATATTACTCTTTTCAAAAGTCTTGTGGGAAGCTTGAAATATTTAACATGTACAAGACCTAATATCCTTTATGCAGTTGGAGTAGTGAGTCGTTTCATGGAAACTCCTACTTCCACCCATATGAAAGTTGCTAAGAGGATTCTTCGCTACCTAAAATGTACACTTGACTTTAGGCTATTTTATTCTTCGTCTAATAATTTTACTGTCAGCTTGTGTCAACCTGTGAATCTGATATGTGGCAGCAATCTTTTATACCTATCATGCTATTTGGCTAAGAAGGTAGTTAAAGGAACTTCATTTATCACAAGAAGAAGCTACAGAAATTTACGTTGACAACAAGTCTGCACAAGCACTTGTAAAGAATCCGATGTTCCATGAACGAAGCAAGCATATAGACACAAGATATCATTTCATTAGAGAATGTATTGTGATGGAGATCAGGATTTGATTTGATTTGATTTAATTTGGATCTTATTAGGATTTAGATTTTACTAGGATATTTGATTGGATTAGGAGTTTGGATTCTATTAGGATTCTTTTTGTTAGGATTTTCCTATATATATGAGTTTGTATGAAGTATTGGGGAGATAAATAATATTTGAAAGTTTCTTGAGAAATTTCTGGCGTGGATTTCGCTTGAGCAAATCTTTCCTTGTGGATTCGTGGAGAGTGGGCGTAGATTCGCCTGGGTGGATTCCTGAACCGTATAAATTCTTTCCCAATCTATCTATTTTCCCCAATTCATCCCAAAAATCTTAATTTTTAAAACTCTAACCCTAAATTCGTCTCCGTCCTACGTCAAATTTGGTATCAGAGCCTAAATTTTCTTCTCCATCACCATCTTCTTCTTCCACATCTCTATTCTCTTTTATTTCAGTTTATTTTTATTTTTATTTTTATTTTGAAAAAAAACAGATCTGAAAAAAAAAGATCTGAAAAAAAAAAAAGATCTAAAAAAAAAAACAGATATGAAAAAAAAGATCTGAAAAAAAAACTTCTTTTGTCCTATCTTTTTCTCCTCCCAACCTGTTTTTTTTTTTTCCCAACTCAATCCAAACTCCCACCTGAACAACCTCTCAGCTAGATCAAATCCAACCCAAACTCCCCAAGTTTAGCCGCTCTTTTCATTTGGCTCCATCTCCTCTTTCACATCTTCTTCTTTTCCCTTATCCCCTTATCCGGATCCACCCCTCTCCCTTCTCTGACGAATCCACTGCAATAATAACTGCATAGTAAGCATAGCAGCACAACAGCATCAGTAGGAACTGCGATATTAGCTGTAGAACTACAGCAGCAGCAGTTTACTGCTGCTGGACATCAGCAACAGCTGCAGAACAGCAGTGACACCAGCCAGTAGAAGCAGAACAGCAGACCAATGCAGCAGTGAAGGGAAAAGTGGTGATTTGGAGCCCGTTCGGAGTCCAATTCGAGTCAGATTCGAAACGTTGTTTTCCTTAATTTGTTTCCAGTAATTGTGGTAGGATTTCAGAGCTCTTCAGCAGGCGAACCAACTTCGAAAAACTCCAAGGAACCACTACAAGTGCACGAACTTCTTCGGTATTTGGCTAATTTCTAAACTAACACATTTTCTTCAGCAAAATTTTGCAACTATTTTTGTGAAATTCTGCATAAGATTGTTAGTTAGAATTACTAATAATTATTTGACAACTCATTACTTGCGTGCATACACACATTTTAGGATCCATTTCTTTGCATTTTAGAAACTAAACCTTAGAAAATTTTATTTGATCATATAGTGCACGCATATAGAATTTGACTAAGTCTAGGAAATTGCATTGCATACGCTTGTTTGATTGTATGCTTTTTCGTAAAGGTAAAATGACTACCCCAAATTCTAGTAATGTGGATGAAAAGTTAGAAATCATGATGAAATAATTAAAAACTATCACTGAACAAATGGAACAGTTTAAAATTGTTAATAAACGACTGGATGCACTAGAACAAATGGAAGAACAAAATAATCAAATTTATAAGAATGAATATAACGAAAAGAATTACAATCAGTATAGAGGACCAAGAGACCGAAATGAAAGGAATAGAGATGAGAGTGTTCTTAGAACTAGGCATGTCGAAGATGATATCACACGTAAGATAAAAATAAAAGCTCCTATATTCAACGGCACTCAAACCCTAAAGTCTTTAGTGACTGGCTCGCAGATATGGATTACTATTTCGATTGGTATGACATGCCTGAAGAGCGTAAAATACGATTTGCTCAGATGCGATTGACATGGCCCGCTAGGATATATTGGACGTCGGTAGAAAGAGAATGTGATAGATATCTGGATGCGATAGAGATTTGGAATGACATGAAAGCTAGACTTAAAGAGAAGTATCTTCCAGTCACATTTAGGAGTCACCTTTTAGATAGATTGCACATTTTTCGCCAGCGAAGCATGACGGTCTACGAGTACATGACTCAATTTGATGAATTGACACTTTGGTGTGATTTGCGAGAGGACCGACACCAGGCGATATCTAGGTTTCGTTCTGAACTACGCGCTGACATACGAGCCATGCATATCCATTCTCGGAATATAAGTTCTCTTGCTCAAGCTTGTCAATTAGTAGAAAATATAGAACACTCTCTCAAATTTTCTACTGACCACAAGTTTACTACTAGAGCCAGAGAGCAGTCCAGACGCCCTTCTGAAGATAACAAGAGACCTAACAGTCAATTCAATAAAAACTTTAAGGGTAAAACCGTAATAGGTGAGTCATCTAAATAGGGCATGAAAGGCATAGAGTGTTTTAGATGTCATGAGTATGGTTACAAAACTTCACAGTGTCCCACTAGGGCTTTACTCGTAGAAGGAGAACATAATGGTGATGATGATGATCTTGAGGAAGAAGTATATGAAACAGTAGGAAACGCTAGTGAGTCAGACGAGGAAATAGTCATTTCAAATGTACACTTAGGCGTCGTTAGGTGTCTTTACACTAAAATGAAAGATGAAAATTGGCGTAGATCTAGCGTTTTCACCACGTACATCACACACGGAGGAAAGAGTTATCGAGTAATGATTGACGGGGTAGTTGTGTGAATATAATCTCAAGAACAGCTATTGAGAAAATGGGCCTCAAAGCTGAACCCCATCCACAATCATACCATGTAATATGGGTAGATAAAACTGCTCAATCTATTACCTAACGTTGTCTAGTGTCTATCCAGATGTCAAGCTATCAGGACCAGCTTTGGTGCGATGTGTTAGATATGACCGCCGCACATATTTTGCTTGGTAGGCCATGATTATATGACTTAGATGTGACGAGTTTTGACAAGTCAAACACATATACATTCAAATTTAATGGGAAGAAAATTGTTTTGAAACCCGCACCATCTAAGTCTAGAGATGAGTCCAAAGAGCGAAAAAGTCACAGGCCAGGTACATAAAAAGTCTTTTCACCTGGTAAGTCGATCACAGTTCCTTAAGGAGAGCCTAGAAGAGGGACTAATATATGCGGTAATTACTTTAGGAGTCTTCTAGTCCAACTGTCATTTACCATCCTGAGATTCATCAGATTCTCACTGATTTTCGGGATATCATACCCGATGAGTTACCTGTGAATTTCCTCCCCTTCGGGACATTCAGCATGCCATTGACTTCGTGCCAGGGTCCAGCTTGCCCAATTTACCTCATTATCGGATGAATCATATTAAGCACGTTGAGTTGAGAAGACAGGTCGATGAGTTATTGCGGAAAGGTTTTATTAGAGAGAGTTTGAATCCTTGTGCTGTTCCCGCTCTACTCACACGTAAAAAGGACGGTAGCTGGAGCATGTGCGTTGACAGTCGCGTCATCAACAGAATTACCGTCAAGTATAGATTTTCCATTCCTAAACTTGATGACTTATTAGATATGATTGCTGGCTCTCAAATCTTTTCGAAGATAGATCTTCAAAGCGGATATCATCAGATTCGTATTCGTGAAGGTGATGAATGGAAAACTGCCTTTAAAATTAAGGACGGATTGTATGAATGGCTGGTCATGCCTTTTGGTTTATCTAACGCACCCAGCATATTTATGAGAGTTGTGATCCAGATATTGCGTCCTTTTTTAGGCAAGTTCGTTGTTGTCTATTTTGATGACATTCTCGTTTTTAGTCAAACTCAAGAAGAGCATTTTTCTCATTTGACACAGGTTTTAGACTCTCCGTAAGGAGAAACTGTTTGTTAATTTGAAGAAATGTGCGTTCTTAACTTCCCCTGTTCACTTTCTTGGGTTCATCGTCTCTAAAGATGGAGTAGCAGCAGATCCTGACAAAATTAAGGCCATAAGAGAATGGCCTACTCCTCGTACGATTCATGAGGCCAGGAACTTCCATGGTCTATCCACATTTTATAAGAGGTTTGTTAGGAGCTTTAGTACCATTATAACTCCGATCACTGATTGTCTTAAGAAAAGGGAGTTTCAATGGATTAAATCTGCTACTCATGCTTTCGAGAAGATTAAGGAGAAGTTGACTACTGCTCCGGTCCTTCATCTTCCAGATTTCTCGAAAGTTTTTGAGGTAGCATGTGACGCATCAGGCGTAGGTATAGAAGGCGTTTTGAGCCAAGAAAATCATCCTATCGCTTTTTTTCGCAAAAAATTGAATGAGACGAAACAACGCTACGATATTTATGATAGAGAGTTTTATGCAGTAGTGCAATGTTTGCATCATTGGCGTCACTATTTACTACCAAAAGAGTTCGTTCTATACTCAGACCATCAAGCTCTATGCTATATCAATTCCTAAAAAAGAGTAGGGCATCGACACATCAAGTGGCTTGAGTTTATTCAGGAGTACAATTTTGTACTCAAACACTGTGTCGAAACTAAAAATAAAACCGCTGATGCATTAAGTAGGAAACTTTGCACTTTACAGACGATGAGTGCAAAAGTTATCGGATTTGAGCAAATCATTCAAGACTATCCTACTTGTCGGGACTTTAGTGACATCTATTCATCTCTGACACAGGATCCTCCTACTATAGTAGATGACTTCACCATTGTTGATGGTTTTTTATTTCGAGGTACCCATCTATATATTCCCAATACTTCTTTGCGCGATCATCTAAATTGGAAAATGCATGCAGGAGGGATCGCTGGTCATTTCGGTCGAGATAAAACTATCATTCTCGTAGAGGACCAATTTTATTGGCCAAGCATTAAACGTGATGTTGCGTGAGTTGTGTCGCATTGTCGAGCTTGTCAGGTAGCTAAGAGTAGGAAGCAGAATACAGGACTCTACACACCATTACCCATACCTTTTGCACCTTGGGAGCATTTTAGCATGGATTTCATTTTAGGACTCCCTCGCACACTTAGAAAACATGATGCAATATTAGTCGTGGTGGATAGATTTTCCAAAATGGCACATTTTATCTCTTGCCATAAGACTTCGGATGCCTCACATGTTGCACACTTGTTCTGTAAAGAGATAGTTCGTTTGCATGGCCTTCCTAAGTCAATTGTTTCTGACAGAGATGTTCGGTTCACAAGTCATTTTTGGCGAACTCTCTGGAAGAAAATGGGTACCACACTTAAATTCTCCACTGTTTATCATCTACAGACAGATGGTCAGACATAAGTTGTCAATCGTAACTTAGGTGACTTGCTTCGATATTTAGTGGGCGATCATTTAACCACGTGGGATCTTGTTTTGCTTATAACGGAGTTTACATATAATAGTTCAGTCAATAGGACTACTGAGATGAGTCCATTTGAGATAGTTACAGATTATAAAGCTAGAAAACCTATAGACCTTCTTTCCCTCCCCATAGATGATAGGCCTAGTGCCTCAGCCGAGTCTTTTACACAGCATTTGCATGATTTGCATGATCATATTCGTCGGCAAATAGCAATTAGTAATAATAACTATAAGTCTGTAGCAGACTCACACAAAAGATTACAGAAATTTGCAGTTGATGATGAGATGATGGTTAGAATGCGTCCAGAGCGGTTCCCTACAGGAACCTTGAAGAAACTTCATGCTCGACGTATGGGTCCTTACCGAGTTCTAAAGAGGATTGGTTCCTAATACTTATGAGCTTGCGATCCCCCACAATCTCGGGATCAATCCAGTTTTCAACGTCGATGACCTGACTCCATACCGTGCTCCATTTGATTATCCAGCAGTTATTCCGAATTTACCATCATCAACTTCGCCAGGACATCGGCATTTTTCTATCCGTACACCGCCTCCTCCTGCTCCACAGAAGCATCATATAGATCAAATTGAAGACATTTTGGATGATGAGATTGTTTCGACTGCTGATGGTAGATATCAGCATTATTTGGTGCGCTGACATGGACGTCCAGACTCAGATTGTACTTGGTTGCGCACCGAAGAAGTTCAGCAGCTCGACCCGGATTTGCTCGATAATTATCATCTTCGTCATTCACCAGAGGTTCATGTTTTGAAGCCGGGGAGAATTGATGGAGATCAAAATTTGATTTGATTTAATTTAATTTAGATCTTATTAGGATTTAGATTTTACTAGGATATTTGATTGGATTAGGAGTTTGGATTCTATTAGAATTCTATTTGTTAGGGTTTCCTTATATATATGGGTTTGTATGAAGTATTGGGGAGATGAATAATATTTGAAAGTTTCTTGAGAAATTTCTGACGTGGATTTCGCTTGAGCAAATATTTTCTCGTAGATTCGTGGAGAGTGGGCGTGGATTCGCCTGGGTGGATTCCCGAACCGTGTAAATTCTTCCCCAATCTATCTATCTGTCCCAATTCATCCCAAAAATCCTAATTTTTAAAACCATAACCCTAAATTCGCCTCCGTCCTGCGTCATATTGCCAACAAGGAAGTGGAACTCAAGTATGTGAAAACTCAAGATCAAGTTGCAGATATTTTCACAAAGCCATTGAAATTTGAAGATTTTCGAAGATTGAGAGCAAGACTTGGTGTGAAAAAGAAAATTAAAAATTAAGAGGGGTGTTGTTAATAATAATTTAAAATTTCTAGAATATGACTCTTAAATTAGATACATGTATATGGTTTAATTAATGTCTCTAGAATTAATATGGTTTGGAAATGTTTAGAAATGTCCCTTATACCATTAATTAGAATAGTCTAAAAGATATATCTAGAATTATCTTTTGTATTTATAAATACCCCTTGTACTTAGCATTTGCAAGCAACAAAGTTATAGAATTCTCTTCCCAAAAGAAAATTATATCCTCTTCCTCTCACACCATCACACAGTTGTAATAAAAAGGCCAGTGTTACTGCAAACCAATGATTTTCCTAGTTCACATAACAATATATGCATGCATGCTTGCTTGCATTAGAACGAAAAGTAAGGGTTAATTACTTACTCCCATGGATCATCCCCAACAAGAAGAACGTCATTCTCATAATCTACATACACCAGTTTCCACTCCGAACCTCTGGGATCATCGAGCTGCCCTTCCAGCCCAAACATGCATGCAATCGCAGATTGCAGTTCATGGTAGTCTTTAAACCGAGTCACATCAATTGATCTCCCAACAGAACCTAGCTTTTGCACCTATTTAACATACATTTATATGAATAATAGCATTGAGGGAAAAGTTTATATCCTTGCATCATTTGAAGTTCAGTAAAAAAAATTTAAAATGAGAACACAAGTTCTACCTTCGTATATGTCCTTAAAGGTTGGTGGGCTACTTGTTTCATCGTACCACCTGATCTCTCAGGAATTTCTTGCAGAGGAAAGTTTGCAGTAGTAACTTGAGACTGCAACTCCCCATTGCAGGTGAAGCTACTGAAGATATCGTCAGAAGGAACGCAGAAACTGGAATCTCTTGCTGAACTGAAACCTTCTAGAACTGTACTTGAAACACAGGAACCAGTGATCATGTTTCCATTGCTAGCTTCAAACAGCAGATTGCTGTACGTGTCGCTTTGGTTAATGCTTCCATCGGACAAGTCCCTCATTACACACGAATTGGATATCTTCTGCAAGTCATTCTCCTGTTGTCTAGCTTCTATGTTATGTGCATCAGACGACAGGACATCAGAGCCTAGGACTTCTTCATGAACTGGATTTTCCTCCGGACCACTGAAAAATTCTTGAAGGTAAGAAGGTAGGCACTGGGGCGTGCGAGGATCTGAAAAGCATGGGAGTGGGAATGCCTCTAAGGGACTAAGTGTTTCTGGGTTCACTACCAAAGATATATCGGCTGAGGGGCTGACAACGCCATCTGATCTCAATAAGAATAGGGGATCTGGTATTGCAGTGCTAGAGAAAAATCCAGGCTCTTGTGAAGGTCCAGTACAAGATTGATAACTTGAATCTTGCAGCATCCAGACGTCATTATCTATTACTTGGATGTTTGAATGGATGGGATTATCTTTATCCAACAAATGTGCCGATGCTAAAACTGGAACCTGGGCTGCAGCAGGCTCAAGTTTGTGAAGTTGGGGATTCCCCTGCTCCTTCAACATTTGTTCTTGATCTATGATTGTTGGACATACAGCGTTCTCATGATTACACGGGCTATCAACATCTCCCCGTTTTCCTTTTTCTGAGAGCTCCACTTGATCAGTCACTACTCCTCCAGGTGTAATATCTGTTTTCTGGGCTACTTGTGTGTTCTTACATTGCTGATGACAAGTTTTCTCAGATGGATCAATAAAGTGCTCATCTGGCTTTTCAACTTGTGCCTCAGGTTTGCTATCTTGATCAACAACCTGCTGCTCCGCGCTATACCTGGACTTTTGAGCTTCCAATAATAAACTTTGCGAAGGAGGAACCTGTTGAGGTACGAGAGAGAGCTGGTTCTGATGCGTTGTTGGTTTACAAGCCATTGCCTCATGCTGCAGCAGATTTCTTGCTGCACTAAATGTCGGTGAGGAGGACAAGGGTCTGGCTATGCCATGCCCTTCAATTTTTTGTAAAATGCTAGCATAAATTGACTGCTTAGATACAAGCTGAGTATCCGGGCTTGGAGTTTGAGGTGTAAGTAGCATCTTCAGGAGTTGGTTGGAACCAATACTAGGAATTATCGGAAGCATGTTTCCAGTTCCACATTCTGGAGCCTGTGATAATGCATTGACATTTCCGAATACAGTTTCTGCCCCAGGAACTGTGAAGTGGCCGGCAATAGAAAGTCGTAAATACTATTTCTTTTTTGAGAGTTAAAGTAAAAAAAGATGTTTGTAAGTCAAACCTATCAAATATAAGTCAATGCACACAATGAATTAATGGAATCTGGATAGCTACAAGAAACATCTATAAAACATAATTTGTACCGCAATCGCTTATTTAATCATATATAATAACACCAAGTAAAATGATTCATGTTGCAAATCAATTAGAGCTCATCCACAGAAGCAACAAATAATAACCCAAAAAAGAGAAATAGATTTATTGACATTCAACAAATCTAAGTCAAATAGGAATCATAGAAATTGAGCCAAAACTCAATATCCTCTTCAGTGACAATGTTCTAGTAATAAGACCTTGGAGTTATAAATTTTGGTATACGGATAGAGATAGAAATCGTAATGGGGGTAGATGTAATCATAAATAAACAATTACTTGGAGATATAGTGGAGGTTAAGAGGAAGGTTGATAGAATTTTATTAATTAAACTTATTTAAAATAGAGAGATTTTTAATGTCATAAGTGCCTATGCACCACAAGTAGAACTTGATGAATCTAGTAAACATCAATTTTGGAAAGTTTTGGATGAGATAGTATAAAAAATATATGCTAGTGAAAAACTATTTATTGGTGATGACCTCAATAGATATGTAGGAACTAGTCGTAATGGGTTTAATAGTGTATATAGAGGATTTGGTTTTGGAGAAAGAAATGAAGTAAGTAACTTAATTCTAAATTTTGCTTTGTCTTATGATTTGATTTTAGTGAATACTTGGTTTAAAAAAAGAGTTTCTCATTTGATTATTTTTAAAAATGGATCGAGCGTGATCCAAATAGATTTCTTTTTAACTAGAAAGATAGATAGAGATAGTTGCATCGATTGTAAGGTAGTGTTATATGAGAGCGTAGTTACCCAATATAAACTCTTAGTTTTAGATATTCAGATTAGAAAGAGACTTAGAAAGATTAAATATAACTTAGATCTTAAAATTAAGTGGCGGCGATTAGAAAGTAATCAAAAAATTTTTGTAAATAGAATAGCACAAGAAACAGATTGGAGGGACTATGATGATTATAATATAAACAAAATGGCTAGCTGCATTAACAGAATAGCTAAAAATATAGTTTGTGAGGCGAGGGGCGGTGCTCCACAATATAAGGATACATTATGGTAGAATGAAGAGATAAAAAATGCTATTAAAATCAAGTGGGACCTTTATAGAGATTTGAAGAATAATGATGGAATAAGTTTTAAGAGCTTTAAACTAACCAATAAGGAGGATAAGAAAGCTGTTCGGGATTTAAAAACTAAATTATATAAACAAGTATACGAAAAGTTGGATAATAAAGAGACAGAAAATGATATATATAGAATTGCTTGAATAAAAGAGAGAAAGTTTAGAAACTTATGTACTGTAAAGTGTATTAAAAATAAGGATAAAAAAGTTCTACTTTGAGACGAAAAACTTAAAGAAATATGGAAATATTATTTTGATAGATTATATAATGGTAGTTTTACTAAAAATTTAGGAGATCTTACTATTCAGTGTAAGGAAACGAATCGTAAGTTTATGCACAGAATTAAACAATCTGAAGTCAAAGAGACTCTAAAGAGGATGAAATCAAGAAAAGTTGTTGGTCGAAATGAAATTCCTATAGAGGTATAGATATACTTAGGAGGGATTTGTGTGAGATGGCTGATAGATCTTTATTGTTAGATTTGGCAAATTAAGAAAATACCAAATGAATGGAGTAAGAGTAGCTTAGTACCTTTGTTTAAGAACAAGCATGATATTCGAAGTTGTTTTAACTATCGTGGAATAAAACTCATATGTCACACTATGAAACTTTGGAAAAGGGTAATTGAATATAAATTGAGACAGACTGTTAAAATATCAAAGAACCAGTTTGGATTCATGCCGGGACAATCGAAGACACAAGTTATTCATTTACTTCGTCAACTTATAGAGCGATTTCAAGAGAGAAATAGAGAATTGCATATGGTATTTATTGACCTAGAGAAAACCTATGATAAGATACCACAAGAGTTACTTTGGTGGATATTGATGAAGAAAAGAGTCTCCATCAAATATATTGATATAATTAAGAATATGCATGATATAGTAGTATCCAATGTCAGAACATGTGGTGGTCTAACAAGTAGTTTTTCTATCACAATTGGATTGTATCAAGGATCCGCATTGTGTCCGTTCTTATTTGCTATAGTGATGAATGAGCTTAATAAAGCTATTCAGGATGAGATACCTTAGTGTATACTATTTGCTGATAATATTGTCTTAGTTGATGAGACAAGAGATGGGTGAATGTCAAGCTAGAGTTATGAAAGCACACATTAGAATTTAGAGCTTTTAGATTGAGTAGGTCTAAAACAAAGTATATGGAATGTAAGTTTAGTAAACAACAGAACCTAGATTATAGTGTTGTAACACTGGATGGGTAAGAGATACAAACGAGTAGTCAGTTTAGGTATTTAAATTCTATTATTCAGAATAATGAAGAGATCGATAATGATGTCAACTATAGGATATAAGCTGGCTGGTTGAAATAGAGGAGTGCAACGGGAGTTCTATGCGACAGTAACATTTTGTTAAGACTGAAGGAAATTTTTTTATAGGACTGCTATTATGCCAACTTTATTATATGGCACGGAATGTTGGGCTATAAAGAAACGTTATTTATAGACAATAAGTGTAACAGAGATGTGCATGCTTCGCTGAATATGCGATAACACTAGAACAGATAAAGTGAGAAATAAAAATATTCGTACTAAATTAGGTGTAGCTCCCATTGATGAGAAAATGCAAAAAAATCGATTACGATGGTTTGGTCATATGCAACGTAGACCTACAAATGTACCAGTTCGACGAGGGGAGCTTATCAATATAGAACAAATTAAAAGATTGAATGGAAGACCGAAAAAAAACACGGATGGAGGTAATACGAAAATATATGGATTTAGAGGTTTAAATGAGGAGATATTACTTGATAGGAATGAATGGAGAAGTATTATCAACGTGATCGATCCGACATGATTCTTTTTTAGTTCATGTAGCCTACCCCAAGTACTTATGATGAAAGGCTTAGTTGTTGTTGTTATATCCAACAAGCACCAATTGTTGAGTTACGCCAGAAATATGTAAATTACGTATAAAGATCAAATAGTTATGCATGGCAGATACTTCCCAACACCGAGTTATGATACTAAAAGGTAGTGGTGAACTGAATTTGTCAAATTTCACATACCACTTTCTAAAAATACTAAATCACGCATATTTATTAAAGTTCAATACTGAATCTAAGTCCTGTCGAAATAACAACTGTTGTAACTATTAAGGGCGTCTCGAATCCATTTATTAAGAAGTGGGTTAGCAAAATAAAGATAAAGAGATATTAGGATTTAGTTCCATACTGGAAAGGTAGTTAGATGAGCCAGAGTTTAAATATGTTTAAACTCATGGTTCAAATAAAATTAATTCTTTTGAGTCATTGTAGCTTAAATAAAACTAAACAAGTTCATCCTCATTCATGGACCTTTGCATGTCCCAATCTACAGCTTCACTATATGAGATAACAGATACATTAGCTTTAAGCATGCGCATATGTAACTGTAAATTTTCATCTAAGCTTACTACAGTTGTAACTTTTCAAGTAATCGAAATGTTTATGTTATAAGAGATATTAAATTCAAATTATCTTTCAGGCGACTAGGTTTCATAAGTGCATTCCAGTCGATAGGGTTTGATGTTACAACATTTCTCTGCTTGCCATCCATAAGGCCATTTGGTATCTAATCAGGTAAACGATATCACAGGATATTTCGATAGCAACATTAACAACTAAGTATAACTTGATTGCTTCGAATAGATTGCAGAGGCACGACATACCTATGAAGCCAGGCAGACATTGTCGTTTCAAACTCGCCATAGGGAAAACAAAAAGACTCTCAGGGGTCTCGATTTCCCATAGACTAACCCTATCGGGTCTTTCACCGTAACCATGTTCGTCCCATTCTACCTAATAAAAGACATTGATGAATCAGCCTTTTAAGATTATTCACTGGTCCTCAATTAGCAGATATGGTTCCCTCATATAAGTCCATCAACAAACTCACCTGTAAATTCCGCCATTTTGAATTTGGCCATCTTAATGTATCAAAATCGCTAACTCCTACAATGGTGCCCATATATCTGCAAGGAGACATAAAGCAGAACTGTACTGATCAATAAAGGGTTAGATATGACGAGTAGTACAAGTGTAATATTCTGTTGGACTACTGTTACATTTAGTCTATTGATGATAATGCAATTTGACAAATAAAAAAGTAGAAACGAAGAAGTAAAAGAAAGCAAAATCAGTCAGTTAAACAAATGGTTAGATTTGTGACCCGCATCGCATCATTTGTAGGTCCAAAACAGAGTATATGAAGTATAAATTTAGTAAATAACGGACCCAAGACTATATTGTTGTGATACTGGACAGACAAGAGATACAAATAAGCAATCAATTTAGGTATTTGGATTATATTATTCAAAATGATGGAGAGATCGATAGTCTAAGATCCAAACTGGCCGGTTGAAATGGAGGAGTGTAACGGAAGATTTATGCGATCGTAATATTTCGTTAAGATTAAAGGAAAATTTTTATAAGACTGTTATTAAACTAACTTTATTATATGGCACAAAATGCTAGGCTGTAAAGAAATATCATTCACATAAGATAAGTGTAACGGAGATACACATGCTTCGTTGGATGTGTGGCAATATTAACAAAGATAAAATGAGAAATGAAGATATTCGTGTTAAGCTAGGTGTAACCTCCATCGAAAAGATGTGAGAAATCGCTTACGATGGTTTGGCTATATGCAACGTAAACCTACAAATACACCAGTTCGACGAGGAAAACTTATCAAGTTAAAAGAGCAAATGTAAGACCAAAGAAAACATAGATGGTGATAATACGAAAAGATATGAATTCTAGAGATTTAATTGAGAACATATTACTCAAGAGAAATGAATGGAGAAGGATTATCAGTGTGAGCGATCCTGCATGATTCTCTTTTGGTTCATGTAGCCTACCCAAGCACTTGGGATAAAAGGATTTGTTGTTGTTGTTATCGATCAAAAGCATTTGCATTAAGGATGGATGGGATAAAATATTGGTCCCATATTGGATATAAGATGGAAAATGGAGCGCTTAATATATGATCGAATAACCTTTTTGATTTTTAAAGTGGTCATAGTCTATTATTAATGCCTTGTGGCTGTGACAGTAAAAATTAACAACAAAATTTAGATACAAAGAACTAATGATTTCCATGTAGTTTACACGAATATAACCGTATAGTGTGGTATTTCAACAAATGTTAAAAATTCTCTACACTGATATCACAAGATGGTACATACACAATGAAATACCTGCGTTTAGTTGATTCTTCGGTTTCAAACATCATCCCAAATCTCATTCCAATCGACACTTGAGTATACACAGCTTTATGGTACTTGGCCAAAGGAATGATGAAGTCTGACGGGCATGCTCTGAGAAGATACCGCGAAACAAAAAGATGTAAAAATAAAATGCCAAACAGTTCCCTAGCATAAACATCTCTGTCAGAGATGCATACACACAAAAGAATACAATACCTGGGATTATAGTAAACAGTAAAGGGACTTCGACTAGCTGCCGCATGAGCTGCAGCAGCAAGAACACCAATGTGCATACTATCGGTAGAGAGCACAGATGATGGCAATGCAGTCTGTTGATGGTTTGCATGTCTCACACCCAAAAGCAATTGTGAATTTTCATCCCTACATAAAGTCATCATAATCTCTCATAACAACTGTGACCATCATATGTTCAGTCACAACTTAAGGAAAATGACATATATTCAGGACTGCTGCCCTTTTGCTTAGGACTAAGGTCAGTTTGTTAAATCCCTGTTAAAAATTAAATCAGGTTCACGGAAACATAACAGTTGAGCTACGGCCTGCAGTGAATTCTCATAAAGGATCGGTATCAAATTTAACGAATCCTTGAAACTCTGTCCACCCTTGTTCATAAGCATACACGGTCACAGTTTTTATTTTACAATAGTGACGTTTCAAAACTATATGGCAACAGTAAATCTGCAATTCAAGATGCCCACTGCTCCGCTAAAAATATTGTATGTTACGCTTGCATATCCAAAATATAGAACTATATTTTCAACGACAAATCAGCAATTATTTAGGCAGGCACGTCACTTTTGTATTACCTAATGAACAAGACAGAATCACCAGCTTTAAGCCTTTTGGTGCTCACAAACAAACTCCAACCAGTCGTCAATAGGTGTCTCCTTGGTTGTCCTGGAAACAACAGGACTATTCAGAATGCAATCTGCTCGCAGAAAGTTATTTAAGAAGAAAGGCTGACATTATTGCACCAAGTTCACAGTTACAAGCTCAAGTGACAAAAATAAGGTATAAATCAGTATAGCATGTGACAAGTCAGTGCACCACGATATATATGACGAAATGTCCACGCATTGTCATGTAGGTCTCTGACAATGAGCTCTTGATTTGGAGGTTGCATCGAATAATCCTGTAAAAAGTGAGTTTGGACGAATGTCAGAGAGATCCAAAAACAGATATCTACTTCGAGTTCGTTCAAATTTCCTCACCAACTGGGGAAATAATTTTTCTGCAGCTCTCCGTGGCACTGAAAAACCGCCATGTGTACTTGTATCGCTTGCAGTTAAATTCTTGCAAAAGAACTCGTTTGGCTGCTTGCTTACCGATTGTCCAGATTTTTGAATGGGAAAGACATCGCTTTCCTAAGTAGATGACCAAAAAAGTCGATGAAACCATTGTCCGATGAGTATTAAGCCATTAGATTAAGGCTCCAATTTTGTATTTAAACTCATAAACTTTCTTTGTATTAAGCCATTAGGTTAAGACCCCAACTTTATATTTAAACTCATAAACTTTCTTTATGCTATCCGACGTAGGACTATACTCACATATGAACTAATTTAACATAAACCTCAGTCTGTTTCAGAGGGGCCAAATTGCTTACATAATTCACGGGCTGGAGTGTCATTTGAGCGTAGATCTCATCTGTATCCCTATCAGCCTGGAAATACATTTGGAGAATGCACACTTTAGATTGATCCTAACTACAAATATATACACAGAGACCAGCTTTTAACACCATCTACACTCACATGTAGTGTAACATTGTGGACTTGGCACAGCAACTGAGACGGAAGAGTCGGATAGTTGGGGACGTGCGAGTTCAAAATTTTCCTAGTTGAAGCTGTCACCTGCAGGAAACAACCAAAAAAAATTTATTATTGGATGAGTAAACAGACATTACTGTGAACAACTCTGCGAAAAATTAGTAAATGTACAAATAATTCTCTAAATGGGTCATAAAGTTTTATCCCAAGCCCTCAGTATAAGTTCACGAGTACCATTATCTCATACCTGCCCACAAAGACTAGTTTGCTCAACTATTGAAGAATATGATACGTATTATACAGTTGATATGTATCATTAAATTGCAATTTACAATTATATAAAACAAAGACTGTTCATGATACGTGCTATCAGAAAATCTGAACACTATTATATCAATTATACTACCATATATAACAAGAATGCAGAACGATTAATTTAAGATCCAATGAGAGAGAGTTCACGCAACAGAAATTAAAAACAAGAACCTGCTCAGTGTGGCCTTGAGGGAAATAATACACAAGAGTGTTAGGTTGAGGTAGCGACACCAGCGGACCAGCGCAAGCATGCCATAGCTCAGAGTTCAGCAATTTACTTGCACCTTAAGAAACAAAATTCAAACAATTTCCTAAAACTATTTCTTAAAATGGCACTGTCACAAGCTAAACAACAATCTAACAGTAAATAAACGGAATCAAACACATAAAAAAAAATAAATGCTAACTTGTGTTACCCTGAACCTCTCCCAGCATCCTCATTTCGTCCAAAATCACCGAAGAATTCTGAGCAATTGCCATGGCCACTCTCACTTAAAATTAAAAAAAAAAAACTCATAAAAATCCCATCTTTAGCGGCAAGAACGCCATCTCAGCATCCAATGTCGAGAACCCACCATCAAAATCGGAGCTTTAAGCGATGGACACCGGTCCCACTCGCTGAGACCAGAGAGAGAGCCTAATCAAAGGGGAGGTGGGGGGGCTTTGAAAGGGAGCACGCGAGAGAATAGTAAAAGATGAGCAAATGCAATGAGTGAGTTGAGCTTTGGCTCCTTGTTGCCTCTCCTATCACTTCTCTGCTTTAATCTATTCCCTTCGCAAAGACAAAGACCTTTCACTGGAAGAAGCCATGATTTTGGGCTCGCGTACCTTTTGCTCCCTCTCTGTTCTCTTTTTGTTGTTGTTGTTAAAATTTTATTGATTTGCACAGTGGATTGGTTTTGGTTTTTCTTTCTTAGTTCTTGTGTTGTGCTTGCTTGCTTTATTGATGGCAGCTTTTGAGAGAGAGAGAGAGAGAGAGAGGAAACTGGGAAAGATGAACGCTACACGAAAGCAGAACTTAGCTCGGAGAGAGAGAGAGATGAGAGGGAGAGAGAGAGAGAAAGGGAAGAAGGGGGATTTTAAATATTGAAGGGTCTCTTTTGCATATACACAACATACGAAAATTAGGGAGTTTCCGATGGAGTAATGTTAGTGAGCCCACTTTACGGTGTAATTTTGATTTGAACTTTCAATCTAGATGCTTATTAAATGGTTCACGAGGAAAAAAAAAAGTATGCTTCTTTAGAAACCCCCAGAAATTAAATATATATGTTACAAATAATTAGTGAAAATCTAATATAAGATTCAATACAATTAGAAGAATATATTTATCTCTATGGGGCTCCTTTCCCTGCGTAAAGTTAAAAGGTGTTCTCGAAGGGAAAATTTTTTTTGCAAAATTGCTTCCTTGTTGCTAAAGCTTAAATTGGTAATAAATCTAGAGGATTAGAGGATTCATGTATATTTTATGATAGTACATGGAATTAGTTAAATCCTTTCGCAATCTCTAAAAAGAATTGTTAGTTGATTATTTGTCTTGAAACCTTAAATTGGTAATGAATTTTATTCTTTTAAGCATCAAATGATTTGTTTGTAACCTTAATCTGCCTAATTTCTTCTATAAAATCACTTGACATGTTTAAAAATTAATAAATATAAGTGGACTATATTGTATCATTGTTGTTTTGCTAGCCTCCTCACATATTTTGAGAGTGAGTTTGGAAATTATATATATTTATTGATATATATATATATATATTTAAATCTGTGTTTAGGAACTAAAAAAGAGGAATAGTGAGTTTTGTCTCTAGGAATATTATCTATCTTCAATTTGTAAAAGGTTTCGAATTTAATTCCTAATGGGATTTAATTTAGGTAATATTTAAAAAAAAAAAAAGTTGCAGTGAGACCCATATATCATGAGATAGTGTAACTTATTATCTCTTAAATTTAAAACTCTAATTTTAGTTCCTGGACTTCTAACGGTATTAGTCAACATCTTGTTATTCTCACACATGTTTAACTTAAAACTGCATTTTTAAAATGAAATCCTCAAATTATCCTATTCTGGACATATTTTGGATGAGTTCTTAGCGTGAGAGGAGAGGCTAGTTTGAGGATTTCATTAAAAAAATATGCAATTTTAATTTAACAGGTGCGAGAATAGTAAACAATTAATTCAAACATTAGGAATTTAGAGACTAAACTGAAAATTTTAAACTTAAGAATAATAATTTACACTATCTTTATTCTATAGAAACCTTATTGTACTTGACCCTAAAAAAATTATTTGTAAGTTTTCCTCTCACAGAAATCATAGGCGGGAGTTTCCAAAGAAGCACACCACTTTTTCTAGTGAGCCCACTCCGGACTAGTAAAACCGTTATCAAGTGGGCTCACTAGTAAAAATGGCGTGCTCATTTGGAAACTAACATCGTAGTCTGTATATAAACTTTGCAAATAGACACACATGAATGTCCACGTTTTCAAAATGTGCAAATTATGAATTCGGATGGGTAAACAATGATAAAAGAAAATGCATATATATTTGGGTTGGCGACTTGGTGTCATATGAGTAACAAGAATCGAACCGGTTACGTCAAAAGAATTCGTCCTTTTATTTTACAATAAAATCGGTGGCGTCTGCGGACTAAACGCATGGCAGGCCGACACTGGAGACAGATTGGTGACCCAAAATTTGACCGTTCAACATGACGACAAAGCTTGCATCCTACGTCACCCTCAGTGATACGTGTCGCCTCCCTACCATTTTGGTCCTTTTTTTTTTGGAATTTATCTTCTCTGTGCTTATAAGGATTGAGGAGCATAGCCTGGTGCACGGCCACAATACCAAACAGCAAATTTGTCTCACTGGTAGTTTTCATTAATAATATGCTTAATTACACTTAGACCCACTGTAATATGAGGGTGTATAACTTATCACCCGTAAAGTTTAAAACTCTCACTTAGATTTTCTGGACCACAGAAAAAAAAACTAACAGGCAAGTTCAGATGAAAATATTTTTTCCGCTGTTCAGAGGGTCTAAATAAGAGTTTAAAACTTTAGAGATGATAAGTTATACATCATATACTATAAGGGGTCTGAGTGTAATTAACCCTTAATAATATATTTCAGAAACACATAAGTGAACAAATTTTATTAAACCTGATGATGATGAAATGCACAATATAATTTCTTCAATGATTTGTATGAAAAATTTTTATAGGGCTGCTATTAAAATTATGTATGGAAAAAATTTTATGAAAAAATTTGTTCAAAATGAGAAGGGCAACGGAAATTTTATACGACCGTAATATTCCATTAAGATTGAAGGAAAAATTTTATAGGACTGCTATTAGGTCAGATTTATTATATGACACGAAATGCTGGGCTATGAAGAAACGTCATTCACAGAAAATAAGTGTAGCAGAGATACGCATGCTCCGCTGGATATGCGGCAATACTAAGAGAGATAAAGTGAGAAATAAAGATATTTGTGCTAAAATAGGTGTAGCTCCCATCGATGAGAAGATGCGAGAAAATCGCTTACGATGGTTTGGTCATGTGCAACGTAGGTTTACAAATGCACAAGTTTGACGAGAAAAGTTTATCAATGTATGACAAGTTAAAAGAACGAAGGGAAGACCGAAGAAAATATAGATGGAGGTGATACGAAAAAATATAGATTCTAAAGGTTTAAATGAGGAGATATTACTTGATAGAAATAAATGGAGCAGGACTATCAAAGTAATCGATCCGGCGTGATTCTTTTTTTGATTCATGTAGCCTACCCCAAATACTTGGGATAAAAGGCTTAGTTGTTGTTGTTGTTGTATTTGTATGAAAAAATTTCATGATTAATTTATTCAATAATTCATATTGGAATTAACCACACAACACTGAAGTTAGGAATAATAAGATGCACTTAAAAGTTTGCAAAAATAGCTTGTAGACATGGATAGATAGATAGATTAAAAAAAAATAATAAAACTACTGCTAGCATCCAGTCCTTTCATAATTATGTAGCCCAAAACTAATTAATTACTTTGTTAAGGATTTTATAACTTTGTCAACCGTGATCATTTCAATCACAATCCCTTATTTAACAAGCACTACAGTCTCACTTTTTATTATAAATAATCATCTATTTCTAAAGCACAAAAGTAGTAATTAAGGTACCAATAAGTATTATTATTTTATTATGAAAATATTAAATTAGGCTAAACATTATTATAGGGGCTATCCCATTAAATTGCAATTAGTCTCCTTCCCACTTAACACTACCTGAGCCACATTTTTTTTTCTCTCTCTATCAAGCTATCTTTTCTTTGTGTATAATCTATCCCACTTACATTTATTGATATCATCTACAAGAGATACTATTGCTAATAACTTATTCATATTTCTCTTTAATTTTCATAGTATCATAGTCGTTCAATATCCACATCACCACTATCAGTTATACACGACTAATATATACAATCGTATCAAGATATTTCATATATCAGTATCACAATCTCCCATTCATGTTACAATTATTTTATGATTCTATGTCACTAATACTCTATATGTTAGTTGTTTATATGTGAATATAGTCCCATATCGGATATGACAAATAAAGCCTATGAGTTTAAATACAAAGTTGGGATCTCTATCTATCAGTTTTAGTTTTTGGGTCAGACTGGTTCTTAGCCTTGTGTTTAGATGCTTGACTGGCCGGTTCTCCATATGTTTCATCGGATAGAACAAAAAAAATCTATAAGTTTAAATACAAAGTTTGATGCTTTTTCCCAACACTATATATCTATGTCACTTGTGTTGGGGATCGAATCCCTCCATCGAGATCGTAGAGACGAAAAAAATAATACAACACAAGAAAAATATAAGAATTAACGTGGTTCGGCCGACCAAGTTCGACTTACATCCACGGGAGCAACGAGAGAAATATCTACTATGAGAAAAAATATGTTACAAGAAGAGATCCAAGTATCTCTCTACCTCTCGCATCTCTCATAATAATAAAAGCATCTCTCACATCAATTGCTCTACTCTCTCGTATCACATACAAGAGATATATATGGTGTTCATATCCTAATCCCATTAGAATAGCACTATCACCATCTAATTGGTGTTCCAATCCAATTAAAACTCTAGTCTTCTAACCCAAATCCAACTGGAACTCCTTGTGATTCTTGATCACATCTGAATACTCAACTGATGCGAGACACAAACCCAACAATCTCTACCTTGGCTCGTATCCGATGAGCCATGCATCTGGGAGAAACTCCGTTGTTCTCGTCATCCACTTCGCAGACATCCACCGCACGATCACCATGCTCCACCGACCGGGAACAATTTATATAATCATTACTGCCTCTATACTGAAGCACTCAGGATCACTAAACCATGCTCTCTTCTGAACACTCATGATCAGTAAACCATACTCTCTTGAACACCCACGATTACTACACCACGTTCTTCACCAAGTACTCATAATCGCTACATCGTGCTCCACCTCAGTCGAAACACCTGAACCTCCTGAGTACTCACAATCACTTATCATGTTGTGTATCAAAGAAAAGTGATTGATACACCGTACTCCACCTTAATCCAAAAACTATGACCAACTCTAGAGATAGATGATTATATATTACCAAGTGGTTTATCTGTCACGATGTAACCATATCCATCAATATAAAGTACCACGTCGTACTTCATCATCGTATAATCAACCAACTATCGATCATCTCGGTCAACATTGACCCCTCGATCACCATCATCACAGCTGGTCTGCACAAAATCTACTCTAAATAGTGGATTTTGCCCAATCCACATCTATCACTGTATCCGGAATGCTGAAAAACATAGAATTCAACTCCTGGATCACCTTAATCGGACACCGATTCTTCGATCCACTCTCCGATCAACCATAACCATCGATCTGTGCCTCAGAATCCATCTCAGTTATCAGTCACTCCTTTTGGTGCACATTACTAGAGCCTCCAGTTGTGCACATCACTAATTGTATCCGACTGTTTTTTTTCTTCTTCTTCTTCATTTTATATTTTGCCTTGATACCTTCGCCAACCTCTTTGTCGACTCGACATTAGATTCACCATCTCACGATCTCAATTTCGGATCCATAAGCATAGCTCTGATACCAATTGTTAGGGATCGAATCTTCCATCGAGATCGTAGAGATGAAGAAAATGATACAACACAAGAAGAATACAAGAATTAACGTGGTTCGGCCGACCAAATTCGACCTACATCCACGGGAGCAACGAGAGAAATATCTACTATGAGAAAAATAGATTATAAAAAGAGATCCAAGTATTTCTCTACCTCTCGCATCTCTCATAATAATAGAAACATCTCTCTCATCAATTGCTCTCAAATTGCTCTACTTTCTCGTACACATATAAGAAATATATATAGTGTTCCTATCCTAATCCCATTAGAATAGTACTATCACCATTTAATTGGTGTTCCAATTCAATTAAAACTCTGATCTTCTAACCCAAGTCCAACTGGGACTCCTTGTGATTCTTGATCACATCTGGATACTCAACGGATGCGAGATACAAAACCAATAATCTCCACATTGGCTCGTATCCGATGAGCCATGCATCAGGGAGAAACTCCGTTGCTCTCGTCATCCACTTCGCAGACATCTACCGTACGATCACCATGCTCCACCAACAGGGAACAATTTATATAATCATTACTGCCTCTATACTTGAGCACTCAGGAATACTAAACCATGCTCTCCTCCGAGCACTCATGATCACTAAACCATACTCTTTTGGATACTCACGATTATTACACCACGCTATTCACAAAGTGCTCATAATCGCTACACCGTGCTCCACCTCAGTCAAAACACATAGATCTCCTGAGTACTCACAATCACTTATCATATTGTGCATCACAGAAAAGTGATTGATATATCGTACTCCACCTTAATCCAAAAACTATGACCAGCTCTAGAGACAGATGATTATATATTACCAAGTAGTTTATCTGTCACGAAGTGACCATATCCATCAACATGAAGTACCATGTCGTACTTCATCATCATACAATCAACCAACTATCGACTATCGATCATCTCAGTCAACATTGACCCCCTCGATCACCATCGATCACAGCTGGTCTGCACAAAATCTGCTATAAATAGTAGATTTTGCCCAATCCGCATCCACCACTGCATCCAAAATGCTGAAAAATATAGAATTCGACTCCTGGATTACCTTAATCAGACACCGATTTTTCGATTCATGCTCCGATCAACCATAACCGTCGATCTGTGCCTCAGAATCCATCTCAGTTATCAGCCACTCTTTTTGGTGCACATTGCTAGAGCCTCCAGTTGTGAACATCACTGATTGTATCTGGCTGTTTTTTTTCTTCTTCTTTTTGTATTTTGCCTTGATGCCTCCGCCAACTTCTTTGTCGACTCGACATTAGATCCACCATCTCACGATCTCGATTCCGGATCCATAACCATAGCTCTGATAACAATTATTAGGGATCGAATCCCCCATTAAGATCGTAGAGATGAAGAAAATAATGTAACACAAGAAAAACACAATAATTAACGTGATTCGGCCAACCAACTTCGATCTACATCCACGGGAGCAACGAGAGAAATATCCACTATGAGAAAAATATATTATAAGAAGAGATCCAAGTATCTTTCTATCTCTCGCATCTCTCATAATAATAGAAGTATCTCTCTCATCAATTGCTCTCCAATTGCTCTACTCTCTCGTATCACATATAAGAGATATATATAGTATTTATATCCTAATCCCATTAGAATAACACTATCACTATCTAATTGGTGTTCCAATCCAATTAAAATTCTGGTCTTCTAATCCAAATCCAACTGGGACTCCTTGTGATTCTTGATCATATCTGAATACTCAACGGATGCGAGACACAAACCCAACAACTTGTTTTGATATCATACTATCCCAATCAATATAGTTATCTTAAATAAATCCATGTAGAATATCATTTCATTATGTTCATCTCATTGTGAGTAAAATTTTCATGATTCCATATACACATTATAAATTATACACATTATTACTTGTAAAATAATTAAGCTAATAAGGAAACCATTCCTCTATTTCAAAATCATCAATGATGTTCGGAAAAAAAAATACTAAGTATTTATTGGTCTAAGTATATTATGTTTACTTTGGGCTTTCAAGTTCTCCAATGCACATCAAGATTTTAAAACAAGAATATTCATGATTAGTGCCATATTAGGATTTCAATCAAACATTCACAATTATTGTTACATTAGGATTCATCCAAAAATTTACATTCATGGTCAAATTAAGATTTTAAATAAGAATTTATAATATCATAATATTCCATATCCTAATCTTACATGATATAATTACCATTGCTTTACATATTCATATCTTGATTATCTTGCAACTTCGTATAACAATTATTCCTCTTTCTTTGTATATCATATTATTTCACATGATTATTTTGACTAATACAAGCATGTATATCTTTCAAAGCAAGTATTCACTATTGTCATAAAATTAGGATTTTCAAATGTTAATTTGTTTCTAGGGATCCAATCATAAAAGGATATGTATCAGAAAATCAAAAAATAATCAATAAGGGAAACAAGGCAACTTTGTTGCAAATCAAAAGTGCGCTCTGATACCACTTATTACGGAAGTGTTAGGCAATCCGTGCATATCAAAATTATTAAAATAAAGAACATAAATCGATAAAAAAAATAAAATTTTATAAAGAAAACAAATCAGAATATTAAACAAGTGAACACTAAGGATTTACGTGATTTGGAGTAAGTCCTACATCCGCGGACCGAAGCAAACTCCACTATTGATAACATTTGTAAATTATAAATCTTGAAATATCAAATCTCTCAAAATCATAAAGAAATCACTCTTAACTTGAGAAGACAACAAAAAAACTCCCAAAAGATCCAAAGGAGTTTTCTCCTCATAAAAAATCTCCCCAAATTTTCAAAAAAAAAAATTAAGAATGCAAAGCAGATGCCTCTAAAGACCCTATTTAACTCCCTTATATAGTATTGAGACGTTTAACGCAAACTATAAATCGAATATGAATAATTTGATAAAAATCCTAAGTCAAATAGGGCTGGTTTGGCTAAAATCCTAAATCAAATAGGTTCCTACAAATTGAGTCAAAACTCAACAAATTACCACTTACGCGAAATTTTCAATTCTTAATTCCAACAACTTAAAGTATCAACAATGAGTATCCATCAAACAATCCAAGATACAAACAACACCATTATGAATGTGAATGCAAATATCAGTTTGGCGAAATCGATTTGAAGTTCTTCAAATTTGTAAGATGTTGGCGAAAATCCCTACAATATTTGGAACTCTCTGGTCTACTTCCCAATGACATAAATTTCAAAAAAACTCCAATTTCCTTTCTTTGCTCCTTTTAAGGTCTTACTTTATCAAATTCTATAAAGCATCCAGCTTGTCCTAACCTCATGTGTCACAACCATGAGGTGTCATCGATCATCTGTACTCGATATATATTAAGTTACTACTACTCCACCAATAATTGTACTGTCCAGTAGATAGAACGAGTTCTTTTTCTAAATACCTTTCACCACTACTAAAATGCCTTTAATAGCCTTCAAAGTAATATATAGGCCGTTGCCTGTCAGAACTCCTAATGAAATATGATTCTTTTTTATGTTCCGAACATATCAACCGTCTATCAAATTCCAAATTGCTCCATTATGTATTTGCAACTGGACTTCACCTATATCTTTAATATTAGATGTCTATCATTATCCATATAAACCATTCTACTTTCTAACTCATCTAAGTTAGAAAAGAATTTCCGATTGAGATAGATGTAACATGAGTAGTTTTACGGCCTTTGTGGACTTTTACTTGATAGGCCTCTAATCTTGAGGGGTCTGAATTGATTAATTTATAAACAAACACATACTTTTCAAGTTTTGGCTATCAACACAACTTTTTATTGTATGTGATCATCCATTTTTATAATCCTCCATAAAATCTATAAATAGTTACTATTGATGAAATTTTCCTCCACTATTTTTATTATAGGAAAACTAATCTAAATCAAACCCTATGTAACTAGTATATATTACACTAAATAAGATACTTTGAGTTTGAAATTATGTACATGAACACCTAAGACATTAAAAGTGATCACTATCGGTTTGTTTTTCTTATATCTCTAGTTTTGTATATCATCATTATAAAAAAATGAGTAAATAATTTAGAGGTTGTTTAGTTGTACAAATAAGTATGAATTTATCATTAACAATGTTTAATGAAAAGTTTCCCTGCTCCATGATAATTTGCATGGATGCACGAATCAGGCCATCCTATTGGGATAGAAATGCTGTTTGCTGTGTGGCCCGAACACCAGAGGCGAAGCCAAAAGGACTTTAATTAAAGCATTTCCCCACATTTGGAAATGGGAAGCCGTCACTGACCACGTTTTGTTCCCCCATTTTTTGGTGGGCCCGCGGACGGGGACAGAATCCGAGGGGGAGCCCGGCTGGTGGGACCCACATGGAGAGAAAAAGCAAAGTACCTGCTGACGTCATGGTCCACGCTGTACCAGACGGCTAAAGTGTTCACTGTTCCCACGAAATGATCTCTCATCATAATTTTCTTTATATTTCTCAAAAATATTTACACCAACACGCCTAGTAATACTACATTTACTACCTATATGCGGTTTTTAAACTTTATTTAACTCTAGGATTACTGTAAATAACTCTAGGATTGCTGTAAATGAAACACAACTTTATTTAGTGGCCAAAAAAGTATAGTAGTCCTATTATACTTTTTATATTGAAGTACCTTCCATTGCACCAAAATTCCGAAATTATGGTGAGGGTTGAGCAAAATTATTTTGTATTTTAACACGCTCCCGCAGGTTGAAGGTCCATTTTGGACAGAAACCTGGATTTTACGCACGGGTATAATTTTTTTTTTAAAACCCGTAATTAAATGTGCGCCTGGCAGAAATTGAATCTGGATTGCTCTGATATAATGTTAAAGTCCCTTTCACTGCACTAAAACTCCAAAGTTATGATGAGGGTTGAGCGAAATTATTTTGTATTTTAACATTTTAAAATTTATTTTTTTATATGACCTCTATCTTATTAACTTCTTTAGAATTAAATTTCATGAAATTTAGAATTTGTTACAATTCAATCAAATGCATATAAGATGTTGTATTCATCGGAACTATTATTTTTATGTATGCTTAATGGAAGGTAAAATCAAAATTAAAATATAAGAAATTAGATATAAGTGAACACTATAAGGTTGAGATAATAATTTAAAAAATATTTTGGAATTTTTTATTATTATAAATAGTAGAAATAAGCTGTAGTATAAGTAATTTATATGAGGTGTCAGCTCATTTCAATTATTCTCGTCAACTAACCCACCTAACACCGATGTACATATAGTTGGTTAGGGGACACGGTCTGGTCGGAAACTCCATCGTAACTACAACGCGACTCACCGGAGTTCCACAAGGTGCTATCGGCAGTATGGGTCATCTATGTTGGCAGGATCAGCCGCCCCCCTCCCGGTCCGCACAGAGCATGTCTGGGGGCGGCCAACCTTGCTCCTCCTGCTCTTCCATTTGGAGGAGTGTGTTTGGACATGCCTGTGAGTAATCGGAGAGGGTTATAGCTATCGTGCATTTTGGCAAGGTGAAGTTGTTCCTGAGTGGGGGTGGTAAGCTCGAGGCAATAAGCAGACAGGCGAGAAGCTTCGTCTCTCCACTAGCCTGTTCATTGTTGGGGAGAACGACGGGTCTAACGGGGAGCATGATGGGCCTAAATACAAAACTGAGAATCAGTTTGATCCAAAATTTTAAACCATTAGGTTAAGGCCCCCAATGTTGTATTTAAACCCATAAATTTTCTTTGTCCTATTCGATATGGGACTATACTCATATATGAACTAACTTAACAATCTCCCCTTTGATTGTGAGTATACCAACTTAACTTTGGTAACCATTTACGTGGAGGCAGACACGTGGGAAGCCAAACCCAAAGTTAACCCGATCAACTTAACTTTGGCAACCATCCAAGTGGAGAACCAACACGTGAAAAATCAAACCCAAAATTAACTCGACCAATTCGAGCTTCAAACATCGGCTTCACTCCCTTTTAGGCCACAACCTGGCCCATTGACCCCACGACAACTTGGTCCGAATCTGGGCTCTGATACCAATTGTTGGGAAAGGCAGATATCTTGCCCACACAAATAGGTAGTCAAAATAGTGCCACACAATAACTAATGCAAAATAAGAGAAAAAACAATTTAACGAGATTTGGTAAATATTATCTACGTATCCGGATTTCTGTCAAATCACCGGTTGTATCCGGCTTTTTTTCTTTTTTCTTATTGTATTTTGCCTTGATACCTCCGCCAACCTCCTTGTCGACTCGACATCAGATCAACTATTTCGCGATCTCGATTCCGGATCCATAACCATAGGTATGATACTATTTGTTGGGGATCGAATCCCCCATCGAGGGCGCAGAGACGAAGGAAACAATATAATATAGAAATTAACGTGGTTCGGCCAACCAACTTCGACCTACGTTCACGAGAGTAACGAGAGAAATATTCACTATGAAAAATAGCTTACAAGAAGATATCCAAATATCTCTCTATCTCTCGCATCTCTTATAATAATAGAAGTATATCTCTCAGCCAATTGCACTCCTCTCTCATATCACATATAAGAGATATATATAGTGTTTCTATCCTAATTCTATTAGAATAGCACTATTACAATTTAATTGGTGTTTCAATCTAATTAGAACTCTAGTTTTCTAATCCAAGTTCAACTGAAACTCTTTGTGATCCTTAATCACATATGGATACTCAATGATGCAAGATACAAACCCAACACTCATGAGGCTAGAAGACTCAAGTGCGGTTCGAAAGCTCATTGACTCCCTATTCATACCACGCTTCGATAGGCAGATTGTCATTTCCTTTGTAAATTCACTCACTCGAAATCCAAAAAGAGAAAGAGTTGTTCCCTTTCTGTCGATTGTTGCTTGGTCTTTTCTTTGGTAACCGAAGTCTAAAAATAACAGTATGAGTAATGATGTTAATCACGTCTTTCATTTCTTTTTATTTTCTTATAATACATAAATCATTGTAAAAGAATATGCAGATTCAGGAATACCAAGCTTGACTAGGTTAATTATTATAACTAGTATTAAAATAGATTTGCTGGATTTAAATTTCGTAATGTGTAAATTTGTATGATAGACAGAGTTAATATGATTTATATAGAATAAGATTGAAGGGTAAAAATTATATACAAAATGATCAGATATGGTCGTGTGAATGTATTCCTATGTTAAAATACAACTATGAAATCGAATAGAAGTAACAAATATTGCAATCAGACTTTAATTTTTAGTGTTTAGCTCACAAAAATAGTATATAAAGAAAGTAAGTAGATCTCATATGTTATTTAAAAAAAAAAAAAAAAAAAAAAAAAAAAAAAAAAAAACCCCAATAGTGTGGCTATTAATTTTGAGATAGTTGGCATTACTATTGTATATGAAGCTCTCTCCCTCCCCCTCTCTCTCTCTTCATGATATTGCTTTAACATGTATTACTGCTTTAACTCCGCTAGTGTTGTGCTTAAAATTTTTACCTTTTTATTGCATGTCGAATCCAGGATAAAAAAGAATGGTTGTGGTAAGTCTACAATAATAATCATAAAACATTATTATATATTATTATATGAGCTAAAAATTGAATTTCATTGGAGTGTTCTCTTGATAGACGCGGCATGATTCACCTTTTATTTATGTAACCTATCCCTAGCATTTTGGGTAAAAATTTTAGTTGTTGTTGTGCTGTTATAATGGTAGAAAATAAAGGATGACCCTTCGATTTTTGTTGCGTATGAATCATAGGAAATAGAATAGTACATAAAAATATAAAGTTCAGTAATATTTATTTCTTTTATTAGTTTTTTATTGCAATGTATGTAAATGTTGAAGATGGAACCATGTATAATAAATAATGAAATGAAAAAAAGTGTAACTTATTGTTGTTTAAGTTTAAAACTCTTAGTTTAATTCCTGAACTCTTAACATCGTTAGTTAGTGTGATATTCGCACCTCTGTATAACCTAAACTATACATTCTTTATGAAATTTCCAAATTACATTTTTCTGAGTATGTTTTGAGTAAATTCTTAATGAGGGAGAGGAGAGTAATTTGAAATTTTAATTAAAAAAGTGCAGTTTAAATTAAATATGGGTGAAAATAGCAAAATATTGACTAACGACGCTAGAAATTTATATATGGACTAAATTGAGAGTCTTAAAATTTAAAGGGTAATAAGTTAGTAAACGGGTCTCACTACAATTAACCCAATGTGCTTTTATGCTTTATATTTCAGTACTATATAACTATATATATATATATATATATATATATATATATATATATATATATATATATATATATATATATATATATATATATATATATATATATATATATATATATATATATATATATATATATATATATATATATATATATATATATGTATATGTGTGTGTGTGTGTGTGTATGTGTGTGTGTGGATTACTGTAGGTGAGCCGCCAGCTCAGGAAAAGTTACGTGAGCTAGCGGCAAAATTATAATCATCCAATGATTTTTCTTCAATTTTTTTAATAATTACACTCTCTACCTTCTTAACTTTTTTAGGATTAAATTTAATAAATTTTGGAGTTTTTTTACTCTTTCATCAAATGCATACAAAATGTTTTATTCATTGAAAACATTTAATTTTGTGTTAACTTGATGGAGGACTAAATCAAAACTAAAACCCAAGAAATTGGGTATGAGTGAACCCTAAGGGGCCGAGATCATAATCCAAAAGAAAATTTTTAAAAAAGATTATTGGAGATATTGGAAATGAACTGTAGCTCAGGTAATTTGCATAAGCTGTCAGCTCATTTTCATTTTTCTCGTATATATATATATATATATATATATATATATATATATATATATATATATATATATATATATATATATATATATATATATATATATATATATATATATATATATATATATATATATATATATATATATATATATGGAATTACTGTAGGTGAGTCGCCAGCTCAGGAAAAGTTACATTAGTTAGCGGCAAAATTATAATGATCTAATGATTTTTCTTCAATTTTTTTTTACAATTACAATCTCTACCTTCTTAACTTCTTTCGGATTAAATTTCATAAGTTTTAAAGTTCATTTATCATTTTCATCAAATGCATACAAAATATTTTATTCATTGAAAACCGTTAATTTTGTATTAATTTGATGGAGGTTCAACCCAAGAAATTGGGTATGAGTAAACCCTAGGGGGTCGAGATCATAATCCAAAAGAAATTTTTTAAAAAAGATTATTGGAGATAGTGGAAATGAACTGCAACTTAGGTAACTTGCGTGAGCTGTCAGCTCATTTTCAATTTTCTATATATATATTATAGTATAAATAATTATCCAAATTGATAAAACTATGAACTGAGAGAGAAGAATAACATTGTATTATGAGATGTAAATAAAATGGTACAATGGTCATCCTTTTATATGCTAAGAAAACAAACATAAAATGTAAAAACTAGAAAATATATAATTTAATCCTAATTATATATAATCCTCAATGAGCCTAATTAGTGATATTTGATAAATATACTAATTTAGAAAAATATTTTGAGATATGCTAATAAATTAGAGGATTTGTCAAATATCCTAATTTAGGAAGATATCTTAAATTAGTGAGATATTATAATATCCCTCACAAACTCAAGATGGTTTGGAAAATGCCAACTTAAGAATGATGATGATCAGGTGGATGGGTCTTGGTAAAAAGAGAAAGCCAGTGAGCAATCTCGAAGATCAGACGTAATAAATGATAGAAGGAGAATCTAAAGATGCTAAGAATTGAGCAGCAATCCCGCGACGGCCGTAGACAGGGAAAGAACATGGAGAGCAGTATCGCCAGCAGACAGGATATTTGGCACAGGAAATAACGACGAAGCAACAGACAGAATCACTGATGGAGGAGATAGAAATAACAAACGCTGCGTCTTTGAAGATGGTGGTGACGATGGAGTAGGAGCCGAAGAAGACACAGTAGATTTCGGTGACAGAGCAGCAAGTGGAGTCACTGGGATACAAGACGAAGACATCACAAACGACGCCTTTGAAAATGGCGATGATGACGGAGCAGGAACCGAAAATGACATACTAGATTTTAGCGATAGAACAATAGGTAAAATCACTAGGACACGTGATGGAGATGTCAAACACGACCTTTGAAGATGACAGTAAAGCGGAGCAGGAGCGACCACAGGTCTAGGAATTGAAGCTAGCAACGGCGAGACGACGGATGGCTCGTGGGGAGAGAGCAAGGGTTGTGCCCGCGGTGGAGGCAACGCCGATGCTAGCGAATAATGCAAGTGCCACTACAGCTGCAAAAGCAAAAGACACCACTGGTTGATCCTTGAGAGATCTGAGAGAACTTTGATGGAAAAATTGAAAGTTGTAATGGCCATAATGAAATAAGTAGAATGAACATGATAAGTCTTCTGTGCGGGTCGACTAATCAAGGCACGAGTGAGAGACCGGATTGAGACGTGGGTCAAAAACATCAAACCGAAAAGAAGTCAGACCTCAGCCTGGTTCTGATACTGATAAAACTATGAACTAAGAAAGAAGAATAACATTGTATTCTGAGGTGTAAGTCAAACAGTACAATGACCATCTTTTAATAGGTGCTGTACAAATTGTGAGATCCTTTACCTCCCTATCTCTTAAAATTTGGACGCTGCACGGCCTATCATCCGCTCACTTATCCATTCAAATGCTGCAGAGACTATTTTCATTTATCCTTTGAGATGTCATGTCACTTAACCATGAACACCTCCTTACATCTCCAAATATTACATATTTACCATTACAATTATATCACTCGTTCACACACACATTTATATAATAACCTACTCAAGTTTTTCAAAACAATTTCTCAATTTGGTTGGATTTTGTGATTAATTTGGATATCATACCATCATATCGTCACTTTGTAATACTACTTGTGCAAATATTTCTATTAGGATTTAGGAGCGAATTAATTTTCAAGTTCTATTACGGTCCATAAGTAAGGGTGAGCATATTTCCGAATTAACCGAAAAAAACCACTCAACCAACCCGATCCGAACCGACTGGTTCAATTAATTCGGTTATCGGATTAGGTCGGTTGCAAAACTGAACTTCAATTCGGCCTTCTGGTCGGGTTTCGGTGGCGTAATCGCCAATCGAAACCGATCGAAAAAACCAAACAGTAACTATAACCGACCCGATAACCCGTAATTCAAGCCGACCCGTAAGCCGAATCCTTTAGTTAACCCAGAAAGTCCAATTTTTTTTTTTTAACTCAAGTGAGTTTGTGGGCCGCAGCCCAGAAAACCAAAAACAGACTGAAACTGAACCGAACCGAACTTTCGATTCGGATTTGGGTTATATTTGAAGTTCGGTCGGTTTAGTTTCGGTTTTGTTAGTTTGGTTCCCGACCGATACTCACCCTATCCATCCATAAGGTTGCAATCATTTTTAAGAGAATGATTTATCAAAATTTTTACATGATCTCATGGCAACTTTAGTAAAAAGAACAAAGAAAACTTTACTAATTGATCAAGCTAGCAACTCCTCGAGTTGGGAACTGATCCCCGTAAGCATCACTTTAAAATTCCTATTTAGTTTGTTTATTAAAATTAGTTGTATAATTCAAAGTTATAATAATAAAACTTAGGAAATGAACATCTACGGTGTCTCCATAAAGAGTAATATATGGAGTTGTTTCTAAAATCTTTTTTTTTTTTGAAGCAAAGTGACGGGTGGGGGTCCTCCGTACTCCATTAACAAATAGATAATAGAACTACATAAGAGTCAAAGAGTTCGATCACCCATGTGAGTGATCTTCATATTACATTCATGCTTACATAAATAAAAGAAAAAAAGTACATAAGAAAAGGTGTCACATGTCTCTCTCCAAGCGTGGCAAGGCAAATGTCTTCTCCAAATTGAAGGAAGGATACTGTTGATCATGTGTGCCCCAGAGAACCCAAATCATCCTCTGACGAGCCACCCGAGATCTGTACTCGCTCCTCATCGGAAGGTATATATGTCCGAATGGTGAAATCATGCATAATTAGTTTAATGCAAATATGAAAAGAACGAGCAGTAGAGTTAAAAATTCTATTATTTCTTTCCAGCCAAATATTCCAGCATATTGTCGTAGCTAGTGTTCTAGTCCAATATGAAGGCTGACCATTGAAACATAATCTTCTCCAAATGCAAGTTTTCTCCTCCATATTGAGGTTGATTCCTAGTTTTCTTGCACAATGAATCCAGAGATCATTAGTGAAGTTGCAGCTTAATATTAAATGACCAATAGATTCCCCATCCTTACTATATAGAACACAAAAATTTGGGCCTGACCAGCCCGTCTTTGTAATACCAACCATGTGAGGAGAGAATTTTTGTAAACCAACCAAAAAATCACCCTGACTTTATAGGGGCATATTATATTCCAGATCCAATTTGTATTTATGGAATTGACTCCACTATCTATTAAGTGGCGATATGTGGTTCTTACTGAAAATACTCCATTTTTGTTCCATCTCCAAATAGGTTGATCCTCGTTTATTTCAAATGGGGCTATTTCACTTAAAAGAGATCTTAAATCCCCGATTTGTGTTTTCTCCAAAACCGAGAGATCTCAGATCCTGGATTCTTCTAAAATCTTACATAGGGAATTTATATTAGTAACGCAATATGTTAGTTATATTCTCTATACATGTAGAGTATAAAAAATAATGTGATTTAATAACTTCTTTGTCATTGATCATGAAGTCTCATATACTTTATTGTTTAAAAAATGTTCATTTTGCCCCAACTATATATATGGTAAATAAAAATAAAAAGCATAATCTTTAATTTTTTTTTTTGTTAGAATATGGAGATCATAATTAACAATATAGATCGTCTACATAAACCCTCTATTATGGAATTTAGTACAGTCTCCATAAATAACTCTATATACAGGTACTATAGGAGTACACACAGATTCATACAAGTTTTGGGAGAACTCTACCACCCGGGTGATCCCATTAAATATCTAAAACGTACATCTTGATCTATATATATAATCAAGTTTAGGAAGTTCTTACCTTAATTATTTAAATAATTCTCCAAACATAAGCCTCCCCATTCTTCTCTTTATTTGTGGCCTTGGTTTAGCTGAGCCCGATCATACTTAGGTTGAGTCCGGACTTGGCTTGGGTCTAATCTGAGTTTAATTTGCCTTAGTTTGAGGGAGAAAACGACAAAAAAAGAGGGAAAATTTTAGGGTGTGTTCGCCATAAAATTGTAAATGATTTTTTTATATTGGATTTTCTCAATAAAAGTTAACAATTTCAACGATTTTTCGTTTACAGAAAATGAGCAAAATCTAATTTCCTTTTTATTTAAAACTGGGCTCTAGAGTAGCAGTGGAAAACGATCTTGCTCTCCGTTGACACTCTGTATAAAATTTTGATTGGCAAGAGTTTCAAATTTTTGATGGCACCAGTACTTGGATATAAAAAGACTCTTTCTATAATATTGATCTATAGTCCCTTTTTCTGCCTAACTTTCTACTATTTTTAGAGCTTTGGAGACTCTTGAGTTAATGTAACTGTCCAACTGTTGGCCTCCACGATCTGAGTATTAATTTTCCGTCTTTTGATCTAGTAGATTTGTATAAATCTCCAGAATTTGTAACCGACGTCTTTAATTCTCTGAATCGTAACCGAAATGCAGATTTCAATATTTAGATTCGCGTTTTGGTGTTTAGTAGCTTGCACGGTATGCTTGGACCCACATTTGAGTGCTGTTGGTGATGGTTTTTGCTCCTTAAGGGTTTAAAGTAAAATCGCGACTCTTTGGAGTTCACATGAGTTATGTTTAGCTCTAGTCATGAGCTAAGAAATTAACTAAAATCGTGGATCTCTCTTTGATTGATGATCCGTATTTTAGTTTATTTGTTGGGCCTGCCCTTCTATTGAAAATGGGTCGTCTTTGGCCTTTATGTGCTTTCGGGGGCCATACCATGATCTCTCACTTGAGTCACGGATTAGATCCATATTTTAATGTCACTTTAAGAGTTTGTGCAGATCATTCTTTTAAAACGCGACTCTATGGGGCCCACTCTTGTTAGTCCAATTCACGGATCTCTCTGGCTGGATATACGTATTTTGGCTATCTTGAGAGATAAAACGCGACTTTGTGAGGGTCGCGTTTTAACCTTTCTTTGCTTTCGAGACGCGGATCTCTCTATGACAGATGATCCACGTATTAGTCATTTTAGGTTTTGAAGTATGAATCTCTTTTTGATGATCCATGTGTTAACCATTTTAGGCTTGAAATATTGATCTCTTTTAAGTTGATGATCCACATATTATTCATATTATGTTAAAGTTCTCCAATGTAGCAGTGAGAGATGATCATATTTTCCATTGATGATTTTAACACCGAACACTTGGAGTTGAAATAGTCTTGCATGATTTTGAAAATGAAAGAGTAGAACTCTTTAGAGAGATGTGTTGAAACTCTTTAAGAGATATAAATATCTAAATTAAAAAAGAGTAGAACTCTTCATAAGATGAGAATCTCCATTCTTTTTATACTAGAGGTGGATCCTCTCGTAAAGGTGTGTAGATCATCTCATGAGGGTTTTTTTTCTCTCTTCTTTAGCCTTTTTGGTTATTATAGGAGTTTTGGGGATTTAAACCCTCGTTAATTTAGAGATATTGGAGATGTAATCCCTATTTTAAATGTATAACTCTCATTTTAATTTTCAATTGAATGAGGTGTAATCCCATTTTAAATCACTCATTAATAGAATGTAACTCCCACTTTAATTAGTGTTCATTCATGATTATTATTATTTTTTTTTGTCAACATGGTGAGGATTAGATTTTTGATATAAAAATTTATTAGACATTAGAGTGGAGTTTTTATGAGGGTATTTGGGGGTTGGTCGAAGGAATTGGGAAGGAATTAACTTGTAGAGAAAGAGAGTTGAAGGATTTCTCTTATTGGAGAGAAGAGAATTAAAAATTTATTCTTGGATGGATAGTGTTACAAGAGAAATTATAGATGAAGTAATGATTAAGTGATAATTCATTATATATATTAAGAGAAATCTAGACTTTTCTTCGGATGGATAACAGGAGTGAACATGAACGCCGACTCTAGCGGCTTTGCCCGACTCCGACTAAAATCGATCGGAGTCTTCTACCTTCGAATCCTATCGAAAAACTCCGATTTCTGACTGATCGACTAACTGAACGTTCAAAAACGAATTCTACCGCTGACTATAGCGATTTTGCCCGACTCTAACTGAAATCGATCAGAGTTCGGTCGGAAAATTTTTCCGGCGATGATCGGAACCTTCTATCTTAGGATCCAATCGGAAAACTCCAATTTCTGACCGATTGACTGACTGAACATAGAGGATATTGTTACAAGAGAAATTGTGGACTAAGTAAAGATTAAGTTATAATTCAAGAGAAATCTAGACTCTCTCTCCCTCTCTTGCAATCCAATTTTCGTTTTATCAAAAGCTTAATTGGACACTTGTTGTTATCTTATAACTCTTCTTTAATTAGCGGCAACGTGTTGTAAATTTTTCTAAGGGGTATTTACATATTTGTCCCTTAAATCTTTATAAATTATAATTTAGTCTCCAACATATTCATATTTAGAATTTAGTCCCCAAAATCCTCTAAGTTACGACAATTTAGTCCCATTTCCTAACTTCCGTTAGCCAAGTTTATTTTTTAACCTGATTTTTCTATTTTATCCCTCCTTAATTCCTCCTTCCCTCTTTTTCCTATATTCTCCTTCCCTCTTCTCCTTTTCTTCATTCTTCCTGCCCTCTTCTCCTTCCCTCTTCCTCCTCTCTTCTCCTTCTCTCTTGCTCCTCTCTTCTCATTCTCTCTTCTTCCTCTCTTCTCTTTTTCTTCATTGGGTTCATTGGCTTCCTCTCTTCTTCTTCTCTTCTATCTCTCCATTCTTTCTTCTTTTTCTTCATAGGGATATTTGAGTCATTTCATTATTTAAAAAAAGTAAAAATTAAATTCTGTCATTTATTTGGACAGAAAAACTAATAGAAGGACTAAATTGTAGTAACTTAGAGGATTTGGGGAGACTAAATTCTAAATATAAAGATATAGGGGACTAAATCATAATTTATAAAGATGTAAGGGACAAATCTGTAAATACCCCTTTTTCTAAATATCTCGTCAACTTATTCTAGTTGTATTCTATCTCATCTCTATTTCTTTGGATATGTTTTAGACTTAACATAAATAGTTAACCATTAAATAATGACCAATAAATTAGTATATAAAAATAAATAAATAAATTTACTATTTATAATTTTTTTAAAAATAAAAATTTTTAAAAATAGAGGCTTATGGATCCACATATTACAATAACTTTTCATGACTCACCATATTATTGCCTCTCATAATAAGGGTGAGCAGAGTCATGTTAGAACCAAAAAAATTGATCGATAAGTAAAAACGAACTAAACAGTCAACCCTTGAAACCAGAAACCAAACCGAATCGACGTAATTATTTAAAAGTTATATATTTATATACACATATATACATGTATAAACATATAACATATAAACATAGTGCATACCAATTATAATATTATAGATAATAAATTCAATACCAATTGTATACTTCGAAGAGTTATACTTACTAAAACAAATAAAATTATAATTTTAAATAAATTTTATTCAAACTTTAAATTTTAACCAAATCATATTAATTCGGTTCTGTCTCGTTTCAAATTTCTAATGGGTTTGAGTTAAGTTTTGTCAAAATTAGTGAAAACCGAGCCGAAATCAATGCTCACCCCTATCTTATGATATGTGCACGTGGCTAGTTGCACCTTGAATTGGGCCCAGAAAAAGAGACCAGCACCGAAAAGAGGGCGTGATGACAAAAACGCATCCGGTCAAAAGGCATCACCCCAGCAAACTAGCTTCACACTATTGTATGCTATCCTAACCCTCTGCATACCAAAAGTTGTTTGTATCTTTTTGACTAGCTAGGTTTACATGATAACCAAGCAAAGCATCTCCTCGCAGTGCTTTTTGTCCATATCCCTAAGACCCAGGGGAGTTTCCAAGGGAGCACACCAATTTTTCTTGTGAGTCCACTTCTTAGTGTTTTTTTTTTTTTTGTCCGAATTCAAAATTCGACCGGTTATAAAATGGACTCATTAAGAAAAATGGTGTGCTCCTTTGGAAACTCCCAGACCTAGAGGGTTTGCATCAACATTGATAAAGGATTGGTAATTGTTTTATTAAGAGAGGAGGTAATCTAGCTCACTTCTTGGACTGTTATCTACTTAATAATGATCATGAAGTTCATTAGCAAGAAATATTTGATCAAGTCAAAAAAAAAAAAAGCCAACCTAGTAGTATACTGGTAGACAAGATGATCAATCTATTTTTTTTTTAAAGTCAAATTTACAATTACATATTTTTTAAAACATTATTCAAATTAAGATTCCACCGAAAATTGAATATGGAATTCCTTATAAATTGAAAAGAGAAACAATGCCGCTAAAGATGAGGCTCATTGGCAGATGATCAAGACCTACGCTTTCAAAGTGATGTTTAGCTCATTTCTCACCATTCCAAATAGTGTGATATGTTATGAACACATTTGTATTCTATTAGTTTATAGACATGAAAATATTGGCATGATAATGGGTATTCTCCTAAATATGAAAAGAGAAAAAAGAAGAACAAAAAATTAAGAAACATAGAAAACATGAAATCTGAAATGAATAGTTGAAGATGATCGGGATACTACTTTCTCAAGTGATCTAGAATACAATTCTTATGTCCACAATGAGTTAGTATCTTTTCTTATAATTGATTAGTGTATATAGATAAAACCCATCGACTAGATGGGTATTTAATTGTATTTTCTTATAATTAATTGGTAATTTAGTTTTTACCCGGAATCGAATTCGAAACCTCTCATAAATTGAAGGAGAATGATGACATCAGAGACCAGGCGCATCAAATAAATATACCTAAGTACCTACTTCGAAAAAATGGTGGGAAATTCTAAATGCGCACAACATTTTACTAGTGAGCACCACATACTATATAGAAGAGTGATTTACAACATAGGGGAAAATGGTGCTCACAAGTAAAATATGGTGCGCATTTAGAATTTCCCAAAAAGAGGGATCAAAAGACAAAACCATGCTCAAAAGACTTAACAAACATGGTGTTAAGTAATTAATTAAATTAACAAAAGGTCTTGGATGGTGGTAATAAAGTCCGGGGACAAAGATATGCTCATAGATTCTCTCCTGCATGAGATGAGATGGGCATGACATAATAAGGGGGAGGGAAAGGTGCTTTGTTTCCTGGGATCAGTTGCAGTCTTTGCTAGGATACTGGGGAACAACTACTGTTTCTTTCTCCTCATTGCATTTCCACCACCTTTTCTCTCTCCTTTCTTCTCTCTCTCTCTCTCCCTTTTTTCTTCTCTTTTCCCATTGGAGGCATGGATGCATCATCTCACTGAACAGAGATTTGAGGTCACAAGTCTAACCAACTGTTTAGCCTTCCTGTGATGTAACAGTTCTCTAACTACTTAACCAAAAAAAAAAAAAAAAAAAAAAAAAAAACATCTGTTGAGAGGAGGACTGTAAATGACACTTTGAAAAGTGATAAATAACATGGGATTTGGATCATGAAATGTAATATGAATATAGTCTAAATAAGAAGCAAATTCAAATTCAAATTTTCCTATTCAGATTAGGATTTGATCCTAAATTCATATTTGAATATTACATGTGCTATTGGATTCGAATCTTGCATATATATCTGATTCAAATCCTACCTGCTTATTGTTTTGGATTCTAATGTTCTCCTGTAGGAACAGAACCTGAGCTTCACGAATCTTACATATATCTGATCTGAATCCGGCATGTTTATTGTTTTTGTATTCTAACATTCTCCCACCATTTTGGGACAAAAGCTGAGTTTACTGCAACAGTATTCATTTTCCAAAATGCTCAAATTAAATACGTGTCCGGTAGGATTTGAATTTGGATTGTTCGGATATAATTTTAAAATTTTTGTTACTACACTAAAACTCCGATGTTATAATTAGTATTGAGGCAAAAATATTTTGTATTTTAACATTTAACCATCCTAATTGAGAGACAATGATGGAAGTTTACCTACCACTTCAAAAGAACAATAAACCCACAATCATGGCCTACAGCTCTAATAGGGTTGTTTTATTGTACCAAACTTGGAGAATTTTTGCAGTGAGATCATTTCAATAGATTTTGTGTTGAAAAAAAATAAAAATTCTATTGACTGCTACAAAATTCAAAGCTAAACTAACTTTGCATGACTTGTTTAGAAAGGTGACATTAACAAAGTGGAGAATCTAATCAAGTAATCATATCTTATCTCAAGGGTGATGTAAAATGAAAGATCAATAATATCTTAATTAGAAGAATTTAGTATGTGAATATAATCCCCAAAGCTAAAGGGAAAAGTTGGTGAAAATTTACACAAAAATTTCGTAAATCAGGTGAAGTTGGGTGTATGATAATTAGTCAATCTCTAAATTTTAAGAGAGTGCAAAACAAACCATAAGAAAAACTTTTGGACTTGGTGTAGCACATTGGAATGAGAGATGAATGAAATTTCCTAACCCCGGGTCAAAATATAAATATTTCATTTCTTCATTTACAGGTTAGAATAATTTTTTTTTCCAACTTTTACGATTGTCCGTCAGGTTTTCTAGTCCCTGGCTTGTTCCCTTTATCTGATCTGAAAACTCTCTTCTTTTCGATCAAACACTACTTGCTCCCTAAGGAGAGATCAAAACTTAACTTGCTACTTTCTGAGAGATCGATACTGACTTGCTACTTTCTTTCGCCCGTATGAGTGCATCTACAGCTACCATTGGAAAGAGAGTTGGATTTATGTACCTAAATCATTCAGGGAATAAAAGGACAACAAACACGAATAAATTAAGGGTATTTTAAATTTGTCATAAATTACCTCCTGAATTTATATCACAATTATTAGATGCATATATGAAAAGATAATTGGAGATTTGTAACCCTAATTGATAAATGTAGTGGAAAAGGTTCCACTCATAACTACGTGAATTCTCCTATATTCTTTATTTTCCTCTCTTGCTTTTCTTTTAACTGTCGGTTAGTTTTTTTTTATTCGAATGTCATTACTGGATGCAGTTATTTACATTTACATTAGAGATGGGGGTTCATAACAATGAGACAACCGACAAGCAAACGAAAACTAATATAACAACAAGGAGGAAAAAATCCGAAGAGCTACACAAATTTTGCTGGCTTAGAGGGTTACTAAGCTATGTAGCCCAACCCCAAGTCATAAAGCCCAGTCCCAAAGGAGCCCAAGCCAACATCTGCTCAAAGGCTCAAAACTCATCCTTGGAAAAAAAAAAAAAAAAAAAAAATTAAGTCTTAAACTCCTGATCTTAGTCAATCAGACCCTAATCAGGTCAAATAATTACCAAATCATCACCAATGAGGACACTAAATCTACAAAATACTGAAATTTCTTAAATGACTCATGAAATTCGCTTCTAAATTATCCTTAGAATTAACCCATTACTGTGGCTCGGTTTTTTAGGGAAAATGAGGAAAATAAAATAAAAAAGAAAATATTTTCTATTGTTTGATGCGAGAGAGTTTAAAAGAAAAGAAAGTAGAAAGAAAGTATGGCTTACTATTTTCTCTTCCTCTTTCTTTGTTCAATCATAGAGAAAATTAGAAAAAATATTATTTAGTGTTACTAACCTATGGATTATGTTATGATAGTAGAGGGAGTTTGAAATAAAGTTCATTTTTTTTCCTTGAATTTTAATTTTATTTTTTATTTTTCTTTTTAGTTTCTTTTTGTACCAAACAACAGAAGATATCCTATTTCCTTTTCTATTTCTTTTCTTTTCTTCTCTCTCTCTTTCTTCCTTCCATTTCTTTTCTATCAAATCAAACACAGCCTAAGTAACAATGAATGTTTCTCCAAAAAAAAAGGTATCAATGTATGCATTTGGAATTGAAGATTGTGAACCACTTCTTCATAATTCATGAGAAGGGAATCTATTTGTTATCAATATTGTTACTGTAAGAAATTTCTGGGCCCAATAAAGACCCAAGCCCAATTCATACTGTAGGATTAAATTAGTTCAATAAAAGGGCCAAATTAATCCCTCATACTTGTTCACACTGTTCTATTTAAGGGTTACCCCTCTATTTTTATATAAAGTGGCCAAATATGAAGTTCAATCGCATAATTTCTTTCTGATTCTCATTTCTAGAAGTTTTTTTTTTTTTTTTATACTATTTATAACTTGCTGATTTGAGAATCAATAACATTCTCCAATCAAGCATGGGGCCATGAAAAAATTCAACAAACCCTTGAGAGGGTGATGGAGAGGATTGTGAAGGCCAAGGTTAATGATTTTGCATCTAATAACGAAGTCTCACATGCGTGCGCGTGCTTACATGCATGTGTTCGTGCATATGTGCGTGTGTTTTTGCATGTATGCGTGTACGTGCATGCATCTGTGTGCATGTCTTTGTGCATGTACATGCCTATATACGTGCGTGCACACTGTGTTGCACCAAGAATAAAAGTTGATATTGAACAAACTTCCATCTCCTTGCGGAAACATTTAAGTAAAATGATACACATTGATTTTTCTATGTAACCATGTAAGTTTAGAAAAACCTCCAGCTGCCCGGTTCACTTGGCCTGGGATCATCAGAGTACGCTCCTCCATGTTCTGATGTTCCACAGACTTGAGCACAACCAAAATTACTAAAAAAAAAAATAATAATAATAAAAAAAATAGCCCCCTTATCTTTAACTTAGAATTTTTTTTTTTAAAATCCTAATATCTCCTCATTCTTAACTAGCACAAGAAAAGGTATGAAAAGATTTACACAACCAAAAAGTTTCAACAGGCGTCAATTTCACGGTATATCCGATGTCACCCCAGCCTAAACAATTAGTTTGCAACATTGCAAGTAATAGTAATTAAAGAGTATACGTCGTCAGTTCCTCCTATAATTCCAAAAGGGTAACCTATAAACTTGTTGCTGTATAATTTTCTTCACATCTCCCTGATGAAGAGCATGTATGGATATCAACAAGAAAGAATGAAAACTTCCTCTCTCTCTCTCTCTCTCTCTCTCTCTCTATATATATATATATATATATATATATATATATATATATATATATGAGAAAAATGGAAATGAGCTGACAGCTCACGCAAATTACCTGAGCTGCAGCTCATTTCCACTATCTCCAATAATATTTGTTAAAAAATTTCTTTTAAATTATGATCTCGACCCCCTAGGGTTCAATCATATCCAATTTCTTGGGTTTTAGTTTTGCTTTGATCCTCCATCAAGTTAACACAAAATTAACGGTTTTCAATCAATACAACATTTTGTATGTAGTTGATGAAATGCTTAAATGAAATCCAAAATTTATGAAATTTAATCCGAAGAAAGTTAAGGAGTTATTGATAGTAATTGTAAAAAAAAATTAAAATAAATTTATTGGATCATTATAATTTTACCGCTAACTCACGTAATTTTTTCTGAGCTGGCGGCTCACCTACAGTAATCCATATACACATACACACACACACACACACACACACATATATATATATATATATATATATATATATGAGAAAAATAGAAATGAGCTGACAGCTCACGCAAGTTATCTGAGTTGCAGTTCATTTCTAATATCTCCAATAATCGTTTTTAAAAATTTTCTTTTGGATTATGATCTCAACCCCTTAGAGTTCACTCATACCCAATTTCTTGGGTTTTAGTTTTGATTTGGTCCTCTATTAAATTAACACAAAATTAACTATTTTCACTGAATAAAACATTTTGTATGCACTTGATGAAAGGGTAAAAGAACTCTAAAATTTATGAAATTTAATTCTAAAGAAATTAAGAAGATAGAGATAGTAATTATTAAAAAAATTGAAGAAAAATTATTGGATGATTATAGTTTTGCCGTTAGCTCAAGTAACTTTTCCTGAGCTGGCGGCTCACCTACAGTAATCCATATATATATATATATATATATATATATATATATATATATATATATATATATATATATATATATATTATGCTACTTTTGGATTCAGATTTCTTATGTTTTGTTTAGTCTCAAAAATAATCTAATAATTTTATTATTTTATATAGTAGTAATTCTTTCTGATTTACAAGTTGTTCCCTTGATCACAAATTGTTGCTATTTTTGCAGTGGTGGGAAGCGGAATATTATTATCTTCGAGTATCTACAAAGTCAACTAACAAATGCAGCTTTTGCAATCGCTGCTGCAAGCAAAGGACCAAAGCAAGCAGTCTCCTCAATTCAATTGCATGTGGAAACTTAAACCTGCGAATCGAAGGTAAGTTCAACTAGCAATTTCGAAGCCTTTACATTACAGGAGAGAGAAAAGTTTTAAAAAGAAGAACTATGATCCTCAAATTTTTAACTGGCACAAGAGAATGTATGCCCATATGGCACTCTTGCATGCCAAGTACCGCTCCAGTTCTTGCTATGGCTCTGCCTCTTCATTTCACACACGTTGTATGGCATATTCCGATGCCACCCAAGCCAAACTATAATACTTCATACCTCGGAAGGTAGAATTTATAATCAAATATTTACCCTCAACTCGCCAAGGCCAATTTACCTGATGAAGAGCTTGTATTTTTTTTCCCCAACGACGAGACTACAAGAAAATATGGATTCCGTGACAAAAAAAAAGTCCCTACAAAAGACATGATTGTCGTCACTAAAAAGTACTTTTTAGTGACGACTTTCGTGACCAACTTGTCACGAATTTTTTTTTCTTCTTTAGTGATGAGATTTAATTGCCACCATAAAGTGTCTACTGTGACGATATCTGTTGTCACTGAATGTCTGACTTTTGCGACGACGACAAATTGTCACCGTATACAAAAAATTATCATCACTGAAAACATATATTTTATGACAAGTTTTACTGTATTGTCACTAAAAATTAGAATTAAGTGACGAGCATTTAACTTCATCACAAAAAATCCATTATTAGTGACAAGGTTATTTTGTTGTCACAAAATATTCTTCTTTAGTGATAATTTTTACAATTCTTTTACGAAAGCTCAATTTTCTTGTAGTGAAGCTACATGCACATAAGCTCATAGTGAGCAGGAAGAGCTCAAGGAAGAAGATGGTGAAGTGGTAGGAAATGAGAAGAGAGAAGATTGAATATATTTTTATAGCCACTGGGTAATTAATAAGAAAGAGTCACGAGTTGACAAAGTGCAAAACAAAGTGACTGGGCGAGGATCTCAAGTGGATTTGTTTCTTTGTTGCTGAGAGCGAGTATCGTAGAAATTTAAGAAGTTTCTAAATGGGCACACCATTTTTCCTAGTGTGCCCATTTTGTAAGGGTAATTTTTATTTGTCGGATAGTGATTAAGTGGCTCACTAAGAAAATGGTGTGCCCCTTTAGAAACTCCCGAAATTTATTATACTAACTCCTCCCATCAATAATGGCGACCTGATCAGATTGTCCAAAGAATTTTTTTTTCTTTTTTAAAAAAAAGAAGCCAACGAAGTCTTGACTCTAGCGATATGACTTGACTTAATCCAGACAACAGCAATGAAATACCTTTTAAATTGAAACTATATATATATATATATATATATATATATATATATATATATATATATATATATATATATATATATATATAGTAAACAGGAAATACACCGGTGGTGAAGGAGGTTCCTTCACCACCGCTTAGGTGGTCCAATAAAATTATTACAAGTGGCACCACTCAAAGGACAATTAAGAAAATTCATTTATTTGTTATCTTGAATGGCGCCATGTGTAATAATTTTATTGGGCCACCTAAGCGGCGGTGAAGGAACTCCCTTCACCGCCGGTATATTTCCCGTTTCCTCATATATATATATATATATATATATATATATATATATATATATATATATAATATGAGATTGTCCTCCTCTCTGACTTTGTATATAGAGTCTAAGCTTATCAACCTCTAAGAGAGTCACTATTTCTACATAATATTTTCATTACAAATTTTTCTCCATTTCAGAGCAATTTAATTTATTGGCTTCCATGATGCCCTCTCTTACTTTTTTTTTTAAAACCATTTTTGCCAAATAATTAAAGCTGTGTAGATAAAGATAGTAATGAACAGATCCACAGATTTTTGATCCTCCATATATAAAATTGTAAATTAGGAAAAAAATTATTTTTAATTCAAAATTATGTATAGGATATACTAAAAATTGACTGATGGACGCATCCGCAGGCCAAATTTCTACTCTCTGTATAAGATTTTGAATTAGAAAAATAAAATTTTTATTTTTAATTCACAATTTTGTATAGGATGGATAAAAAACTAACCCATGGATGTGCTCGTTACCGTCCCTACTTACAAGTGATGTTGGAATTTACAACTTATACTATTGCAAATGAATTTATAATAATAGAATTTACTGCAACTTGTATTATTATGTTTGCTTTAAAAGTTGTAAGTGGTAACTAAAGTTGTAAATTATTTCAAATATTATTTTTTTTATTTTCAAGAAGTCTAAGAAATATTTTATTTATTAATAATACAGTTACTATTCGAAAAAGATTTTTTTTTTTCCAGAAATTACAATTACTGTAAGTATGTAAGTATGTAAATGATTACAATTGCAGTTACAAACTTTTACAATTATAGTCACAACTAAACAACAAAAAGTGCCATTTGCAGCAAAAGTTTTTGAAATTGCGATCACTAACCAAACACCCCCTAAATGAAGCAGCACCAATATCAAGCACTTCCACAAGATACGGAGGAACATTAGAATACATCTAATAGCCAAGCAAAAGATTATTAAGACAAACTTTAGCTATCTTATGAGCAGCAATGCAGCTCTCTCTTGCTATGAGTGCAAAAATTGTTTAACTTGTTGAGCAGAGGGAGGGAGTTTCCAAAGGAGCACACTATTTTTCCCAGGGAGCTCACTTTTCAACAGTCCAGTTTTAAAGTCCGAACGAAACTGTACTGATATTGCTAACGGTCATTGCACCAGCATTCTTGGCCCTCAATAGAATAATGTAGTAGGAAACATCCCGATGCCACCCAAGCCTAATTAATTAGTTTTTTTATTTATTTTTTTTATAAAGATTAAGTATCTAAATTAGATGGATCGATGTTACTAGAAATTGAATCTAAATTTTGAACGAAAAACAATCTTATTCTCTCAGGAGGATGAGAAGTTGGGGAGAGTTAAAGAAAGAAGAAGATGAAGGGCTTGGAAATGAATTGGGATGATTGGATCGCATCTTTATAGCCATTAGAGAAGAGCAAAGCTGCACCTATACACCGCCAATCACGTGGGCTGAGCTAGAAACTTTTTTTTTTTCTTTAGTGTGGGCCATATAAAAGTAAGTCGATTATGGGAATGAGTTGCCTACGAACTCAAGTAATCTGAGTTATAGTCAATTTTTTCCTTTCTCATGTACAGAGTTTCCGAAGGAGCACACTGATTTTTCTAGTGAGCCCACTTCTCTGTGTTTTTTTTTTGTTCGAATTTAAAATCCGAACAGTTACAAAGTGGGCTCACAAGAAAAAATGGTGTATTCCTTTAGAAACTCCCCTTATATATATATATATATATATATATATATATATATATATATATATATATATATATATGGATTACTGTAGGTGAGCCGCCAGTTTAGGAAAAGTTACGTAAGCTAGCGGCAAAACTATAAGGACTCAATGATTTTTCTTCATTTTTTTTTAACAATTACTATCTCTATCTCTTTAACTTCTTTCAGATTAAATTTCATAAATTTTTGAGTTCATTTAACCTTTCATCAAGTGCATACAAAATGTTCTATTCATTGAAAACTGTTAATTTTGTATTAACTTGATTGGGGGACCAAATCAAAATTAAAACCTAAAAAATTGAGTATGAGTGAACCTTAGGGGGTTTAGATCATAATCCAAAAAAAAAATTTTAAAAAAAATTATTGGAGATAGTGGAAATGAACTGCAGCTCAGGTAACTTGCGTGAGCTGTCAGCTCATTTCCATTTTTCTCATATATATATATATATATATTCTTTTGGATTATGAACTCCATCCCATAGGGTTAGCTCATGTCCAATTTCAATACGTTTAGTTTTAATTTGATTTTTCGTCAAATAGATAAAAAAAATAAACAATTTTCAGTTAATATAACATCTTATAACCAATTGATGGAAAGATAAATCAACTTCAAAATATATAAAATTTGATCGAGGTTGAGAAATCATAATTCTAAATGAAATTGGAAAAAAAGAATCATTATTATTTTTTGTTGTTAACTCACGTGACTTATGTGAGATGGCAGCTCATATACAGTAATATTATATATAAGTCAATATTTATTTGAATTAGTTTCAAATATGTTACGCTTGAAAATACAAAAAAAAATATTTTGCCACTCTCTCACTTTGAAAACTTCGAATCGCAAGTTAATTGAAAAATGCAAAACAATCTTTTAAAAAGGAGTAAAATAAAATAAGCATACTTCGAAATGGAGTTGGTGAATTAATATTATTTTAAATTTTTGTCCCCTCTTGTTTATTCTTCTATGTAACACTAGCTTTAATATGAAGATGAAGGACTGGGAGATGGAAAATTTATATTGATGTTAACATCATGTTAAGAATATTTATATTTTAAATATTTTTTCAACTCTTTTATCAATCCTCAAAATGTAAGCTATATATGAACTAATAGTCATGCCTCTACATATATTAACGGAAAGCTATCAAACATAGAGATAAGATTATTGAGATGTATGATAAATCGACAAAATCAAAACTTTAAAAGAGAAAATAAATCGAGAAGATCAAGCCAGAGAATATTAGGAATTTTATATGGTTCGAAGTAAGTCAGGCTAAATCAAATTTTACTATTGATGATATTTACAAATACAAATATTGGATCTCTCAAATCTCTTTTAGTTACAAAAGAAAAAACTCTAAAAAAGATGCAAAAGAGTTATCAAGAGGGCCTGATAACTCAAATACTCTTAAATAGTTGAAGATTGTTAGGCTTCAAATACTTAATAACTCAAGAGTTCTCACCGTAGCATTCTGTTAAGGCTAAAGGGAAATTTTTATAGCACTGCTATTAGGCCAGTTTTATTATATGACACGGAATGTTGGGCTATAAAGAAACGTTATTCACAGAAAATAAGTGTAATAGAGATGCGCATGCTCCACTGAATATGCGGCAATACTAGGAAATATAAAGTGAGAAATGAAGCTATTCGTGCTAAGATAGATGTAGCTCCCATTAATGAGAAGATGCGAGAAGATTGCTTACGATGGTTTAGTCATGTGCAACGTAGGCTTATAAATGTACCAATTCGACGATGAGAGTTTATCAATATAGGATAAGTTAAAAGAACAAAAGAAAAACCGAAGAAAATATGGATGAAGGTGGTACGAAAAGATATGGATTCTAGAGTTTTAAATGAGAAGATATTACTTAATAAAAACGAATATAGAAAGACTATCAAAGTTATCGATCCGATGTGATTCTCTTTTTTGGTTCATGTAGTCTACCCCAAATAATTAGGATAAAAGGTTTAGTTGCTGCTATTGTAGTTGAAGATTGTTGGGCTCGAGTAGATCTATCAATGAGTTCAGTTAGCCACGATGGTGGGTGGTGCTTGAGAGCCCTTTTCGCTGCAGGGTCTGTTAGCCCCATCGACGAGTGCCCTATCAGTGGCAAAAGCCTGCCATTGAAGACATTGGAAAATGTATAGTGTATCCCGATGCCACCCAAGCCTAACTAATTAGTTTCGAGGCTATTAACCTTGTCTCTAACAATATCACCCTTATTCAATTTTTATAACCGGTTCCAATTTGAACTCTCAGTCTTGTCTGTGAGTTTGACTAACTAAAAAAGAAAAAACTAAATAATTTATAGAGTTGAAAGTAAAAACCATTATCAGACGCATCCATATTCCCCGTACAGTGCCAACGTTTAGAAATCATAAAAGATCTCCTTTAAAATTAAACAATTCTATCGAACAAAATATGACTGTACGTGCGATAGGATCTATTATCAATTGTTCAGAATACTCTCTTTTAGCCTTGTTGCCACTGATTTTTGATGACGAACTCGATACAACTGACCAATGGTAATCTATCCGATGAAGGGATAGGCAAAAAAAACACGATAGCGAGAAGGAAGAATTGAGGAAGAAGAAGCATGCAGCTTGCGAGGGCTTGAGAATGAACGAAGAGAAGAAAGAAAATAGTGCATTTTCATAGCCACTACGAGTTAGTAAACAGTCACGGGCGCAAAAAGTACTAAAAAAATCAGTGATTGCCGTCAGTGGATTATTTCTTCGATCGCAGAGGGCATCACGGGGATCTATTGTTGGGTTTATATCCAGATGTAATCAAATCGATTATAATAAATTCTAGTTGGACTTGAATTAGATAATCAATGCTCTAATTGGTTTATAATATCAATTAGGTAAAATTACAACATTTATCATATGAAATTGTCTAAGCTGATAAATGAAACTAATCATTTATCATATGAAAATAGTTGTATTTTGCATAAAATCAGTAGAATATTTTTTTTCCAGCTATTTACTGATCTTTGAATCATTACTGATCTTTTACTGTCAGCCATCTCCCATGCATCTCCTTATTTTGATTTTTTTTGTTCCCTTGCTCTCTTCTGTCATTTCTATTTCTGTAGCATTCTGGTCTAGTCATACTAGGCCTCACATGCATCAACTAAAAGTTTATAAAAACCATTTTAATCTTTAGTATTTCTTCTTCTAGGTTTAGGGTTTTATAAAGTTGAAAAGAGGAACTCAAAGTGGAAAAGAAATGAATACGATTATAACCATTTTCTATTAAAAAAAAAGGCAAACTAATTATCATGCTTTTATTAGCAAAAAAAAAAAAAAAACACTTTTTTAAATTTAGAATCCTAATAACTTGGTGGCTATAAAATTTAAAAATATTAATTTTTTCTAAGCATACCCTGTTATATTCTTGAATTACCCTTTTTCTTTTTACCTCTATTTTCAAAATGCCCATCCCTCATAATCATTTCTTTCCTCTTTGAATAAATTCTAATCTACTTTAACACCTCAAAAGTTTTTTAATCAACTTCTAAACAAAAATTATAACATTAAAATAATTTTTTTAATAAATTAGTTTATTCATTGTTCAAATTTTATCTTATCGCAAAAAAAATATTTTATAAAAAAAAATAATCTACTTTTATTATACTCTCGATTGTATGTTCCTTTCTTTGAAACTTTTGAATTTAGTCTTGATTGAAAGAGTACAATTACCGTTATCTATAGTATAGATTTTAGAGATTTTTTATATAATGTTTGAGGAAATTATTAGGATTTTAAGAGAGATGTAAAGAGAAGAGGGAAAAAAGATAAAGGTCGAAACATCCCAAATATTTAATGGCAAACTTGTAAAAAAAAAATTTGCAAAGAGTGTACTAAAAAATTGGAGTGGCGCATTAGAGATTTATTTCCAAAAAAATCACAGGTACTACAAATTTATTATTATTATTATTTTTTTTTTTTTTGACAATTTTACTCTCATCTTCTCCATCATGGCACACCTCTTTCTCTCCCCCATCCTCTCATTTAAACACACCCCCTCACACCGTGGCTACTCATGGAATGGCGGTTCCATGGGTGCGACACCATTTGCTTTCTATACTATGCTTTCTATACTATCTATACTATGGTACATGACCATTGAGGGATCATGGTCTCAATAGCACTAAGTTATCAAAGTTCTCTGATGGTAAAAGCATAATCGCTTTTTCAACTATTGATAACTCTGCATGTCACGTAGGGTCAATGTGATGTTAATATAAACCAGCATAACATCGTGCGGATGCCAAGGGCACCCCCAACGATCTCTGTTATTCCGATTATAAGAATTCATCAGTTATCAAATTTGGAAACCAAGACTCGTTAATAGATTTTCTAATGGAATTCTTCCGACTCTATTTTCATACCTCCATACAATTTGGTCTACCATGATCATAAGTGTTTCTCTCTTTCTTTGTTTTTATCCTATAAGATTTGTTTGTCCATCAAAAAAAAAAAAAAAAAAAAAAAAAAAAAAAAAAAAAAAAAAAAAAGAGAAGAAGACACTAGTAGTTGAAATTCTTTCAAATTAGAGAAATGATAGTTTCTGTTTCTAGTTTAAGAAAAGAGATAATAGTTGAATCAAGTACATGAAATGAGTGAGAGGTTTTAAACTATCTAATGATACACTTTATGAAGATATTTTCCTCTATCGAGAATGCTTATTTCTTTTAATTAAATATCCTAAAAATAATTGAAAAGCTGATATTGAAACACTAAAACTTAGAAAGCTCGGAAATTTTAAAAAACATATGATATTCTATTCCTCTTAATCTTTTCACTCGCAAAAGATGGTCTTATAATCAATTAATGGGAAATTCTATTTGCGCACGGCATTTTACTCTTAGCGTCCTGGTACCTCTTTACACCAAACTCATATTTTGAAATAATACCATTTTATTTTCTGCGCCCAAAATTTTTTCCAAAAATACCCCTCCTCTTTTTCTCTAATTCCTCATCCGTCCAATTCTATTTAGCAAAAAAATATTTTGGTCGGGTATAAACATGCTGGTCCGGTATTAATACCCGACCAGCAAGCGAAGTCTCAAAAAAAAAAAATAATTAACGATAAATTTCAAACAAATACGTATAGAACCTAAAAAAAAATTCAAATCGTATTTTAGATTTGTTCTCTAATATCAATTGTATGTTGGAATTTTCCATTTGCATAAGAAAACTCAAATGCAAATTCCAAACTCAAATTTCACTTGTCATGGTGAAATCGAAAAATTTAAAATTCTTCTAATCTTTTCAGGAACGTTAATGTAAAAAATTTTAAGGGGTCAAGAAATCAAATAGATAATTTTGTAGGAGATGTGTTTTTTTTTAATACAAAAAAAAATTATTTAGGATTTTAGAGAGAAAATAGAGGAGGAAGATGAATCGTAGTTCCAAATTTTAAAAAGTCTTAGTTTGGAATTTATAAAGGTAATTTAGTCCAAAAAAATAATGGCAAACTTGTAATTATTTATAAGATTTAAAACCGTGCGTCAAGAGTAAAATGTTGTGTGCAAATAGAATTTCCCTCAATTAATAGTTTGAAGTTTTTTTTGTTGGGTTTTACATATCTGTCCCTTACATCTTTAAAAATTAGACTTTAGTTCCTGAAATCTTTATATTTTGATTTTAGTTCCTCAAATCCTTTAAGTTACTTCATTTTAGTCTCTTTGCGTAAATTCTATTAGACCAGTTAAATTTTTGGCCCGAATTTCCTGTTATATCCTGAAAGTATATCTTCCTCTCCTCTTTTCCCTCTTATTGGGTTCCTCTCTCCATTCTTCTCCTCTCTCTCTCTGTGTTCCATCACAGTTAATCTCCATTCTTCTTCTTTTTTAACCAGGGCGAAAGTAACTACTGAAAAATATATAGATCAATTTAACATGCCTTGAACAACTAAACTGTTAGAAAGAAAAAAAAAAACCCAAAAAAAAGAAAAAGGAAGATGAGGGATATAGGGTTAGGAAAAGAAAAGAAAAAAAGAAGAGAGAGATTAACTGGGAGGGAAGAGAGAGAGAGGAGAAGAATGGAGAGGGAACCCAATAAAGAGAGACTTTCAGAGGCATAACGAAAAATTCGGGCCAAAAATTTAACTGGCATAGCAGAAATTACCTAGAAGGGACTAAAGTAAAGTAACTTAAAGAATTTAGGAAACTAAAATCAAAATATGAAGATTTCAAGGACTAAAGTCTAATTTTTAAAGATATAAGGGACCGATATGTAAAAACTCCATAATAATAACAGTAATACTCCTGCTTATCAATAGTAGGTTTACAATGGTGTTCTCTACTAGAGATGAGAATGGACGGATCCAAAGACCAACCCTTAACTCGTTCTATTCAATAACTTAAATTAGAAAAATAAAAATTTATTTTTATTTTTAATATTTTTAATAAGATGGGCCAAAGACTGGCCTTTTCCATTCTCTATGTTGGAAGGCGAGGTGTCAAAGGCATTCATATAAGAGCAATGTTTAAAATAACGATAACAATAATGTAACGTTTTGTCTCTGTTAGGTTATATAGTATATAGCATAACACATAATGTAGGTTACGTGATTTTCTATTTATTTAATAAAAATAAATATAAAACTATATAAAATAAATTTTATAAATTGAAAATTGAATTAAAAAATTCTAAAAGAAAATATAAAAAAATTACATCTCAGTATTAACTCTAAATTTCTAACAATTTTTACAGTAATTCTCATATTTATCTTTATAAATTAAATTACATTCACACCCATAATTTCAGTCATTATCTAAATAAGAAAACAAGATTTTAAATTAATTTTTAATTATTATTAATATTATAATTTATATTTTATAATGCTCAATTTATGTTATTTTTAAGTGTTTATTTTAGATTAGCTGAGAATTCAATTTAATCAGTAAGTAAGAAATTTCAGTAGTTGAAAAAGAATTATAACAAAAAAAATTCAGTAATTAGAAATGAATTATAACAAGTAAATAACGATGCACAAGTTAACAATGCCACAAATAATCAAATAAGCAAAAACAAGCCATTAAGTGAACAAAGCTATAACAATTCGCTAACAATCAAAATAAATAATCAAAATTAATATAAAAACTATTTAAAAATTATTGTAAATAACGTAGCATAACGTAATTTAACGTAAAATAACATTAAAAAATACACCGTTATGGTGCATTGAGTTATTTTTTACTATTAAGTAACGTTAACTTTCTGTTAGGTTTCACAACACAATATAACGGATTTCATAACGCGTTATTTTCAACATTGTATAGGAGTTAGCACAGTGTGCATAATGCATGTATAGCAATAGCAGGGAAAAGCATCCATATACCATATCAAGTCATATTACACAGACCTGCCAAAATGGATGCACCAGACCAACTTGAAACATTGGCATGTACCACTACCTTAACCTGTTGATGCATTTGCATAGGCCATCCAAGTCATAGAGACCTCCTCCAATTTTTGGTACTGCGGCTAATTGGTCAAGAAATATGAGCCAAATAATGACTTATCTAATTATCAATATAAACGGGGATATGTTACATTATGTTCTGTTTGTCTAGCTCTTTGGAATGACCATTAATGAACAACTTAATCCTTTGGTTAAAAAAAAAAAAAATAAGCATAGATCCAATCCTCATCATGAGCACAACATTAATCTAAATGTCTCTAAAATAATGTACATTGCAAAAACTTGAGCTACACTGCGAATGGCATAATTAAATACTGATTTTGGTCTTAAGCTGATATGATCATATTGACAGAATTCAAAGTGTAACGGCGCCAGATTCATGAAAATATTCATTATACACGACAATACTAATATTTGACATTGCAGTTCGGTTTCCCATATCATAAAAAAGATTTCCTTCACGAAGAAAAAAAATATATATTGAAAGATAGTGTTGGTGCAAAAAACAAATGAAAGATGAGAAAAATTTACCAGCTGACATTGGCGAATATTTATGAAAATACATGAAGTAAGAAGTAAATATTTATGAAAATAGATGAAGTAAAAGTAGCTTTCTTTCATGAAAAAACCCTGATATCACAAAATAGAACAGGAAAAAGAATTGGATATTTGCAGTTCCAATTTTTCATCTAACCTTCGGCAGATTATTCAGAAGATCGCGATTTCTAATATAAAATCAGGAGTTAAGATAAAAGTTGCACTAATTAACTGTTTAGTGCAGCTACTCATCAGTTCTCCAGCCATGCCCGAATGTTTGGAAGTCATTAGATAGGACTGACATAGTTAGTGAACCTACCTGCAAGTGAAGAAAATGAGATATCAGCTTCAACATATCAAGGTAAACAAGAATCAAGCATTGATAAGATAAATGGCATGCCAAGATAAATTAAATAACCCACCCAAAAGTTAAGCAGAGTGTTTCTATCTTACAATGTTGCCAGAAAAAATATTTAGGTACGAGTTAGAATTGCACAAAAAAGAAATGGAAGATTTGCATCCTTATTCCATCCCTCGTTTCCCTCACAATTACCACCTGCCCATTGATAAAAAACTATTGATGAGCAAGCAGGGGTCTCTAATTTTGGGAGTCTTCAATGTCTTATGGCCTTTTGCTATCATATTCTCTTTCAGTGGCCTGGACAGTGTTCTCTGCTGTTTGATTGCTTGATCAAGCTTACCATCACTAGCATGAAGATTGTCCCGAATGGCCTTAGCTTGGCTGACCATTTCCAGACATATCAAAATATCAAGAATCGCTGGAGACTCTTCACTCTAATTTTTATTTTTATTTTTTATTTTTTATTTATTTATTTATTTTTTTTTTGCTTTAAGACTATCCAATCAAACAAATAATAGTACAGTGCTTCTGCATCCTTAAGAATCCTTCAAGCCAAATTTTCAAAATTTACAACGCTATCATGTAAACTTGTGTGTTTGGAAGTATGACACTGTATCAGTACTTATATTTCTGAAAAAGAAATTTATCTCGACAAAAGGTTAACTTATACAAAAAAATAATTAAAAGTTCCCAACAGTGAAGAGAAAATAGCATACCATGCATATGCCAAAACTTCAGTTGCAGTTTGAAAAGTAATTATGTTATTCCTTAAACCACCCCCTCTCCATTGAATAAGAAACATGTGCTTGCCCCACCTTGGTTTTTAGCTCTTTACTGACTTCTACTTTCTAATGTTTCTGAGAATACTCCTTCCATTTATTTCCCTCTCTCTGAATCTAAGTGAAGCCAATACCAGCCAATCCTGCACCTCTGCCTTCTAGAGGCAAACCAAGGTCATCCTCGTCGGCAAAGCAAACAATATTTAGTATTGAAGAATAATTTAATTCCACACCTTTTTATACCCACTTTCGAGCACATTGCAGGCAACAGTCTGTCCACTCCAATTATTGTGGATCAGCTGGAAACTGAACCAAACCCTACCTAGTAACAAAGCAACTTTTCTGCAACTGTTTGTTAAGGTCAGTTACATTTTTGCATGGTAATATAAGACACTTAATCTACAGGATTTAATAATCACAGTTTTTGTATATAAGTTTCATGATGAAATTATTTTAAAATGCCAATCTAAAAGTCTTCTATCCGGTAAGTCCTCTAAGAACTTCTCATAGTGGTAGAACACTGTTTATGATCTCCAATTACGCTGGAAGTTTGGTATATGCCAAGTGTAAATACCTCAAAAAAAATTTAGCACAGGATAGATTTCTTTTTTTATTAACTTTGTTATTTTGCTGCAAATTTTCAGGTCCTAACCCAGTCCATGAGCAAAGATCTGCTGATGAACGGGTGAAGAAATTGTATACCTCATACTTAAGTCTTGGCCCAAGAAGAAACCTGAAATTGATTGCATGTAATTTGAGTAAGTTGTGTCAAGTTGCGATCAGCCTAACCCACCTAATTCTTAATTCCTAACCCTACCAAAACTAGCTAAATTTGAGTTGACAATCTTACAGTCCCTACTATTTTAGCAACATGTTAAATCCGCTGAGACCTAATCAGATCAGGTTGGATATGTTGGGTTAGTACCATAAGGTTAATTGGGTTAAGCCACCAATTTAAAAGAGTTATTTGTTTCGTGCCTATTGTGCCAAATCAAACTTAAAAACAGTATGAAACATACCAATTTGAATCTAAAAGAAATTTATACTTCCCATTATGAATATTACACAAGGAAAAATTTATTAATGATGTATGTATGCCAAATTAGGTTCGGGTTCACTTGGGTGGTTCAAGTCTATGTTGGATTATTTGAGACCAAGCTGGATCAGTTACAATGAGTTAGGATTATGCCAGCCAAGTCTATTGAGAAACTATAAACTTATAAGATTTATTTTTCTGTAAATATTATACCATGATGCCAAATCAAACATATAAATAATCGGAAATCACTCGCAATAAAACTCATGTTAAAGCTAAGAGAAACCTAATTCTTTCATATGTAAATTATAGAGAAAATAAGTAAATGATTACTGATGTTAGGCTGGGTTCACATTGGTTTTGGCAATTCATGTTTGTATGGAACACCATGACCGAAGAGTCAACCATAGCCCAACTAAATATTAGATTGAGTTAGAACTTAGACAAGGCACAACCACTGTTAAAAGAAAAGATTGAAAGAAAAAAAACATCTAAGCACATTCTCAAAGTTGGTTTTGGTTACACAGGTCCCCGACCAACTTGGATTTGGCTAGGCAGGTTCAGGTCCTATAGTAACTGGGTCACCCCAACATGCAGGAGCTCTCCAAGAGGAGTGTCTATAACAAAGAGCGAAGCTCCTAGAACAATCAAATAAAATTCTTAGTGATGCATGGTAAATGGTTGTGACCTTTTTTATTTATTCTAATCAGTAATAGAAATATAAACTTTTAGTAAGTGCTGTTAGATTAGAGTATTATCTTATATTTAAGTTAGTCACACACCACGTATGAATTATTTGTATGTTGTTGGGACACTTGTATATGTATTCCTAAACTCATACAATCATCTGAGCATTGTTGAGAATAATGCGTTATGAAATTCATTATGTTGCGTTATGAAGCTTAAAAGAAAGCCAACATTATTTAATAGTAAAAAATAACTCAATACATCGTAGCGGTGCGTTTTTTATGTTATTTTACATTACATTATATTAAATTACGTTTTTGCAATAATTTTTTAATATTTTTTATATTGATGTCGATTTTTTTTTATTGTTAACGAATTGCTATAGTTTTTTTCACTTGAGGATTTATTGTTTGCTTATTGTAGCATTGTTAACTTGCTAGTTTGTGATTACAACATTTTTTACTTGTTACAATTTCTCTCCAATTACTGAAATTTCTTACTTGATTATCAAATTGAATTCTCAGCTAAACTAAAAGAAACAATTACAAATAAAATAAATTGAGCATTACAAACTATAAATTATAATATTGATAATAATTGAAAATAAATTTGAAATCTTGTTTTATTGTTTAGATGATAACTAAAATTATGAGTATGAATGTAATTTAATTTATACAAATAAATATAAGAATTATCGTGAAACTTGTTAGAAATTTAGTATTAAGACCAGGATATAAAATGTTTTTATATTCTTTCTTTAGAATTTTTTAAATTCATTTTTCAATTTATAAAATTTACTTTATATAGTTTTATATTTATTTTTATTAAATAAATTGAAAATTGCGTAACCTACGTTATGCATTACACTAAATGAGAGACAAAACGTTACGTTACCGTTATCGCTATTTTAAACATTGCATCTTACTATTTTACAACAAAGTATCAGAGCTCTAATTGTGATAAATCTTCGCCTTCCATCTCAAACCTAATTTAATCTCAACTTTTTAATCCAAAACCGAACCTTAATCCTCTCTCCCCCTAGCCATCACCTTCCCCCTCCTCCTCCTCCTCCTTCTCTGCTATGGCAGCCACCAGCGGCAGCCAGTACTGCTGCTAGATGCAGCAACAGAGATTGCTGCTGCGTCAAGCAGCAGCAGTGCTATTTGCTATTTCTGCTACTAATTGCAAGTGCAAGTGCTGCTAGCTGCTAGCTGGCTGCAGACTATACTCTGCTGCAATTTCTGCTAGATGCAGCAACAGAAATTGCTGCTGCGTCAAGCAGCAGCAGTGCTATTTGCTATTTCTGCTACTAATTGCAAGTGCAAGTGCTGCTAGCTGGCTGCAGAATATACTCCGCTGCAATTTCTGCAGTGCTATTTGCTATTTCTGCTACTAATTGCAAGTGCAAGTGCTGCTGCTATTTTTCTGCTTTAAGTGCTGCTGCTATTTTTTCTGCAGAAATCACTTGTTTCTGCTTGATGCTGGAGTATTCTTTGGCCTTGAGACAATTCTCTAATGGCTCCTATGGTTTCTACTGCTATTTCTAATTGACGGCTCCTATAGTTTCTACTGCTACTTCTAATTGATTCTGCTGCAATTTTCTGTTGCTATGGATGCTGATATTTTAACCATCTACTATTACAATTGGTTCCCTGTAAGTAATTACAGCAGTAGAAATCGCTGCTGCAGCAAGCAGCAGTGCTAGCCGGCTGCAGACTATATTTCTGCTGCGATTTCTGCAGTGCTATTTGCAATTTCTGCTACTACTTGCAAGTACAAGTGCTGCTGCTAATTTTCTGCTGCAAGAGCTATTGCTATTTTTCTGCAGAATTCACTTGATTCTGCCCGATGTTGGAGTAATTTTTGCCCTTGAGACGATTCTCTAATGGCTCCTATGGTTTCTACTGTTATTTCTAATTGATGGCTCTTATAGTTTCTACTGCTACTTCTAATTGATTCTGCTGCTATTAATGCAGATGTTTTAAGTACTACTCCATATACTGCTGCATCTACTAATACGATTGGTTCCTTGTAAGTTGGATTTCAATTATTAATCATGACTTCACCATCTAGTGATTCTATTACTAGCTCTAATATTACCACTACTGCTACATCTAATGTCCAGAAAATATGTTTCCACACGCAGTTACTACTATCACCATTAAATTTACTGGTGATAATTATCTGTTATGGTTTTAAGTGTATTTGTTGGAGAACAAAGGATAATTGGGCATTTTCTTGATGGCCCTGCCAGATACAAAGGATTCCTCCTAAAGGATTCCTCCTATCCTGACTGGCATCCAAATGACTTGCGTGTTTATTACCTAGCTTTTCAGCAGCATGTAAAAGAAAGTCAAATCTAGAGTTATGTAACTTATAGTTGCAAAGAAAATTTGGAATACTCTTAAATAGGCATGCGGCAATGAGAAGAATATTTCTAGGGATTTTGAGTTATACAAGCGTCTTTTCACTCGCTAGCAGGGAGAGAGATCGATTTCTACTTACTATTCAGCACTTTGTGGTATCTTAAACAGATTGGAGGTTCACCAATATCAAGTAAAGGAGTATTTCATCTTGTCGTTGCCAAATTCCTCTCTGGCTTAGACCCTTCCTTATTGACAAAGATGCAAGATCAAATCATTTCTAGTGATACCAGTTACCCTTCTATGAGTACTACAAACTCCAGAGTTCTTCGTATCTCCATGGAATCTACTACATCAGTTGCTTCATCTATATTTCCAATGAAACTCTGCTCTATTTTCTAATCATGAACATGGTTATGGTCGTAGCTATGATTCAGACAGAGGCCCATAGTTGTGGTGGTCGGAACTTAGGCAGTGATTGAGAATTCCTTAATGTGACCACTATGACTAACAAAATCATACATTTGATCATTATTGGGAGAGGTACGGGAAACCCAGGCTATGATAAGTAACTCTACCACTGATCCTTCTGAATCTAAATCTATGACAATTCCTCTAATTATTCATGTAATGTATGCTCCACTGATTCAGATTCCACATGCTGATCTTGACAGACTCTTGCATCTGCAGTCCACCTTGACTCGTACTCATGTTGCTACTTATGCATTCTCGTCAGGTAATTATACTTACATCACCGCTAGTTGACAATGGATTATGCATTGGAAACTTCCTCCCAAATAACAGCCTAAACAGGTATCAGAGACAAATTTATCTCACTACACTTTTCAGATAAATATCCTCAATATGATGGTTTCTCTTTCTCGACAGCTGGTAAAAAGGTAGTTTGTGCTACCACTTCATTAATCCTTAATGATTTTCTATTTGTTTCCTAAGTTCCCTATCAATTTGTTATCTATTAGCCAAATTACCAAACATAATTATTACATTCCATTTACCTACTATGTTTTCAAGACTGGAATAACTGGTACATGTCATGAGTTCCATTGCTCCTTAAATTTTCATTCTATGTTTTTCAATTTTAATCTCAATAGAATTGAAAAAAATTCAGCCTGTATAAGCATCACCATAAGGAAAACACAAACGCCTCGGTACATAAGATGAATTAGTTTGGCCCCGCTGCCCATGATCTAATTCAGATAGTATTTTCTTAATTTAGGCGCTTTATATACATTTCCAGATCAGTTTTGTTATAAACGCTGAGGCGACAACCTTAGGCACCAGTGGCCAGGCACTTCTCTTGGATGATGCAGTGCCTCACTGGTCATGTGGATGCATTGTATGTGTGATATGCACAGCTCTCCTAACGCTTTGCTATAGATGCCTTGTGCCCTGCTTTAGCCGGTTGCATTAGCAACATCATTTTCAATTTTTAAAAGTGTTTAGCTGTGATCTTAGAATCTTCAGACAGTTGTGATTTGAGAAGTATTTACCTTTGTCTAGTTTTATCTTATTTATGATATTGGATACATGATTTGTATTTTGTTTGTCAAGTTGTTTGGTTAAATTGTTATTTATTTGCAAGAATAGTCAGTCAGTTGACAGGGTTGAAGCTTTCACGTATGTAGGAGTCTAGGGAATGCTGAAAATAGGTTGGTGCAATTGACGTGATACACATATTATACTACATGTATTAGTGAAATTTCCAATTTTTATAAGTTTCGCAGGGTACTCTAACTTCCAAGAAACACAGAATTTCCAAATAAAGAGTCACATACAGTGTTTGACCATTACAATGACATTAAAAAAGCCTCCATCTCAATATCAAATTGAAAAAAGACAAATTATCAGAAGAATTCAGGAACTGGAGTTACAAGATGAGACAGGAAGCCTGCAACCAGAGAAGACCTCGCGTCTAAAAGAGCTTAGAAGAGAAATAGAGAAAGTATATATCAAAAGGAAATATTCTGGAAACAGAAATCCCATGTCACTTGGATACTGGAAGGAGATCGTAACATTGCTTTCTTTCACAAAGTGGTTAACTCGAGGAAGAGGCAGAATTTTATTCAAACGATAAAAATTAACGATATTTGTGGTTGATGAAGATTGATTCAAGAGCACTTTGACAATCACTTCAAAAAACTTATGGGAGTTCATGGAGAACATATGACATCTCTCAATCAAAGTAATTGGGGACAAGCTCAAAATCTGAAGCCTTGGAAGGGGAGTTTACAGAAGAAGAAGGTAGAAATGTCGTCTAGAGCTTAGCACCAAAGAAGGCCTCAGGCCCAGATGGGCTCTTAACCTTCTTTAAGAAATTCTGAAATATTATCAAAACAGATGTTATAAAGCTTATGAAAGAAGTGAATATGGGAATCTCAAGACTCAATCTTTGAACTATGCAAATGTCGTGCTCATCCCCAAGAGAGAGATGGCTGAATTGGTTGAAGATTTCCGTCATATTTCTCTCCTTAACAGTTCTGTTAAAAACATCTCAAAAGTACTGGCCAATAGATTAGGACCAGTGTTGCAAGAGATGATAGGAGAATAGCAGACAAAATTTATTAAAGAGTGTAATATTCTGGATGGAATTGTTGCCCTTCATGAAAGATGCATTAGGTTAGGAAAGAAAGGAAAAAAGGGTTCCTGCTTAAACTGGACTTTGAAAAGACAGTGAATCCTTTCGAGTAGAGAGTTCGGCCTTAAATAGATCCTATGGATTCGGAAATGGCTTCACTCTGCCAAGGCCAACATACTTTTCAGTGGGGTGGCAGGTCGAGATACAAATGTAGAGAAGAGCTCAAACAAGCAGATCTCCTTTTCTGCTATTCACTCTGATTGTGAGTGGCCTAAATGTGATCATCAGGTGGGGCCTCCAAAAAAAAATTACCAAAGGACTCGCAGCATCAAAATTTTTTATTCCGAAAAACTTATAATATGTTATGATACCATTTTGTTCGAGCATTTGGAGGTGGAACAAGCCATCATGATTAGGTAGATCTTACACACTTGAATATGGTCGAAGCTTAGACTTGACTTCCACAAAAGTCTTTTTTCTCCACGTAGCAGATATTTGAAGGTTGTTCATAGAAAAGATTACTATATGCTCTCGAGGAGTCTTGTCCATTACTTATTTGGGTCTTCCTGTGAGGCCAACTACAGCCAAGGTTGATCGAGGAGTTACATAAAAAATTAGAAGGTTGGCAAGATAGACATCTCTCGCTCAGAAAGAAGATCATAATGCTCAATTCGGTTTTATTAGCTACCCCTTTGTATTTCTTATTTGTTTACTGTCTTTCGTAATGGATGAGACAGAAACTGAACAAATTGAGGTGGAGATTCCTAAGGAGTGGACCAAGTACAGATAGAAAGATTATCATTTGGTGGTTTGAAATCAAGTGTGTTCCAGCAAGGAAGGAGGCATGGGGATCTTATAAATTGACAATATTAATAGAGCACTCTTAATTAAATAGTGGTGGAAATTAACAGCTACTAAGACAACCTTCTTTGTAAATACTCAAAGCAAAATATGGCTCTCGTAGGGAGACTTTGGCTTTAACAAAAGCATAAATTCATCGAATGTGTTAGTTTTTTTAAAAGGCCTATTGGGCCAGATGGATATCTTTTAGGCTGGATTACCTTACCATTTGGGTAATGGTAAAAACATTACCTTCTGGGGAGATAAGTGGGAAAGACATCCTAAACTTAGGGAGTCTTATCCCAAGTTATTTGACTTTGCTATGGTCCCTGAGAGTTCAATGAATAACTTTTGTAGAGGTAGCTTTAGACTAAGTATTCAATTTTAAGGAGATTTGGAAGTCAAAGATTTTAGAACATATACTGTTCAAGCTTTATCTTCCTATACCCCATGTCATAATGTAAAGGATTCACCAATGTGGTCTTGGAATAACACAGGCTAATTCTCAGTATCCTCATGCTATCGCATCATTTCATAGAGGGATAGGCTATCTGACTGTAATGCCGATATGGGGCATTACTGTCCCATCCAATTTCCTTGCATTCTTATAGTTAATCTCTAGGAATGCTATCCTGACATGAGATAATTTACAGAAACAGGGATGGCGTGGACCTAATGCGTTTTCGTTATTTTGGAAAGCGGAGGAAAACACTAATTAGTTTTTCCCGAGTTGTTCCATTGCTTCTAGAATTTAGACAGTGGTTGCAGGTTTGAAGGGATGTGAGAGGAGATATTATTGTTCTTTGTCTGATATTTAGTTGGACTACAAAAATTTCTTTAGGAGAGTGTTTATAGGAGCGTGCTTGTGGAATATCTGGCTTAAAAGAAATAACCATATTTTTAATAATAAATCACTCTCTACATTATATGTTCCTTATTGTATTAATTGAGTTATTTTACTTTGGACAGAGAATGATCAACCAACGCTAGATCCATCCAGTATGCATACTCAGATTCACTGTAACCCTTGTAAGCGTCTGGACCTTCAGCACAATAGTGAGGACAATGAGAGGGACATTGATGAGGATCATAGGCCTAACACCGATTGATTAGCTAGAGAGGCAAAGGTCTTCAAGGCATTGTGTGACAAGATTGGAGCCTGCTTGAGCGGGATGGAGTAGTGTAGACAGTTTACTCATTATATATTTACTTATTTGTAGTTGTTGTCTACTCTGTAGTGAGAAACATATTTAGGTACTATTTATACACTATCTGGTTTGATTATACCTTCTTAATGAAAAACTGGAAGCTTCACCTACCGTCCATTTTAAAAAAAACCTCCATCATTTGAGTCAGCCAAGTGAATCATCTTTCCACGATTCCGCTATGATATGTACCACCTCCATTATAATTAACAACTTGCTTATCATTTTAAATTGACTATCTCAATTCGTATTTTTTAAAGTCTATCCTTAACCCTTATTGCACCACCATCTTCATTCTATCACCATTGCACCTCAAACCATTTGCAAGACTACAATGATTGTTCCTCATTTTGCTCTCAATCAGCTATCTCTAACTTCTTGTGCATGCATTCTTCCATAGTTTATCTTTTATCTCATTCTCTCTAGGTTCATTCTCCATCAAGGCTCTCTCTAAATTCATACTCTTGCATTCTTTCATATCATTTGTAACATTACCACTCATCCATCTGATAGCATTACAACTATAAACACTCATTCTCATATTTCTTTTTTCAAATTCAAAACCTATCTTAAATGTCTCCCTATTATCTTCATCTTCCCATATGTATTAATCATATTCCTTTGTCCAATAGTTTAGTAGTAGTACCAATAAGGAATCTCAACCTTGTTTTTCGATGCAAATCTTTCCTTCCAACCTGCCAATCATTACTTACAAAAGCTGGAGGCTTCCTCTATCACCAACTCATTATCATCTGCTACAAGCCTACAATGATCATCTCCAGATTAATAATCACCGGAAACCAAATTTAGACTCAATCTAATTATTCTAAACCATCCGAGACAAACTAGGAGTCGAGATGCTCAGGAACTTGGTTGGGTTTAGTACTAATAGCCCAAGCCAACCTACTTGAGTTGCAATTAGCCTTTAAGGTTTTATGGTAAGGCCACTATTCACCTGAAATTTTACTCGCCTAGAAGTTAGCACATGAAGGGCTTGACACCCATAGAAATTCCTGTGAATCTTTCAAGATTTTAAACCACTAAATGCAATAGCCTTGAAAAGAAATACTAACAGGAATTTCAAAAAATGAACAAGAAACCCACAGAGTGTGCTTACAAAGCCCTACATCTTCCTCAAACAAGTTTACTTCTAGACCAAGCCTATAATAGAGCATAAACCTTTCTCTTTTAGGCCCCTCTAATAATTAAATTATGTCATTGTCACTCGTTGAAATATTAACTGCTTAAATACTCATTTCACATAAAATTTCCCCCCCAAATTTGACACTCTAATCATAATTAACTTTAGTTATACCTATTCAGCACAAGCCTTCATATTTAGTTTCTTCTCTCTTGGAAACTAATAAACAAAATTTCTCCCAAAGATTTGAACTTTAAACAAATCATAGCATCCATAACAAAATATCGATACGAAAAGAATTGAATTTTACCTTCTACACAGACGCTGGCATCGGTCGGAAGCTTGGAGACGAGTCGGGCCGATGCAATAGCGCTGTGAATCGGACACATTGAGCTCAGAACCAGCGATTCTCGGCGCAATCTTCGAAACAACAATAAAAAAGACTTTTAGAACCGTAGATTATTAGAGAAGAAGGAATAAGACTGGGGTCTTGATTGATTACCTAATAATTCGAGATGGCGTTTGGATTCTTGAAATTGGGATTCTCGAAGGGAGACGAGATGAAATTAAAGAAGAAGATGATGACGATGCTGATGATAAGCGCGATGGGAGCCCGCGGAGAATTGTCCTGCCAGCGAGATTAAATGCCATTCTTTTGAGAAAACGTGGAGTGAGAGCTCTCAAAACCCTAAACCCTCGCCGTTCGTTTTGGTGAGAAGTGGGAAGGGAGTTTCTAAAAAGAACACACCAATCTTCCTGGTGAGACCACCTTACTCAGTGAGCACACTCTCTTCGAAAAGAGAAGTTTTTTGCAGTGAGTATACCATAGTTTCCTCCCGTTACCCGTTCTTCTTTCATCCTCCAGTGAGCACACTACATTTTCCTTTGTGCCCCTGCCCACATTTTCCTCTGTGCCCTAGCTCCACCGTCTCGCGCACGACGCCTCACTCCCCTTGCCCCGCCGCCCGCATGATGCCAATGCACTTCTCTTGCCCTGTCGCACTTTCCCTCTCATAGTGAGATTTTTAAGAAATCATTCCCTTCTAAAAAACTTCATTCCAAACTTCCAGTCCAGATAAATTAAATATCGTCCGGCCTGCTAGCCTGAACAGTTGTTATTTTATCCGAATTACAAGTCCGAACAAAATGTTTTTAGAAAACTTGTTGTCCTAAAAATTAACTGTCCGGATTTACAGTTCGGACATGATAAAATTTGCATAGGTTTTAAACTTGAATAGTTATCAGCCAGTCCAGGCATAGAGCCTGGACGGCTGTCTCAGCCTCGTATACTCCAAAACCTATTTTCCCTTCATCCTTTAATCATATTTCTATGCTTTTTAATCATAAATCCTAACTTTAAAAACTTAAAATTTAAAAGAGAAATAAGGATGCTAAAAATCTCATTAGGGAAAGGGAGTTGTGGTTGCTGGTTTAAGATTCAATTTTTTTTTTTTTTTTTGGGTGGGGGTGGATTCAGGGTTCTTCAATGGGTGTGAGAGAGAGTGAGAAGAGCAGCTGAAAATAAGAGTATTACTGTCTTAAAAAATGATAGCAAACTTATTATATTAACCAAGTTTTTAAGTGGCTTACTAGGAAAATTGGTGTGCTCCTTTAAAATTCCCAATACGAAGGAAAAATACTTTTCAAAAACCACCATATGTAAACATATATTTTTTGAATTCATTATCAAAATAATAGGGGGAAGCATAAGGAAAATTCTATTCAGGCTCACCTTTTTGCATTTATCAGTCAGGGATTGATCCCCTGAGCGGTTTTCACACTGGTCGAGAATTAGTCTCTGAACAGGTTTAAAATTGGTCGGAGATTAATTCCCGACTAAAGCAAATAATATAATTATAAAAAGCAATAGCAAAATTATAACTTTTTACAACTTTATAAGGTGGGGATAGTGAACAAAGTGGCGTGCATGAATAGAATTTTCCAAGCACAAAGTTTTTTTTTTTCTTTTTTCTTTTTTTTTTCCTTTGGTGGTATGTATTTACCCTTAAAATCTTCTATGAAACTACCCAAGTCAACATAAATATTAGTGAAAGCAGTTTAGCTCAGCATATAATATCTTAGACTTCCATGAAAGCGGTCTTAGATATGATTTTCAGTAATGTCGAGTGAGTGATTTGACTTGGTAATTAATCGTGCCCCGACTTTATTATAAAAAAAAGGGTATTTACGTATCTGCCCCATAATAAAAATTATAATTTAGTCCCCGTACTTTCATATTTAGGAATTAGTTCTCCAAATTTTTTAAGTTATTACAATTTAGTTCACAGTTTATATTTTGGTCCGATTTTTTCGTTTACCCCTAATTTCCTTTACTTAATTCCTCCTTCCCACTTTCCTCTCTCTTCTTAGTTCTTATTGGGGTTTTCTCTTCTTCTTCTCTTCTCTCTCTATTCATTTATTGGGTTCTCTCTCTATATATTGAGACCAAATGTATTATTCTCCACTAAATGTATTAAACCTAGAAATGAATTTATCCAATATAGAGAGGGAGAACCCAATAAATGAATTTATAATGAGACTTAAAAGTTTAATACATTTAGTGGAAAATAATACATTTGGTTGCAATATAGAGAGGGAGAACCCAATAAATGAATAGAGAGAGAAGAAAAGAACAAGCGAGAACCCAATAAAAACTAAGAAGAGAGGGGGAAGAGGGAAGGGTAATTAAGTGAAGTAAATCATGGGTAAAACGAGAAAAACGGGCCAAAATATAAAATGGAGAATAAATTGTAGTAACTTAAAGGATTTGAGGGACTAAATCCTAAATATGAAGATTTGGGGACTAAAATATAATTTATAAAGATTTAAGGAATACCCCTAAAAAAAAAGATAAAGAGAAATAACAGTTTATTTATTTTGATAAGATGATTAATTTGTATGTAAATAATTTTTAGTTGTTCTACGATAAGATGGCAAAATTATTTTCAGTACAGTAAAGAAATACTTTTTCTAATTAGATATATATTCCCTATAAACATTAATCTCATAACCTTATCCAATGGATTAGAAGAAATTGATAGACTAACTGAGAGGGTTTTCTTATGGCCTTGTATTTACACATGAAATCTTTTAATAGAAACTATTCCTATAACAGTAAAGTAAAAAAGTCACAACTTATTAGTTATAGATCTAAGAAATCAAATTGGTAATTCTATTCACGCACACCAATTTACTCTTGACACAAATATTTGAAACTTGCAAATAATTACAAGTTCGCTATTTTTTTTTTTACTAAGTTGCCCTTTTAAATCTTAAATCTCTAAAACTTCTAAAAAATTAAAAACATTGTCATTGTCTTCTTCCTCTCTTCTCTAAAAACCAAATATATATATATATATATATATATATATATATATATATATATATATATATATATATATATATATATATATATATATATATATATATATATATATATATATATATATATATTTAAATTTTCAAAATAAACATATTTCCCATAAACTCATTGATTTTCTAACTCTTTAAAATTTTTATATTCGCATTTCTCAAAAAATTATAAAAAATTTTAAGATCTTCAGATTCACATTGATAAGTGAAATTAGGATTTAGGGTTAGAGTTTTTTTGTAAAAAAAATGAAAAAATTTAATATACAAGAGGAAATGGAGACGAGAGTGGATGACGGAGGCAAGGAGCGACAGAGGAAGGCTCAGAGGTCGCATTGGGCGGATTGTGGATGAATGTCCTGATAGACAGGGAAAAAAAGAGAGAGAGAGGGAGGGTTAGAATTGGTAAAAAAAAAAAAGACCTTAATTAGTAAATATGGGAAATACTATTTGCACTCGGCATTTTACTCTTAACGCACGGTTTTGAAACTTATAAATAATTACAAGTTTGTCATTATTTTTTTGGACTAAATTACCCTTATAAATTCAAAACTAAAACTTCTTAAAATTTGGAACTACGACTCATCGTCTTCCTCCTCTATTTTCTCTCTAAAACCCTAAATAATTTTTTTTTGGTATTTAATAAAAATACATCTCCTACAAAATTATCAATTTGATTTCTTGACCCATTAAAATTGTTTACATTAACGTTCCTGAAAAGATTAAAAGAATTTTAAATTCTTTGATTTCACCTTGACAAGTGAAATTTGGATTTGAAATTTGAGTTTGAGTTTTCTTATGCAAATAGAAAATTTCAATATATAATGGGTGTCAGAGAACAAATTTAAGATATGATTTAAATTTTTTTTTAGGATTTATTCATATTTGTTTGAAATTTATCATTAATTAGTTTTTTTTTTTTTTTATGGGGGAGTCTTTGCTTGCTGGTCGGATTTTAATACCCGACCAACACGTTTCTTGGTCGGGTATTAATATCCGACCAAAATATTTGAGGAGGGGTATTTTAGAAAAAAATTTGGGTGCAGAGAGTAAAATGATAGTATTTCAAAATAGGAGTTTGGTGTAAAGAGTATCCAGGGTGCCAAGAGTAAAATGCAGTGCGCAAATAGAATTTCCCGTAAATATAGCTGGATTCAAAATGAGAGGTGGCATAGAGAGTAATGTGTGCATCAAGAGTAAACTGGTGTGCGTGAATAGAATTTCCCAATCAAATTGGTATTTTATGGGAAATTACTTGGACCGTCTATAACCTCAGCCACTAATTTATTAAATAGTTGATATGGGCTTGAGACCATCCAAGAAATCCCCCTCGTTGAATAGGATCCTAATAAAAAAAAAAACCTACATGATAAAGTTTGGCCAATTATCTCACGGTGAGGGATGACTGTAATTATTCTTTTCATGTTTATTCTCACCATCTTCATCTATAAATGGATATTCAAGAAGTGTTACTGCAAGAAATTTTTGGGTCCAACAAACATCGGAGCCTTACTCACACGGGCTCAAGCTCAATCAAGTGTTCGCTTAGAAAATGGGTTAATTATTGGGGTATTTACTGGTTTGTCCCTCAAATCTTTATATATTATGATTTTGCCCCCCAAATCTTCATATTTAGGATTTTGCCCCCCAAATCTCATAAGTTACAACAATTTAGTCCCCTCTCTAACACAGTTAAATATTTGACCATTTTACCCCTCTTTTCCTCTTCTATTTTCCTCTTCTATTTTCCTCCTCTCTTCTTCTTCTCTCTTCCTCTTCTCTTCTCCTTTTCTTCATTATTTCTCCCCTCTTCTTTCTCCTCTCTTCCTCCTCTCTTCTCCTCTCTTCCCTAACACAGTTAAATACTGGAGAAAAAAGAGAAGAGAAATAATGAAGAAAAGGAGAAGAGAGGAGGAAGAGAGAAGAAGAAGAGAGGAGGAAAATAGAAGAGCAAAAGATGGGTAAAATGGTCAAATATTTAACTGTGTTAGAGAGGGGGACTAAATTGTTGTAACTTATGAGATTTGGGGGGCAAAATCCTAAATATGAAGATTTAGGGGGCAAAATCATAATATATAAAGATTTGAGGGACAAACCAGTAAATACCCCTTAATTATTATATTAATCAGGCCCAATAAGATAACTCTACTCTCACTCTTGATCCAAACAGGCCCCATCCAAGGGTATGAACCCATCACAAATGACCAAATTACCCCCTTCATTTTTATATAAAGGGTTAATTACAGTCAGACCCCCTGTAGTATTAGGGGTGTGTAACTTAACACCCCTGAAGTTTAAAACTCTAAAAAAAAAAACCCTAGACTTTTAACACGGTTAGTGAGAGTTTGTTATTGTCACTCTCGTTTAACACTAAAGTGCACTCATGGCCCTGAAATTCCTATTCTACCCTCACAACTCGCTGCTATATAATAGTTGTGAGGGTAGAATAGGAATTTTATGGCTATAAGTGCACTTTAGTATTAAAGGAGAGTGACAATAACAAACTCGTTCGTGTTAAAAGTTCAGGGAGTTTTTTGAGAGTTTTAAACTTCAGAGATGTTAATCTAAACACTCCTAATATTACAGGGGGTCTGACTGTAATTAACTCTTATATAAATAGGCCAACAGCCTACAGTCATTCAAGAAGAACCCTTCAACTTCTTTGTTGGGGTTTATTCTAGTGAAGCGTCGCAAGAAAGCAAGAAAAATTATGCTATCAAAAGCAATAAATAGAAGAAAGAGGAAGCTCTCACCTCCGATAAGCACCTCTTGGACCGCTCAGGCCGGCGACCTAGAAGCCGACGAAGAGGTATCTTGACTGGAGGCTGCGAGCGTCGATGCCATTGAGTAGAGGAACCGATCAATTGCGACGTTGAAAACCGAGTTTGTACAAGCAAAGAGAAGAATCCTTTGTTTGGGCTCTTGGGCTCTTGGGTTTCCTGGAAGCAAACGCCCTCTTTTTAGGGGAAGGACATGTTAGTTTTTATCTTTAAAAGGGGCGCGTTCCCTTTCCTGGATGGCTAGGATTCTTGATATAAATCTCGAGGGAGTACGTGAGGCTTGATTGCTGCTTAACAAACACGAGGCTAACGGGCTCGCACACAGAGCAACAAACGTGAGGCTAAGAGCCTCACGTACAAAGCAACAAGCACGAGGCCATATCATTGTGTTAAAAAGTGGAAGTCAAGGCAATGCAGGGCTGCACAACTTTAGACAAGAAATTTTGATAAGCACTGCAAAGAGAATTTGGAGTTGCTGATGGCCAGAACAAAAGTCCAAAATATTTTGAAACTCATTATAGATTGACGGTGAGATTTTGAAAACTTTAGAGGGACTTCTGTGAAAAAGGAAATTATAAGAGGGGAAATTCTATTTGCACATGGCATTTTACTCTTGATGCACGGTTTTAAAACTTATAAATAATTATAAGTTTGCCATTATTTTTTGGACTAAATTACCCTTATAAATTCCAAACTAAGACATTTTAAAATTTGGAACTACGACTCATCGTCTTCCTCCTCTATTTTCTCTCTAAAACCTTAAATGATTTTTTTTTTGGTTTTTAATAAAAACACATCTTCTATAAAATCATCTATTTGATTTCTTGACCCCTTAAAATTTTTTGCGTTAATGTTTCTGAAAAAATTTGAAGAATTTTAAATTCTTCGATTTCATTGTGACAAGTGAAATTTGAGTTTGGAATTTGCATTTTGAGTTTTTTTATATAAATGAAAAATTCCAACATGCAATTGATGTCAGAGAACAAATCTAAAATACGATTTGAAATTTTTTTAGGTTTTATACGTATTTGTTTGAATTTTATCGTTAATTAGTTTTTTTTTGAGACTTCGCTTGCTGGTCGGGTATTAATACCCGACCAAAATATTTTTTTGCTAAATGAAATTGGATGGGTGAGGAGTTAGATAAAAAGAGAAGGGGTATTTTTGGAAAAACTTTTGGGCGCAGGAAGTAAAATGACAGTATTTCAAAATATGAGTTTGGTATAAAGAGGAACCAGGGCACCAAGAGTAAAATACCGTGCGCAAATAGAATTTCCCTTATAAGAGAGATATCTACGCGTGACAAGAAAACGTGAGGCTATTAGTCTCGTATCACGATGCGTTTGCGCAAGGCTATTAGCCTCTTGCCAAATGTTAGCCTTGCGTCAGACAAATCTTTAGAGAATCTCAAATACAATCTTAAGGATTTTGCATTAGTTTTTGACTCTTGATATTGGGTAATTAACTGAAATCCAAATACACCTAAATCTGAGTTGTCATATCTAATCAAATATTTGGCTTTGTAATCTACAGAATGTGGGATTTCCACTCTTATCTAAAAGGAAGGTGATTTAACCACCTCTTGCCTACAAATTGGCATCAAAGAGGAGTTTTTGCGGACTTTTGGTGAAATCCAACATCAAGTAGCAACTGCCCTCCATTCTTCTACCCCATCTTCAATTACGATCATCGAGACACTAGGCTAAAGCCTCATAGTCACAAGAACAGCCCACATCAATAAGGGAGATTGATTCGTGATCTCCTTCTATTGTAATTTTCAAGTTTGTCTTGACTTTTCTTTCTTTTCATTGTATTCAATTCAAATGTAATCAATAATGGAATCGAAAGTAACTGAAATTTTGAGCAAACAACGCCCACTCCAGCGGTTGCAGAGTCTAAAACTAGACATCCATTTTAAAGACTCTCGTACCAAAGGTCTTATGCTCACTCCCAAGGCTTTACACCCACTACAATGACTCTCGAGTCTAAACCAGATGCTCATTCCACAAACTTGTGGCTAATGCTTTACATCCACTCCAACGGTTCTAGAGTCCAAGGTAGATGCCCATTTCATACTCTTAAACTGAAGGCCTTGTGCCCATTCCTACGGCTTTACGACCACAACAAGCGCAACTAAAAAATTATAATGGAAATCTCGTCATATTCATCAAACTTATTTAAGTTGATGAAATACAAAAGTTTTAAGTGCTAAAAATGGTGGAATGTGATGTGTGTTAGAGCTCACGAGGAAGATAATCTATCTTATTTCGCTCTAAATGTCAAGATACACATCATAACAATTACTATGCCTTTATAATATGATGAAATACGGAAATAAATAAATCAATGGTCAATAAACTAAAACCATAAAACCATCAGATCACGTAGATCTTTACTTTGGTGTGTGTGTTTGTATATATATATATATATATATATATATATATATATATATATATATATATATATATATATATATATATATATATATATATGAGAAAATGAAAACTCACCGGCATTGAAGGGAGTTCCTTCACAGCCGCTTATATGGTCCAATACAATTATTACACGTGGCACCACTTAAGATAGCAAATAAAATTTTTTTCTTAATCATCCTTTGAGTGGCGCCACATGTAATAATTCTATTGGGCCACTTAAGCGGCAGTGAAGGAACTCCCTTCACTGCTAGTGAATTTCCAGTTTACTCATATATATATGTGTGTGTGTCCTGTAATTCGTTTTGGTTAAAAAATTATGACTTTGGAAGGTCAAATCGCTATGGATCTTCTTTTAAAGTCCGAAACACTCCTAAAACGATAGAAATTTTTTCCAAAAATCTATCAAAGAGGTTCCCTAAGAAAAAACCTACGCATCGATATATTATGTGTCTCGTAATTCTCCGTAGCTTGAAAGCTTTAGTCATGAGAAATTAATTCAAAATGGGAGGAAAATCCAAGCCAAAAGCTCCAAAAAAATTTGGTCACAACCCATCGGTCGCACTCTTAAATTCTAAGTGCATGACGCGCACTCAAAAAAATTTCTTCACGCAATGCACACACTTAAAATTCTTTTAACACAATCTGAGCACTCAAAAAATTCTCAGCATGCAACATGCACTCTCCAAAATTTCTAAAATATACAACGCGTCCGATTTCAAAATTTTCTACGTGCAATATCATACTCTAAAATTTCTCAATGCACAATGCGAGTACTTAAAAGTTCCGAAAAATACATAATGCACAATTCATGGACTCAAAAAATTTCATGCACAACACGCTCATTTAAAAGATTTCGCTCTAAAAATTTTTACGCACAAGATGTGCATTCAAAATTCCTCAGTGCGCGCTCCAACAACTCTTTTACGAGCAATGTGCATGTTCAAAAAATTCTAATGCCATGCACACATTCAACAAATTCTTAGCATATAACGCGCCTTCAAAAACTCACAGTTCATGTTGCGTGCTCCAAAAATTTCTCTTTGCATAACTCGTAAATTCAAAAAATTCCTACTGCGCAACACAAACTATAAGAAATTCCAAGTACATAATGCATACTCACAAAAATTTTCTTTACACAATGCAAATATTCAAAAAAAAAAAAATTCTAGCATACAAAGTATTAAAAAATTTGCACGCTCTAAAAAATTTTCTATGTGCAACTTGTGCATACAAGTAATTTTTAGCACGCAACACGCACTCTCAAAATTCTCTCTGTGTAACTCATGTGTACAAACAATGTTCGAAATAACACGCTATGAAACCCGTTATATTGCGTTACGTAACCTAACGGGACCCCAACGCTACATAACAACTGAAAATAACTTAGTGCACAGTAACAATAAGTTTTTTATATTATTTTATGTTATATTACGTAACGTTACGTTAACTTACGTTATGTTACGTTATTTACAATTATTTTTTTAGTAATTTCTATATTGTTGTTGATTATTATTTTGTTTATTAGCGAATTGTTGTAATTTTCTTGATTAGTTGTTGGCTTATTTGATTACTTGTGGAATTGCTAATATTTTAATTTGTAATTATTTCCTTATTCGCTTGTTATAATTTCTCTTCGATTGCTGAAATATCTTACTTGTTGATTTTATTGAATTTTTAACTAAACTTAAATAAAAAATTATAAATAAGATAAATTGAACATTACAAAAATATAAACTATAACAATAATAATAACTGGAATTGAAATAAAAAAATTAAAATCTTGTTATCTTGTTTAAATGATAACTGGAATTACAGTTGGAGACTTAATATAATTTATGAAGATAAATATAAAAATTACTGTAAAACTTAATATAAAATTAGAATAGATTATGTAAAAATTCTTTTTTAGATATTTTAAATTTATTTTTGAATTTATAAAAATTATTTTATATAGTTTTATATTTATTTTTAATTAAATAAATACAATATTGCATAACTTACGTTATGCTTATGCTATATGCGATATAACCTAACAAAGATAAAACGTTACGTTATCGTTATTGCTATTTTAAACATTGTGTTCAAATATATCCTAGCAATCGTTTTCAAAAATTTTCTACATGCAGTGCGCGTATTCAAAAAACTTCCCTATGTGTAATGCGTGTGTTCTAAAAATTCCTAGGGAGCTTGTGCAACGTAAACGCTCTCTCTTAAAAATTTTCTATATTCAAAATGTGCCTTTAGAAAATTCTAATGCATATTTCACATTCTCTAGAAGTTTACAGTCCAATGTGTGCATTCAAAAATTTATCAACATGCATATGCATTCTCAAAAAAAAAATTAGCATGCAGTGCTGATACTCTAAAAATTCTCAACATAACACACACACATACAAAAAATTCTATGTGCACAATGCCTGCTCTCCAAAGTTTTATACGTGCAATGCACACACTCAAAAATTCTCAACATATGGCGCGTATTCTCAAAATTTTGTGGGTAAAACTTGCACTCAGAAATTCTCAGCGTGCAATGCAAAATCTCAAAAATTTTCAACATGCAATGCAATGTATGTGCTCAAAAAAAATTTCCTAGTGTGCATTGAGTACTCTAAAAAATTCCTAACATGTAAAACATGCTCTCAAAAAGTTTTTATGCATGATGCGTTGTTCAAAAGATTCTTAGCACACAATATTTATTGTGAAATATGTGAGCTAGCTCAAAATATTTTCTATGCATAATGCATGCGCTCAAAAAATTCTCAATTGCGAGCTCTTAAAGATTTTGTACGTACTTAAAAATATTCTAAGGACACAATGTGCGCACTTAAAAATATCCAAAATATTTATGTTATGTTGGGGGCTTACTTGTAAGGAAAATTTACTCAGTGAAGAACACAATACAATTAACTATTGATATTGAGTGGAAATTTTATTTATACACGGAAATTTATTCTTCACGTACGATTTTAAAACTTGTAAATAATTACAAGTTTGCCAAGTTTTTTTTTTACTAAGTTACCCTTTTAAATCCCTAATTAAGATTTTTTAAAATTTAAAACTATGACTCATCGTTTTTCTTCTATGTTGTCTCTTTAAAACCCTAAATAACATTTTTTTTTTGGTATTTGAAAAAACACATTTCCCATAAACTCATCGATTTGATTTCTTGACCTCATAAAATTATTACATTAATGTTCCTAAAAAGATTAAGTAAAATTTTAAATTCTTCAAATTTACTGTGACAAGTGAAATTAGGATTTAGAGTTTGAATTTTTTTTACGCAAATGGAAAATTTCAATATGTAATTAGTGTCGGAGGACAAATCTAAGGTATGATTAAAAATTATTTTTAGATTTTTATGCGTATTTGTTTGAAATTTATCGTTACTTTTGTTTCTTTTGTGGGGGACACCGATTGCTGGTCGAATTTTAATACCCGACCAATATATTTTTAGCTCATAAATTAATACTTGACTAATATAGTTTCCGCTGCTGATCGACAAAAGGAGATAGAGAGAGTGAGGATTAAAATTGGAAAAAATTTTGGACGTATAAAATAAATCGGTAATATTTCAAAAAGAAAGTTTGATGTAAAGAGTAATCTGGGTGTCAAGAGTAAATTGCCGTGCGATATTGAGGGTTTAACAAAAAAAAAAAAAAAATTCCAGGAGTTGCCCCCACACATGCATATATATAAGATGCATAATTGCGAAAACCCTAGCGAACGAGAGATGCATGGTGCATGCTTAAGTATTGTGCCACCGCACACCCAAGTATCGTACGTACCTTGCATACTGAAGCATTACATTGCGTGCCCCCAAGTTTTTCGCTGCACATATGAGAAAGGCTAAACTCATACGTTCAATTGTATTGCTAATGCAACAAACAGAGAAAAACCCAGCCGAGGCTCCTATCAAATATATACTTGGAGAAATCTTTAAGCAAGCACGATAGAACTTCATTGAAAGCAAGAGAAACATGCAAGCATAGGCTCGCATGATGGACCTTAATTGTTACAAGCATGACCATGCACCAACTGGTGCAACAAGCCTATGTTTAAAGTACTATAAGCCATGAGCTCGCATGGTAAGCGTGATGAGCGTAAGGCTCTAACGTAACAAAGGCAACATCCAGTAATAAATCATTACAAAACGAAACCAGCTGGGCACACAACAAGAAAATGATTAGCACAAGGAAAAGTCCACGGACCAAATTTTAGTCTTTTTTATACAAAATTTTGAATTAGAAAAATAAAATTTTTATTTTCAATTCAAAATTTTGTATAGGACAGGCCAAAATTTGACCCGTGGGCGTGTCCATTACCATCCCTACATGTAGTGGAAGGATTGAAGTGCCTTTCCCTTGATGCCTCATGATCATTCCCACTTTGATTGAGAAGTCTCCTACGATTTGAATTCTATATTCCCATCGAGAACCTCTCCACAAGAATGCAAGATTCTCCTTCTCTTAATAGTGCTAGAGTGAGGTTCTAATTAGGATGAGGCACCTTTATCCCTCATCTTAGGGTGACTAAGAAGAGCTTCAAGGCGAGAACTATAGGCTTAACATTGATATTCCTAGAAAACAACTTAAGAGTAAGGAGGAACGAAAGCTCAAAAGTAAGGGATGAGAATTTATAACTTCCTTACAAGCCCCACATGCATATCACATCGCTAAGCATAAAGTCACGTGAGCTACTGATTTTATGTTGCTTCTATCTAAAAGCTAAATAGTTTACAAGAAGTTTCTTATCTCAAGTCGAGCAACATAATTGAATAACATACTTGTAGTTCATATGTGAGTGTAGTCCCACAGTGGATAGAATAAAAAAAGTGTATGAGTTTAAATACGAAATTGGGGCCTTGACCTAATGGCTTAAGATTTTAGGTCAAACTGGGTCTCAGTTTTGTATTTAGGCCCATTATACTCCCCGTTGGACCCAACAATCAATATAAGGATTCTCGGTATGGAGATATGCCGAAACAATTGGTATTAAAGTTCTGGTTCGAACCAAATTGTCGTCGAGTCAATGGGCCAGAAGGGGGAGTGAAGGATATTTACGCTCTTTATCAGCTTCCAACAGAGAGATTGTTAAGTTAGTTCATATGTGAGTATAATCCCATATCGGTTTTGTGTTTAGACCCATCATACTTTCCGTTAGACCCAACGTTCTCCCCAACACATACAACCTGCATCATTACTCATATCCAGTATTTTCCAAGGAGCCAGAATTATAGATATAGTGTCATGGTAACTCGTATGCTTTTGTACGCTTTCGCCTACAGAAATTCTCGACACAACTCACATTGCCTCAAAAAATTAGGGACTTATTTTAGTACAAGTAATCTTAGGTCAACAAAGGCCCAAGCCCTCATACTCCCACCATAAAATTTTTTGTATGCTCAGTGTGTGTATTTCAAGAAATTCTTAGCACGTCATGTGGATAATTAATTAACTCATCTGCTTAAGTAAAAAATACATCATAATTAACCATTGAAAATGAAAAATCTAAGAGTTGCACAACATGTGCACATGAGATGCATCGAATTGCACAACCAAGCATCGTTTTGAGCTAGATATTGATAGAAAACAAACAATAGAAGAAGTTTGAGGACGAGAAAGTAGAAAATTTAATAAAGAAGAAGATCAATATAATATTGTCTAATTTAATGAAAGGGAGAAGAATCAAGTAGGATATGTTGAATTTGGGTGTGACTTTTTTAGTCCCACATCGGCTGGGCGCTAAAGAGACACTATCCATAAGTCCTATAAATAGGGGCTTGTGTTTTTGGTTTTTGAGTATCCAAAATAATTAGTTATTATATAAAATTGTTATGAGAAAATAGATTTTATTTTGGGAAGTTTTCAAATCTGAAAATTTTCAAGTTGTAATTTTGAATTTTTGGATTTTGTAAAAATTCTCCTATTCTTGGGAAACTTTTCAATTTAGGATATAGGTAACATTTACCGAAGCTCGTTAAATTTGTATTTTGCATATCTGCCTTTCGCAACAGGTTAGATATATAAATCTCTTATTTACTTTAGATGCATTTTGGCATAGGCAAGATTATCTCACTGCTTCGAATTTTCTGTTTGAGTTTTTTTTTTTTTTCCTCTTTTCCCTATTTTAATTTATATGCTGCAAGACTAAAATAGGTTTCAGCCATCAGGATCATTCGGTTGAAGTAGAGTATCAGGAAGATTCTAATACGAGTGTTGAGGGTAGATATTTTTTTGGGTAGATATTTTTTTTGACCAAAATGGCACGTGAAAGTCCTCCGCGTTACATTAAAAAATAGATAATAAATGGCTACAAACTAGATTGGACGCATCTCCATGTGTTGTCCAATCGAGCGGCCAGTATTGCCAAATGTCGTCTAACAAGGCAGGGAGAGCCTCGAGCCCAACGCGCTGTACGGCTACATCCATAGGTGGCAAATGGACTGGTCGCTCAGAAGGAGAGATGGGGCCTGATCTGGGTATCGCAGAGAAGGGGACTAATCTAAGGTCTCTGTTGCATGATGAAAGGGGAAACTTAGTTTGGATTAATGATAGTGGGTCGGGTCAGCTGCAACCCGACCCGCCCACAGGTTGCCCAATTAATTCCTTACCCGAATGCTGCCCAAATAAACATGAAAGTCAAGGGCAGCTGCAGCCCAATCCGCCCACTCTTCTCCTAAATAAAATGCAGCCTGAAAGGGCTTCTTTTGGCCAGGGAACATGCACACATCGTCAGAGGCAAGGTCTTTGTTAATTTCTTCAATGGCATCAACTTTAGCAAGAAGGATTGGAGGGTCATTGATTACTCAGTTATTATAGTTGGTATTCTAACAATTATTACCACGGGAGCTAGTTTCTTAAAGTGGCTGCACCTGTCAAATCAGGAAATTTAACATAACAGTAACTATAATCTAATATTATATGGGCTTAATGGTATCTCAAACAATTAAGAAGAGCATAAAAGGCTGTGTATTAACTGAAATTCCAAATAATTACATAATTTATGAGCTTTACAATTCATCTCTCTTGAAAACATGACTTTAAACATCTGCAAGAAACTCAGCAACGTCAAAGGTCAGGATTGAGAATATGAGATCCCAATCACATTCTGGGGAACAATCTGGGGACAGTGGCCGTGCATCATCTGGAATTTCACCAGCAACTGATCCCATAATCTGAACTTAATTCTCTGCAGTGTGCGGTTTTTCTGGCAGAACATTCACTTGTACTTGTGCAGATACACCAAGAGCAACGGTCATCGAAAAGGTCGACGCAGAAGATGTAACGCAATTGCTTGCATCTGACGATGGAAATGACATGTTCTGCGAAGAAGAAGGTGTAGTGTGATTGTCTGCGTCATTTGATGTTTCGTCTGCGAGATCAACCTCCAGAGACTTTGCAAATGCAATATCATCTTCATTCAATGTAGGGATGAGAAATAAGGGCACAATGGTAGTGAGAGTCATGGGATTTTGTCTGCCAGAAGTTTCATATAGGATAGGAACTTATTCTGAACTGATATGTGAGTTTATTGGGAACTGCCAGCTGAAGTTTTATTCACCATGTCAGGTTTATAAAATATGTTGATTTACATTTTGGCAGATGACATTTAAAGAGCAAGTAAATAGGTTCTTGCTGCAAAGAGCCTTTTCGAATTTTAGTATGGTGATTAATCAGGAAATTTACCTTGATATGATCTGTTGCTGTATCACTGGGCGGATGTTGTATGATATTTACAATTAACTGAGGTAGCAGGTGCATTACTGAACATGCTGACTGCAAGTAACGTATTATAATTGAACTTATAATGGAAACATATTGATGGTCACTTTGCTATATGACTCCTACATAAATTAACAACTCAAGAAATTCTAAGTACATAAAACTATACATATAAGAAAAATATCACAAGGATGGCACTATATATTGAGCATAAAACGTTATGTATTGACTGAAATCACAAATAATTACATAATTTATGAGCTTTACAATTCATCTCTCTTGAAAACATGACTTTAAACATCGGCAAGAAACTCAGCAATGTCAAAGGTCAGCATTGAGAATATGGGATCCCAATCACATTCTGGGGAACAATCTGGGGACAGTGGCCGTGTATCATCTGGAATTTCACCAGTAACTGATCCCATAATCTGAACTTGATTCTCTGCAGTGTGCGGTTCTTCTGGCAGAACATTCCCTTGGACCTGTGCAGATACACCAGGAGCTACGGTCATCAAAAAGGTCGACGCAGAAGATGTAACGCAATTGCTTGAATCTGACGATGGAAATGACGATGGAAATGATGTGTTCTGCGATGAAGAGGGTGTAGTGTGATTGTCTGCGTCATTTGATGTTTCGTCTGCGAGGTCAACCTCCAGAGACTTTGCAAATGCAATATCATCTTCATTCAATGTATCTTCTGCAAGATCAACCTCTGGAGCCTTGGGGAATGCTGCATCATCATCAGTAGCAATTGGTTGTTTTGTGGCATTTCCTGCATCATGGGAGTTCATTATTTGGTCTGTGAGATCAGATTTCGCTAGTGACGATGGAAATGGTGGCTCTGCATACTCTGCACAAGGCAGCAGAGATGAGGGTCCTGGTTCTTGGATCCTTTGCCTCTTGGGCAGCCTTTCACAGTCCTCGTCCGCCTCCTCCTCCTCCTCCTCCTCTTGTGGGCTAAAATAAGAGGCAGGAACATAATATAATGATGCTGGGTTCTCTTTGCCGTCGTTCTTCTGATAAATCCTGCACAGAACCAGGGCGTCCAGGTTCTCCATCTTGTCACCAAGGCAATACTCGTGCATGAGCCAGTCGGTGCTAATCTTCTTCTCCTTCCCATCACCGGTGGGCGCAAGGATCTTGAAGTTGAGCATTGTCTTGCGCCCGATTACGATTCCATTCTTCTTCTCAATGGGAACATTTTTGGCATGGCCGTCCCATAAGCCTCCCCCAGCCCTGCGATTAACCCGTTTGGAGCCGGGTCTGCCAGCGGGATGCCTCGGCGTGAAGAAGTACATCTCGTTGTCCCTCATCGGGTGCCTGTAGGGGAACGCGGCGTCCCCGTGAGGGAGCTCCTCTGGATCGTGCTTGTAGATGTCGAGTTCCTTGATGTAACAGTCGGCCACTGGTGGGCCTCCGTTCATCCTGTTCCTCAAGAAATAGTCAATGAGTTCCTCGTCTGTGGGCTCAAACCGCAAGCCCACCGGCAAACCTCCTTGCCGCAGCCACCCCTGCTGCATCATTGCAAATCAAACCCTAGAATCAAAGAAAGATTTGATTTTTGGGAAGGCGCACTTCACAAAATTGATCCTTATCTCTGATATTATCAAGAAACAGAAAGAGAGCCAGAGCGAGAGCGAGAGCGAGAGCGAGAGAGAATGAGTTGATGTGGCGTATTGTGTCTGTATCTGTGTATTTATACACACGAGTATCAGACGACGGAAGTTTAGGCGGGATGCCATGGGAACTGATTTGGGGGCGCCCAATTAGGAAACTTTCTTTTTCTTTTAAACATAAGCGATATTAGCAGTAAGCTCACAATTAGCAAATAATCAAATTACTAATCTTCTGGGCCGGGAGAGGCTTTGGGCCTCCGCTCGTGCATCGCGGACATTACTAACTGCTTCGATAATGGGTAATATTACTGAAAATTGGACCTCTCATTTATCAATAATTATTTAGTCTCTTTGCAATACATTATTGGTCTTTTATGGAATTCTACCGTACTGAATTTGAGAAGTCTATGTGCTCTTTTTAAGGGGAAATAAAAGAATTTTTGACTTTTAGCTTCTATATTGTTAGATAATCTAGAATAAAAAAGCATAAACTTTGTTAGAGAAATAAGTACATATGCATAGCAAATATGTGTAGAAATCTATATACGGACTATTATAAATTCAAAATTCTTGCACTCTCATAAATTTCTTACGTGCAACACGCATATTTAAAATTTTCTAAGTGCAACGCGCACTTAAAAATTCTCAATGCGAATGCCCTCGCTCGAAAAATTCTCTATGCGCGGCAATTTGTAACCTAAAAAATATACTGCATGCATTGAATGCTAAAGAAATTCTCCGCACACAATGCATATTTACAAAAATTATCTACATGTAACTAGCATATTCAAAAAATTGTGAATATGCATCAAGCATGCTAAAAAATTTCCTAGCATATAATGCGCACACTGAAAAAATATTGTTTTACCCTGAACAGACTCAAAAAAATTTCCAGCGTGTAATGCATGCTCTCAAAAAATTCATAGGATGCAAGGCACACTCAAAAGTCTTATGCGCGACACTAGCATGCTCAAAATAAATTCAGTTTGCAATATACACTATCAAAAATTTCTAAGTTCAATGCACCCTTAAGAAATTCTCTGCATATATTATATACTCTCAAAAATTTTCCGCACAAGCTTAAAAAACTTTTAGCATGTATTACGCACTCTCAAAAGTTTTCCTACTAGCAACGAGCAAGTTAAAAACTTCCTAGTGCGCACAACGCGTTATTAAAAAAAAAAAAAAAGGTATTTATAGCTCGTCCCCAAACATCTTTATAAATTATAATTTAGTCCCCCACATTTTCATAATTAGATTTCGTCCCCCAAATCCTTTAATTTACTACAATTTAGTCTCCTAGTTTATATTTTGGCCCGATTTTTCCGTTTTACCCCTGATTTCCTTTACTTAATTACCTCTTCCCTCTCTCTTCTTAGTTCTTATTGGGTTTTCCGCTTCTTCTTCTTCTTTTCTTTCTCTATCCATTTATTGGGTTCTTCCTCTCTATATTGAAAGCAAATATATTATTCTCCATTAAATGTATTAAACTTTTAAGTCTCAATATAAATTTATTTATTGTGTTCTCCCTCTCTATATTGAATAAATTCATTTCTAGGTTTAATACATTTAGTGGAAAATAATACATTTGGTCTTGAAGGAGGAGCTGTGGCTGTCTCCAGGAGCACACCCGTTTCGCTACCTATAGGTTGCGTCGTAGTGTGCTCAACAGATTTCGTGATTGGCAGAACCAGAGCTTCGGTGGTGCTAGGACTTCTACGGGCCTACTCTCCTCCGCCAATGCTGATGGCAGAGTTGAGGCAAGCAAATCCGTAGCAAATTGGATCGTTGCTTCTTCAGGGATTACTAGCGTTTCTCCGGCCAGCTTCTTCTTCTTTCGGGCTGGCTCGCTCCTAGTAGACCCGCGGCGTTTAACGGTCGGACTCCGGGAATGAGTGACGACAGGTTGGGAGCACCTCCAACATCAGCATCATCGTCACCACCGTCATCGTCACCATTAGAGTCGCCTGCATATGATGGATCGACCGCCATGCTAAGAAATTCATCCATTCCTTTTACTCTAACTCTTTTTGCCCCTTTTCGGTAAGAGTAGAAGGCCTCTATCTCCTTACAGCAGCTGTGGTTGATAGAGAAATTAGGTACATCAGCGTTGGCGACGTTGTACCATGTGCAGAAGCTTAAAACCATGCTCAACTCTGGCGACTTCTGGGGCAGCATAAATTCAGCTCCGGTTCCACCAGCTACAAAATGGAATTAACCTCGGGCATCCTCGTACAAACTCCCTTCATATGCCAACTTCTTGTTCGGGTTACCCACGTAAAGTTGTGTGTACCCGAACTGGCGAGCAAAACGGCCCTGTTCGCAGCAGAATTTCTTCGCTTTCCTTCTATTGAATTAGTTTAAATTACAACGAAAGAGAACAAGAAAAAGAAAGAACAAACGAGAGGATTTTATATCTCAATCGCTCTCTTTTACAATGATTTGTGGGATCTGTGACGATGGGATCTGTCAAGCAGCTCCTTTGGACGATCTGACGTCGAGCTCTTCTCTCTTGAAGATGACGGCCGACTGTAGACGATCTTCTCTGGTCTTTCACGAACTCAAGGCTCTATGCGTAACTTAAATTCTCCAAGATGCCGAAAAAAAGAAGAAAAGAAGACCTCTAGGGCTTCCCAAGAGGGTATTTATAACCTTAGGATCATATGAGAGTTTCTATCTAAATAGAATTTGCTCTCATCAAGGATTCCAATCAAATATTTTAGTTTTGATTTAAATCTCTTGATTTAGAGTTCTAATTGGACTCAATTTGGATATTTGGATAAGCCCAAATCATAATCTCAATCAATTTGAGATTCTGGTTATCTGCTCACGCGGAGATAATCTCATCAAAACGCGGAGCTAAAGAACCAGAATGCGGAACTAACGCGGAGCTATTGAATAACTCCGCGTTTCGTTCAAACGCGAGGCTAATATAGCCAAAATGCGGAGCTACAGAGTTAGCTCCGCGTTCTGTTGTGGAAAACTCTATTTACTTAGAAATTTTCACTGCCAACAGAACCCCCTCCAAAGTTTTCAAAATGGCTTAGAACTTAGCAAATTTTGAAATACTTTGGATCTTTAAACGCAGAGTTAAAATACCAAGTTTATCTCGCGTTTTGTTTACTTGCGCGGAGCTAAATAGCTTTGCGTTTTAGTGAGTAATTGCTCATTAATTGCTCAGTAATTACTCCGAACCTTGCGCTGAATACCAAGAGGCGGGTTCTCTCATTTAAATAGAGTCTCTGACTCTTCTTCTTCTTCATTCGAAGAGTCGAAGAATCCAGAGCTCAGGCGACCGAGCGACTCATGTCGACGAAAGATCTTCAATCGATCTTCCTTCGATTCTCCGTAGATTTTCATCATTAGGATGTCATCTAAGAAGAGTACGGCATCGCGCGCCTCCTCACCATCGGCAGCCGTCGTTAGCAGCGGCGGCAACGCCCGAGGGAGCGGATACAGTGGTAAACCAATTCATGCCGCACCCTTTGCAGGTAGAAATCTCAACTTTGCGGACTCCTTAGAACGTTTTTTTGCATGTTTTGGCTCGGTTTTAACCGACCAACAATTTTTGAACCGACGAGATCACCGTTCTCCGGCCGTAAGGCTTGGGAAGAAAGGAGAAGACGGAGAAGAACTCTGGTCTTCTTCTTACGTGAAGTTATCGCGTCATCCTCGTGTTTAAAACACGGGGCTATTTTAACTAGCAGTCGCATTTCAACGCGAGGCTATTTTGACTAGCAGTCGCGTTTTAATGCGAGGCTATTTTGACTAGCAGTCACATTTTAATGCGAGGCTATTTTGACTAGTAGTTGCGTTTCAACTCGAGGCTATGCGCGAAGTTATTTTTCAACTCCGCATTTTTACACTTAGAAGATTTTTCGAGTTTTCTCTAACTCTTGATTCTTCTTTTACAGTGGGGTATTCTGACTAGATCCTTTTTGAAGAGAAGTGCATATGGCTCTACCAGTCTTCATCAGCAAAAGTAACTCTAAGGAAGCCAGAAGCATATGCTTTACAACATAGTTGCAAGTTTCAAGCTCTGGTTCCAAAAGATAAACTTTTGAAGGAGTTACAAGAACTCTGCGGCAGCTCATTAAGTTTTCTTGAGGACCATTTCTGTTAGATGACAATCTCTGTTGCTTTCCAAAGCGATAGAGATGATAATCTAGGGCTTTTAGCATGTCGAATCCAATTTGTGCATCTTCAATAGCATTCTTGTAGCAGTATCTTCAGATGATCCACTAAGAATTTTAAACAGATCATAGCTGATATTTGCAGAAGAGATCTTTTGCGTGTGAACCAGGGAATTTCATCACTCCATGGAGAAAACTCGTTGTCAGGTTATTGATGAGTCGATGAATAGGTTGAAGCTTTTGGGAGAGCTATAACTCCCTCTTCTTCTGTAATCTTTTGCTTCATGAATAAATATAATTTTTTTTCTCTTTGTCTGTTGGCTTCAAGAGTTTTGCTTAACAAATAGATGGTTCATAGTTTTGGTAAAACAATCTAAGGCTCATTTGCGTAACTTAGACTGTTAGTACCTGAAATGATCGGATAAGGATCATTTTAACTTAGACAGAGGCGCTTAACTGCACATGCCTTAGTTTGATGCAGGCGGTTCAAGACTCTCATGCGTAACTTGAACTGCACACACCAAAATGATCGGGTCATGATCATCAGATTTCAGCAGAGGCGCCTAATTGCACATGCCTGGTCCAAGTGCTCTCACGCGTAACTTGAATGGAGATGGGAATAATCCAAATCATAGTGTGTTGGCAGTGAAAATTTCTAAGTTAAAAAGATTTTCCACAACAGAACGCGGAGCTAATTCAATAGCCCCGCGTTTGGTTACATTAGCCCCGCGTTTGGATACATTAACCCTGCGTTTGAATAAAACGCGGAGATGTTTAATAGCTCCGCGTTGATTCCGCAGTCTGGCTTGTATTAGCCTCGCGTTTGAGTAAAACGCGGAGATGATCAATAGCTCCGCGTTAGCTCCGCATTTTGGTTATTTAGCGTCGCATTTTGATGCGATTAAAGCTCCGCGTAAGCAGATAACCAGAATCTCAAATTGATTGAGATTATGATTCTGGGCTTATCTAAATACCCGAATCAAGTCTAATCAGAATTCCATCAAAACTAAGATATTTGATTGGAATCCTTGATGAATGCGAGTTCTATTTAGATAGAAACTCTTGCATTAACCTGGGGCTATAAATACCTTCCTGGTGAAACCCTAGAGAGGGTCTTCTTCTTTTTGGCATCGGAAGCCTCCTATCGATCCTTTGGCAATTCAAGTACGCGAGAGAGCCTTGAAGCCTTTGCCGATCATCCTCTGAAATCTTGGAGAATTCAAGTTACGCATAGAGCCTTGAGTTCGTGAAGATCAGAGAAAGTCACCATCTTCTTTCTGGAGTTCTTGAGAAGTTCGAGTTACGCGAGAGAGCCTTGAACAAATCAAAGCCAGAGAAGATCGTCTATATTCGGCCGATATCTTCAAAAGAGAAGATTTCAACGTACCAATCGTCCAAAGGAACTGCTTGACAGATCCCATCGCCACAGATCCCACAATATTGTAAAAGAGAGAGATTGAAATATAAAATTCTCTCGTTTGTTCTTTTTATATCTTGTTCACTTTCATTGTAATTTAAGTTAATTCAATGGGAGGAAGCGAAGGAAATTTTGCGACGAACAAACTGGCGACCACAGTGGGAGCCATCTCTTTCACTGATGAAGAGATTGTGGCGCAATCGGACGTTGACTTGATCGGATCCGAAGTAGACACGCTGGTCGTTGAAATCGACCAGCAGAAGTACGAGGAGTTCCTCTCCTCCGGATCAGGTGACTTGGATAAGACACGGCACTATCGCCGTATGTACTCCAATGCCCGAGTGACGGGTAGAAAGGTATCCACCGAGAGACGGGGATCCTTGGAGACTACGGTTATAGCGCCGGAGTCCACACAAGAAATCCTAGCCGAGGAAGAGCTTCCGATTGCCGAAGAAGACGTGGGAACTGGACTGACCAGGACCCAACTTCGGAACAGGAACCGGAGAGCGAGGCGTAGAGCCCTCAAAGCCCGCCTTGGACGCGGAGCTAACTCTAGAGGACGCGAGGCTATGGTCCCTCGCAAATTGGCTCGCGCTACCCGCGAGACCAATCTCTACCGCGTTAAACGCGAAGATACAACTTGCCTTAAAAGCAAGGAAAAGCCAGCGTGTGATTTTCCACGCGAGGCTGGTAATACTGGCGAGTTACGCAAGACTCCCAACACTTGCGAGTTACGCGAGTATAAAAATTATTCCAAGCCAGCGTGTGATTCTCCACGCGAGGCTATTACTGTGCCTAGCGAGAGACGCGAAGCCAGTAAGGGGTTGCGCTAATCGCAGAATACCCAACACTCACGAGTTACGCGAGTATAAAAATTATTCAAAGCCAGCGTGTGATTCTCCACGCGAGGCTATTACTGTGCCTAGCGAGAGACGCGAAACCAGTAAGGGTTGCGCTAGTCGCAGAATACCCAACACTCGCGAGTTACGCGAGTATAAAAATTATTCAAAGCCAGCGAGTGATTCTCCACGCGGGGCTATTACTGTGCCTAGCGAGAGACGCGAAGCTAGTGATACTTACAATAAACGCAAGACTTCTGACACCCACAAGGAATGGGAAGATGATTGGCAGATAGTTGTCAGTCGTAAAAACCGCGCTAAGCGCGAAGCTATGATCTGCGTCAATCGTGAAGATAAGCCAGCGTGCAAGAACCTCCCTTCACGTGGAGCTATTATTCCAGAAGCTAAACTTCCAAGGACACACCAAGCCAGCGAGAAATGCGAGGCTAGTATGGATAAGCGCGGAGCTATTCTTCAGGCCCGCAATATGAAACGCGAGGCTATTCCTAAGCCACGCGAGGATCGGTTCGACCCCAGAGTCAGGGTTGATCAATCAAAGAAGTTTCAGTGGATTCCTAAACACTCTCAAGAGTTGAATGGACCTCTTGATTTCATGGCTAGAGGCACTGACCTCAGGGAGCATCTTTTAAGAAGAGAGGCATAGACCAACTTCAAGTTGAACATAGTTGCCATTGCCAGCAACTTATGACAACAGTATCAGTCGTGATGAATAACTGTGGCTGCAGCAAGAACAGGATATCTGTGTTCGACCGATTAAATGAGTCAAACCAGAATCCTGCTAAGAAGACAAGAACCACTCCCCTGAAACAAGGGAGAGCTGTAACTTCCAACATGGTAGGAAAATGGAAGAAAATTGCAGAGACGGATGATGATTCAGAATCTAGCGATGATGAACCTCATCGTATTACTCGACTAAGATCAGGAGCCGTCCCGCCCCGAAATTATAAGAAGCTTGCAGGGGGTTCTTACGACGAGGACAGCGATAATTCCGCTATAGCCTCGCCTCCATCCTCTATATCGTCTCGGCTACAGAAGTCAGCATCGCATATGGCAGATAAGTCTGACGATATCAATCAGAGATTTGAAGCTCAAGAAAAGATGATTCGAGAGCAGCAAAAGATGATTGAAGGACTCAAAGTCATGCTATCGAGGTTTGTTGAAGATAATGCCAAAAAGGGCAAAGAAACTCTGAATGAAGAAGAACAGGAAGAGAAAGCCCACTCGATGCATGAGGAAGAGGATAGATTTTCTTTCCATGATCCGCATGGCGAAAAGATAGAAAAGCTGCAGAGTCAACTCGAAGTTTTAATGCGTAAAAAGGAGTTGAAAGAAGCTGGGGTCTCTAGACCGTATCCTCCTGAATGGGATATGATACCTTACCACCAAAGTATAAGCCGCTCAAGTTAGAGCCATACGACGGGAAGGGATCGCCCAGTCAGCATATATATTATTTTTTGTCCCAAGCAGGACACTTGATGGGTAACGATCCCATCATGACCAAAGTATTTGCAAGTACTTTGCGAGGGCCTGCCTTTACTTGGTTCATGCAGTTGCCCCCAGGTACTATTAATACCTGGTTAGATGTTGAGAAATTATTTCTCTCACGTTTCTTCGAGGATGACACTGAGATTACGGTTCATTCCCTCCTTGCAACTAGGCAAGGAGAACAAGAAGCGGTTAAAGATTTCATAGAAAGGTTCCGGGAGAAGTCCGTACATTGTAAACACGGAATGATCCAGGAAACTCTAGTCGAGACATGTCGACACAACCTTAAGACCAATGTGCTCCTCAAAATGGGGGCCGTAGAGTCTAAGACGTGGAGGGACCTGCTCAAACAAGGAGAGCAAGCTGAAGACTTGATTCGCCGAGTTGAAGAGTCCCGCGGGCCAAGAAGTGCTGGGGGTAGTAAATCATATACCCAAAACAACAGCAACAAGAATAAAGGGAAAGCAGTAATGTCATCAGAAACTGCTCCTCAGAAAACCAGTCCTCCGCCAGAGCCAAAATCTCAAGGTCAACGAGGATCAAGGCAAATTAGACCGCAGCAAGAAAGGAATTACACTTTCAAAGCTGAACAGACACCAGTCCTCTTTCACCTGCTCCAAAAGAAGGGAATGCTAAAACTTCCGGAGAATAAGAAGCCAGAAGACGTTGGTAAGATAAAAGATCCCAACTACTGTCTCTATCACCGGAATGTTGGACACCCCACCCGGGATTGTTTTCCCCTTAAGAACAGGATCCAAGCACTAATAGAAGCTGGGGTTCTGACGCTTAAAGAAGAGCAGAAGAAGGTCACTGCCAATATGGCAACTATAGTGGTTGGAACCCACGAGTTCCCCGCAGGAGTGACCCCAATCCCAAAGGGTGAGGCAGTTACAAAGAATCTTGATCCTTACAACAAAGCCCAAGAAGGACTTGTCCCCATAACAACCCAAAGAGGGGAAGTTATGTGGGTTCACCCTGATTTGTTGGAAGATGAACAATGGACTACTTCAAGAGGTCCAGAGATGAAACGGGCTGTCAATGCCATCTCTGCAGATATAAAGGAAGAATATATAGCTTTAGGCGCCTTCACAAGTTCTGAAGAAGAACCCGAAACTATGGCCACCCATCAAGATGGGGCAGGCCCTTCCAGTACTCGATCTGGAAAGACATATCTTAAGGACTACACTAGAGTGGATCCAAAAGATATCTATGCAGAACTTGCAAAGCCTGCGAAGCAGAAAAGGCTTCGTTTCCAGAAGAATTCTACCAGAGATGAAGGAGCCAAAGAAACTCCCTTTGAATTTGACATAATCGCGCAGTTGGCTAATATCCCAGCACGAGTGACGCTTTACGAATTGTTGAGATTATCAAAATCAACACGGGAAGCTCTAAGAGAGGCCTTGGCAGACTCTGAGTCGTTCCTAGCTCAGATTGTCGAGCCGGCCATCGAAGAGCAGGACTCTTGCCCCCACTGTCATCAAGTGAGGAGGCAGGTCCCACAAATTATCTTCTCTCCAGAAGACATGCAGGTGAGGAATATAAAACATAATAGGCCTTTATATTTCACTGGATATGTCGGGTCCACAAAAGTGGACCGAATTCAGATTGATCCAGGTTCTGCACTCAGCGTCGTGCCCAGTAGATTGATGCAGCTGTTGGGGATTTCCCTTTATCGCTTGACACCTACACACACTACCATCTATGGATTCAACGCTAATAATAGCCATCCTCTTGGTAAGATCTGATTGCGGTGTCAAATTGGAGACTTGAAAACGGAGGTTACATGCTATGTAATTGATGCTGATACCTCCTACAATATTTTATTGGGGCGACCTTGGATCCACTTTCATATGATAGTTCCGTCGACTCTTCACCAGTGCATGAAATATTGCGATGAGGAAGGAGAGGTCCGGACACTAATTGCTGACAAGCAGCCATTCAAAGGGTTGGAAAATTACTTCACAGATGCTGCACTCTACAAACCAGCACATGAAGCCTCCAATGACAGTCTTAGCAAGTCTCCAAAGCCCGACGACAGTGGCAATGAAGCCGACACTGAGTACGAGCTCCTTGGAGAAGATGACGGGGGTGATTACGAAATCAACCCTCACCTAGATCTTAGCTTAGGTCTTGATAATATAGTGGATGTAACAGAAAGTGAATGGGTTATTAATGAAAATGTAAAGTTAGTCTACGAGCATGCTGTAGCTACTGAGTCTGAGCCCTCTTGTACCTCCACCGAAGCGGATGGCCTGACCGAACTTGAAGTTCTGGCGGCATACCATTTGCCCCTCAGGTCTTCCCTCCTCTCTCAATTAAAAATTACCGAGGATCAAGGGCACTTCTTTGAAGTGCCTCCCCGACATAAGTCCCAAAGGCCGATCATGTTTGGCAAAGTGGCCACGTCGCCTCGACAGAGACAAAGTAGTGAAAGTGATGAACAAACATCACCTCAATTTCACTTATATGAGCAAAGGTCCTGACAGATGATGGAGAAAATGAGATATAATTTTACCCAGAAGCCGGGATTAAACTTCGAAAAAGGAAGACGGAATCTCATACCCTCATTTAGACCGAGAGGAAAGAGCCCTGATTATTATCAGAAGACCCGCAGGGGTTTGGGTTATGTATCTACTCCACCTTCGTCACCATTAAAGGATGAAGAGAGTTCTTCGGCCAGAGAAGAAACATCTTCACCAGATCATGATTCAGATATAAGCACCGGTGATTGGTTTCAATCTTTGACGATCAATATGGTTTCAGCCGCGCCAGAAAGCGACGAGGAACCAATTGACATTCAAGATGACGCTTGGGCTAAGCACATGGATACTCTCTGGGATGTCCGCTTTGAACAGCGTGACCCGCCTACAGAAGACAAATTAATACAGGTTAACATGGGAACGAAAGAAAATCCGAAACCCATTTCATAAGCGACACACTAACTCCTTTAGAAAAAGAGGAACTTATATCCCTTATCAAAGAGTATATAGATGTGTTCGCATGGAGTTATGAAGATATGCCTGGGCTTGACCCTCAAATTGCCACACACCGGTTAAATATAAAAGAAGATGTCAAACCTGTTAAACAGCAACAGAGGCGTTTTTGACCGGAATTGATGGAGGCAATAGTTGCTGAGGTCAACAAGCTTATACAATCCGGGTCCATCCGTGAAGAACAACACCCAGACTGGGTGGCAAACATAGTGCCAGTTCGCAAAAAGAATGGCAAAATCCGGATATGCATTGACTTTCGAGATCTGAACGCTGCATGTCCCAAGGATGAATTTCCACTCCCCATCACCGACGTGATGATCGATAATACTTGCGGTTATGAGAGGATGTCCTTTATGGATGGCTTCTCAGGTTATAACCAAATCAAGATGCACCCGGATGATGAAAAGCATACAGCTTTCAGAACGCCACAGGGGGTATACTGTTATACGGTGATGCCATTCGGATTAAAGAATGCAGGTGCCACTTACCAACGCGCAATGAGCGCCATATTCAAAGAACACCTACGCAGAACAGTGGAGTGCTATGTGGATGACTTAGCAGTTAAAAGCAAAGACAAAGAAGATCATCTTCACGATTTAAGAGTGGTCTTCGATCTTATGCGGAAACATCACTTGAAGATGAATCCTACCAAGTCGTTCATGGGGGTATCCAGCGGGAAGTTTCTAGGGTTCGTAATAACTTCAAAAGGAATTTTCCTCGACCCGGAAAAGGTAAAAGCGATTAGCGAAATGCCGCCTCCCCGCAATCTTAAGGAATTAAGGGGATTACAAGGAAAGCTCGCTTATATTAGGCGTTTCATATCCAACTTATCTGGACGATGCCAACCATTCTCCAAACTTATGAAGAAGGGAGTGTCTTTCGTATGGGATGAGGCATGTCAGCAGGCATTTGATGACCTCAAGGAGTACCTTACTAAGCCTCCTGTACTAATGGCACCAGCCCCTGGGCAGCCCTTTCTTATATATGTAAGGGCCATGGATAATGCTTTAGGAGCACTACTTGCTCAATATAATGAGCACGGCCATGAACATGCCCTCTACTATTTAAGTAGAACAATGGTTGGGGCCGAACAGCGATATACCCCGATGGAAAAAGAATGTTTAGCCCTAGTGTTTGCTGTTCAGAAAATGCGACACTACCTTTCGGGGCAAACAATTCATGTCATATCACGGGTTAATCCATTGAAGATTCTGATGACAAAATCGGGATCCTTGAATGGCCGATTGACAAAATGGGCGCTCTTACTATCGCCCTATGACATACATTTTGTCCCTCAAAAGGCCATGAAGGGACAGGCAATCGCTGATTTCCTTGCAGACCATCCAATTTGGTCCAAATTAAAGCAGACATCAGAAGTCAATACAGTTACCAAAGAACAGCCTTGGCAAATGTTCTTTGATGGTGCCGCGAGACGATCTGCTACTGGAGTGGGGGTTGTGCTAATGTCCCCACATAAACATATATTGCCTAACGGTTACTCATTAACAGAACCGTGCACTAATAATGTAGCGGAGTACAACGCGCTCATTATCGGCTTAAAAATAACTCTGCAACTGGGGGTGAACCATCTAGAGGCATATGGAGATTCTAAGCTCATTGTCAATCAGATGACAGGCGAGTATGAAGTCAGACATGAAGCCCTCATCCCCTATCATCAGCTAGCTATTGAGCTAGCAGGATATTTTGAACAATTCTACATATATCATGTATCTCGAAACGAGAACATTTATGCAGATGCTCTTGCCGCATTAGCCGCAACGCTGGCAATCCCGCCAGGTGAAGCTAAAAGCATCACCATTGGTAGTAGAGAACTCCTCCACCCAGATGTGGTATCTCAAACCGAAGAGGTATGCCAGATTGGCTTAAACTTAGAGCCCCGTGATTGGCGATTTCCGTTTGTGGATTATGCTTTATATGGGATATTACCAGAAGATCCTAAGGAAGCCACCTCAATAAAGAGGAAGGCCCAAAGATTTTATTATGACCATAAACTTCAGACTTTGTATAGAAAGTCAAGAGGTGGTCTATTGCTACGCTGCATATCGAAAGCAGAAGCAGAACAAGTGCTGAAAGAAACACATGATGGAATATGTGGAGCTCATCAGCCCGGTCCCAAACTTGGAGACCGTATAAGAAGGCTGGGGTACTACTGGCCGAGCATGGTTACGGAAGCAATGGCATACACTAAACGATGTCATGCATGCCAAATACATGCCAATTTTATTCATCAACCCCAAGAATACTTGCACAATACCGTCGCAAGCTGGCCATTTGAAGCCTGGGGAATGGACATTGTAGGGCCAATAACTCCCCCGTCATCTAGAGGACATCGGTTTATTCTTGCAATAACCGATTATTTTTCAAAATGGGCCGAAGCTGTGCCCATGAAAGAGGTGAAAACGGCAGATGTGATCAAGTTTATCAAGCATCAAGTCATTTACCGATTTGGCGTCCCTCGACGGATCATTCATGATAATGGTCCGCAATTCATCAGTCAGGGATTCTCCAGATTCTGCAATAAATTCAGAATCAAAGATATCGCTTCCACACCATATAACCCTGCGGCTAATGGGTTGGCCGAAGCTTTCAACAAGACGATCATCAAACTCCTTCGGAAGTTCGTCTCCTCCAATAAACGAGATTGGGATGAAAAGTTAGGAGAATGTTTGTGGGCTTATCGCACCACCGTTCGCACCCCGACTAAATCTACCCCGTTTTCTTTGGTTTATGGAAGTGAGGCTGTCTTGCCTCTTGAAACCCAGATACCATCATTAAGAGTGGCTTTAGCTACAAAAATGACGACAGAAGAACGCCATCAGCAAAGGTTGCAAGAACTAGAGGCGTTAGACGAAAAACGTCTCAGGGCTCAACAACAAATTGAGTTGTATCAAACCCGAATATCTCAAATGTTCAATAAGAACGTCAAACCAAGGACCTTTAGGCAAGGAGACTTGGTTCTGGCTGTTAAGAGGCCAATGGTGCTAACCCACAAGACTAAGGGTAAGTTTGAACCCAAGTGGGAAGGACCGTTTGTTGTGGAGACAGTATACTCCAGTGGAGCCTATCGCTTAATGAATCAAGATGGCGACAGGATGATGATGCCGATCAATGGCAAATTTCTGAAGAAATACTATTCTTAGTATCCCTGAAGATACGAGTCTTCTCTTCTTGGGCATGTGCAGTTTGGCGCCTCTGACCCAAACCTGGTGAGTTTGGTTTTCAAGTTTGAACCACCTCCAGTCTTTTTCTTAGGCATGCGTAATTGTGCGCCTCTGACCTAAACCTGGTGTGCTTAGTTCTCAAGTTTGAACCACCTCCAGTCTTTTTCTTAGGCATGCGCAGTTTGGCGCCTCTGACCTAAACCTGGTGTGCTTAGTTCTCAAGTTTGAACCACCTCCAGTCTTTTTCTTAGGCATGCGCAGTTTGGCGCCTCTGACCTAAACCCTGATGTGTTTGGAGTACCCAGTTCAAGTTACGCGAGAGAGCCTTGAACCGCCTCCAGTTTGGTTCTCAAGTTTGAACCACCATCAGTCTTTTCTTGGGCATGCGCATTGAGCGCCTCTGACCCAAACCTGGTGTGCTTAGTTCTCAAGTTTGAACAGCCCCCAATCTTCTTTTAGGCATGTGTAATTAAGCGCCTCTGACCTAAAAGTATGAATCGCCCAACGCCAACTAGGCAATGGGAAGAGAACGAGTTTCTCGCCAACCCATCATACTGGGGTAAAAGTATGAATTGCCCAATGCCGACTAGGCAATGGGAAGAGAACTAGTTTCTCGCCAACCCATCATACTGGGGTAAAAGTATGAATTGCCCAATGCCAACTAGGCAATGGGAAGAGAACAAGTTTCTCGCCAACCCATCATACTGGGGTAAAAGTATGAATTGCCCAACGCCAACTAGGCAATGGGAAAGAACAAGTTTCTCGCCAACCCATCATGCTGGGGTAAAAGTATGAGTTGCCCAACGCCAACTAGGTAATGGGAAGAGAACTAGTTTCTCGCCAACCCATCATACTGGGGTAAAAGTATGAATTGCCCAACGCCAACTAGGCAATGGGAAGAGAATAAGTTTCTCGCCAACCCATCATGCTGGGGTAAAAGTATGAATTGCCCAACGCCAACTAGGCAATGGGAAGAGAACGAGTTTCTCGCCAACCCATCATGCTGGGGTAAAAGTATGAATTGCCCAACGCCAACTAGGCAATGGGAAGAGAACAAGTTTCTCGCCAACCCATCATGCTGGGGTAAAAGTATGAATTGCCCAACGCCAACTAGGCAATGGGAAGAGAACAAGTTTCTCGCCAACCCATCATGCTGGGGTAAAAGTATGAATTGCCCAACGCCAACTAGGCAATGGGAAGAGAACGAGTTTCTCGCCAACCCATCATGCTGGGGTAAAAGTATGAATTGCCCAACGCCAACTAGGCAATGGGAAGAGAACAAGTTTCTCGCCAACCCATCATGCTGGGGTAAAAGTATGAATTGCCCAACGCCAACTAGGCAATGGGAAGAGAACTAGTTTCTCGCCAACCCATCATGCTGTGGTAAGAGTATGAATCGCCCAATACCGATAAAGTAAAGGGAAGAGGAAAAGTTTGGCATTTAAGCCCAAACGTACTCCTCGACAACTCACCATGTTGAGGGGAATAACATGGCTAGCCCAACTCAAACGGTAGTTGGTAAAGGCTAATCAAATCCGTTAATAGCTGGGGGTTTGCTAAAAATCTCATATTAAACTTTAATTTTTACTTCGGCTCGAGAAATTGAGCATGAACGATAACGAGATAAATCGTTTTGACGACAGGTTATTTGTTGGGCAAGCAAATCTGTTTTGAAGCCGGCAAATAAAAGAGTCAAAAGAATCATCTTTATTAAAAAGGTGAAGATACAAAAAGAACTTTAAAGAAACATCGTAAGGTTATCTCTCTCTTGTTTACGAAGTTCTTATTACAAGGAAGATAAAAGCGTAAAGAGAGATGAAACTATTGGCCTCCCAGGAGTCTCAGTTGGTTTATTGTCTCGTCCAAATTTCTACGATGAGAAGCCTCCACGGTTTGCTGAGCTTGCCTACGCAACTCATCATCACTTATTGAAAGTTGTTGCTGACGAGATTCTTCTATGGCACGATTCCTGGCCATCTCTTCCTGCTGAATCTGCTCCTGATGGACAAGCAACATCTCCCGTTTCTTGACAGATTCTCCTAATCGGAGTTCATTTTCTATCAAGGTGGCCCGAGCTCTCGCAATCGTCTCCTGGGCTTTAGAGATGGCCGCCTGACTTTCCTCAATTCCGAAGTTTACCCTCTGCAGGTCGCCAAGAACGGATTCCCGACTAGCCTGGAGCTCTGTCAGCTCCTGAGACCATCTCTCTTCCTGCTGCCTTAAAATATTTCTTTGAGAGAAGGATTCTGCTCGAAGCCGCGCCAGCTCTATCTCAGTGATCGCCTCCACATCTGCCTGACGGAGTGTGTGTAGCGTGGTCACCTGCTCTTCTAAAGCTGCAAGGCGGGCCCGGTATGGAGCTGCTCGATCTTGTCCACCGAATTCTTCGATATTTCCTAAATAGCGGAGTAACAGTGGACGTGCGAAGTTGAAGAAATCGTGGCCAGCAAGAACCATCTCGACACATCTTCTTAACAAATGCATAAAATCCTCGACAGTGAAGCCGAAAAGTTTTTCAAGAGGATTTGCACTGTCGGTAGGCAAAGTAGGTAATGCCAAGAAAGGTGTCGTAAGTAAGGGAGCAGTAGTTGCTGGAATTGGAGAAGAAGAAGCCCGTCCCTGCATTAAATTCATGATCTGAGGGACCAATAGAGCCAGTGCAGATCTGGAAGAACTGGAGACCCCAGACGAAGTACCATCGGTACAGATCACTTGGGTACCCCCACCAACAGGAAGAGAAGATGGGACCACTTCGCCTGAAGCTCCTCCGGTGGGAGAAGCATCTTCGAACGAGAATTTCAAATTATTCTCCTCCCCTGCTGGAAGGCTTGGAGTCGGAAGAGTTGCAGGTATTTCAGCAGCCACGACAACAGACGACGTTAAAATCGCTGACTGAGAAGGCACGCCAACGACCGTGGGAAATGTCTCAGTGGAGCAAACTGGTGTTGGAGATGGCATGCTAGGAGAAGGTGTAGCCTCATTAGCAGCAGCTGCGATAATAATCTCAGTTCTCTCGTCACTTCCCAATTCGTCAATTGGGGGAATTAAAGAGGAAACAGAGGCAGGAGCCGGTGTGGAATAATCAGCCACAAACTCACCAGCAGAGCTACCCACACCGCCAACAGAGCCAGAATGGTCCATTCTATCGTCAGACTCTACTTGGGTAGTCGAGTGCATTGGCGAAAGAAGTTGATCACCTACATTTCAGAAGACCAGAAAAGCAGTGTTACGTTAAAATAAATAACGGGCAAAAGATAAAATGCTAAAGGCCATACCAGGCGATACAAGTTCAGTTGTCGGACTTGAAGGGGGAGCCATTGTCGTTTCCAGCAATGCACCCGTCTCGCTACCCGTTAGTTGCGCCCCAGGTTCTGCCACAGGCTCTACGGCCGAAGGAGCTGAAATCTCAGCAATACTTGGAGTTTTGGCAGGTTCATCCTCCCTTGCCAACGCTGGGGGTACAGCTGAAGCCAACAAGTCGGAAGCAAATTTGATGGCCACTTCTTGGGGGACTATCAAGGTTTCCTGCCCCAATTTTTGCTTCTTACCAGGTCTTTTCTTTAAAGTGCCGCGGCGTTTGAGAGTTGGACTCAGGGAACGACTGACAATAGGCTGAGGAACTCTACCAGCACCAGCATTGTCATCATCATCACCGGCATCATCGTCTGATTCGCTGATATCCGAAGGCTCAGCCGCAGCGCCAAGGAATTCTTCCATTCCTTTTATCCTTACCCTAGAAGCACCCTGGCGGCTAATATAGAGGGCTTCAATCTCTTTGCAACAACTGCGATTGAGAGAGAAGCCGGGCACGTCAGCATTCGCAATGTTGAACCAATTGCAGGAGCTGAGGGTCATGACCAATTCTGGCACCTTCTGGGGCAAGGAGAATTCAGCCTCGGTCCCGCCCGCTGCAAAATGGAACCAGCCACGAGCACCTTCGTATAAATTCCCCTCGTAAGCGAGATCTTTATTTGGATTGCCCACATAAAGTTGAGAATATCCAAACTGGCGAGCAAAGCGACTCGGAGTATATGGCTCAATCTGACACTGGAGATCTTGACGATACACCAAGTGTCCGGGACGGATGTTGAGAAGCCACCAGAACGCTCCTGCAGATAAAGTAGTGAACTTATCTGCTCCCATGGCATCCTTCAGCCTCGCCCCATATCCTCCACCGGGAAAGTCAGGAAAACACCGGAAGATCTCGTAATTCTGAAAGCTACGAAGAGTCTTTCGAATCTGGGACATATAATTCTGCCTCCATGAAGAACGTTCATACAGTTCTACAAGGAAGCACTTTTCGCCCGAACGACGCTCTGATGCACTCATTAAGGAGGGACAGTGCAAGACAAGCCAAGCCATCAAATAGGTGTAGGGCATCTCCACCCTAGGGTTTGGAGTTTTCGGTTGGGCAGTCTCTTTCGACTTGCCCTTTCCTTTCCCCTTGACCTTAATAGTGGGGAGGAAATCACGACAGAATACCCTCAGTCCATACTGCAAATTGCATACCATGGCGGGAAGGAGTCCAAGGGGTCGGCCGTATGCAAGAAGAACCGCTGGATATACCACGGTCACTGCAATCGCTTCCTTGGGCAATGACGGCACGACGCATCTTTTGAGCCACAACATCAGAAACCCGGTAATGAGACCTCTGTTGGAGATCGGAAACTGGGCTTGATAGTGATAGCTCTTGAATGAAGTGCCAGGACCGTATCCATTCTCATTGGATTCAGTGGTAATATAATAGATGGCGGCCCTTAGCAATACGGTGATCAATCTCTGAGCCATAGATGGGTGGATGACCATGGATAATGGCCGAGCTATCCTTAGAATTTAAGTTGGCAAAAAGATATTCGGCCCACTTCTTGTGACCAATACCGTGATTACGTGCACCCGTCAGGTCAGCGCAAATATGATAATGGCACATCATCTCCCAGTATGTGGCATGGATGCGCTCGTCCCTCGCCAGTAGCATGTTCAACTCATCGGTGGTAGGGATATACTCCTCGTAAGGGACTTCGCCCATCGAGAGCCCAGAAATCTCAAACATCTCGTGGAGAGCGAACCCTAGCTCACCCACTGGAGTAAAGAAAGTACAGGTTTCAGGGTTATACATCTCTAAGAGGCAGTAAAAGTGATAAGCACTCTGGGGAAACCCGAATTGGACATTCCTGATGGCTTTATACAAGCCAATATCCTTTAAAATGGGCTCGTGGGAATCCAGCATGTACTGAACAAGGCGTGCCCACCACATATTATTAGAAGAATGAACCCAGCCAGGCATCCTGAAGTCGCTAGCCGGGTACTGACCATCCTTTGCCAAGAACTCACTTAAGAAAGTTCGGGCACGAGATGGGACTTCACCCACTGGAAGCTCCTTGCCAAATCGGCCTGGAAGCAAGCCAGTAATGCATCTGGGGGAACCATCTTGATAAACCCCTTTTGCACCAAATTTGCCTGTTGGGACGCCATCTTGCTCTTGAGTCAGTCCCCATTTTAATTCTCGAGGCGTCGCTAGCCTTTGAAGATAGACCAGAGGATAGCTACGATCCATTCTAGGCAAAAACATCAACATTTCGCCTGAGTTATATAGCCAGACACGTTCCCCTTCAGAAAGGATCTCATCTGATTGATCCATCTGGTCTCCAAAGAGGAAAGCGGGTTTCTCCATCGCCTTTCTGTTCACATCTTCAAAAGCCGCGTCAGTTATGATTTCTCGCGCAGTAGTGAAGTGGTACTTGATCAGCTTCTCCTTGCGTTCCTTCGGGTCTGGCTTGTATGAGGGCAGGATGGTAGTGAAACGGAATTGGCCTGAGGGATCAGAACCCCCAGCAAAGTCGAAGTAGTTCTTGTGGGGAAGAGATTCCATCGAATATCCTACTGCAAAAAGAAAGCAGAATGAGAGAAGTTTCTCTAGGGCAGAAAATTTCTCTAAGTATGGACGCGCGAAGCTAAAGATTAGAACGCGCGAAGTTAAGAATAGCGCCGCGCGAAGCTAAAGATTAGACCGAGCAGAAATAGCCTCGCGTTTTTAGCGCGATTGCTACTTAAAATAGCCTCGCGTTTTCAGCGCGATTGCTACTTAAAATAGCCTCGCGTTTTTAGCGCGATTGCTACTTAAAATAGCCTCGCGTTTTCAGAGCGATTGCTACTTAAAATAGCCTCGCGTTTTCAGCGCGATTGCTACTTAAAATAGCCTCGCGTTTTCAGCGCGACTACTACTTAAAATAGCCTCGCGCTTAAACGCGAGGATGACGCGATAACTTCACGTAAGAAGAAAGTTAGAGACTTTTTCTTCTTCTCCAAGCCTTACGGCAGGAGTACGGCGATCTCGCCGGTAAAGGAGTTGATTGATCAGTTAAAATTAAGCCAAATCACTCTAGAAATGTTCTAAAGAGTCTCGATGGAAAGATTCTTACCCCCGATGGGCGAAATGTGGGCTGGCGCGTCGCTGCCTTGGCCGCCGCCACCACTGCTTGCGCCAGTCGCCGAAGATGGAGCCGCTCGAGAAGTAGCACGAGTTTTGGGTGCCATTGCTGAGAAAAATTGACTGAAAATTTGGAGAAACTCGGTTGGAAGAAGATTGGGTCTTCTGAACTCTGATCGCCTGAATCTCTAAGTTTCTGGAAAATTCTCAAATAGAGTGAGAAGGATAAGAAATAGAGATTTCTTTTAAATGGAAGGAACCGCCTCTTGGAATTCGGCGCAAGTTTCGGAGAAAATGACTGGTCAGTTACTCTCTAAAACGTGAAGCTATTAGCCTCGCGCGACCAAGAAAAAGCGAGGTTGATTAACTCCGCGCAACTATACAAAACGCGAGGATAGCTTGTGCCTTAGCTTCGCGTTTTCATGGAAAAACTTAGATTTTTTGACGAGTGCAATTAGGCGCTTCCATCTAAGTTAAAGCGATTCTTATCCAATCATTTGGGTATTATCAATCTAAGTCGCGCAGAAGTGCCTTAGACTATTTTACCAAAATTGTTGACCATCTGTTTGTTGAGCAAGCAAAATTCTTGAAGCTAACAGATAGAGAGGAAAATAATTTATCTTTATTCATGGAGCAAAAGATTACAAAGAGGGAGTTATAGCTCTCCCAAAAAGCTTTTTACATGGTCAATTTGTCAATAACCAAACAGTAAGATTTCTCTACGGGGTGTTGAAGCTCAGTTCCCTGGTTCACATGCAAAAGAATTCAAGATTTCTCTACGGGGTGTTGAAGCTCAGTTCCCTGGTTCACATGCAAAAGATCTCCTCTGCAAATGTCAACTAGGATCTGTCATCCGAAATGAAGCACGAGAGGAAAGGAAAGTGCTACACTGAAGCGCAATTCTGAACTGCAAGTGCTGCAATTTTGCACTGCAAGTGCTGCAGCTCCTTATTTACAGCCCCTTCAGGAGTTTATCTCTCGGAGCCAGAGCTTGAAACCTACAACTATGTTGTAAAGCATATGCTTCTGACTTCCTTAGAGTCACTTCTGCTGATGAAGATCGATGGACCCACATACACTCCTCTTCAGAAAGGATTGGACTTACTGCAAAAGGAACAGAGTTTCCAAAAGAGTGAAAACGCGGAGCTAAGCTAACTCCGTGCACAGTTGAAGAAATAGCCTCGCGCTTTAAACGCAGAGGATGATGCGATAACTTCGCGTAAAGGGGGACAAGATTTCTTTCTGCTCTTTCCTTCTCTTTCAAATTCATCGCGACTGCTAATCAAAGATAGCCTCGCAATTCATAGCGACTGCTAATCAAAGATATCCTCGCAATTCATAGCGACTGCTAATCAAGGATAGCCTCGCAATTCATAGCGACTGCTAATTAAAGATAGCGTCGCAATTCATAGCGACTGCTAATCAAAGATAGCCTCGCAATTCATCGCGACTGCTAGTCAAGGATAGCCTCGCAATTCATCGCGACTGCTAATCAAGGATAGCCTCGCGGATTCATTGAGACTACTAGTAAAGCCCCACGTTTGAAGCGCAGGGACGACACAATAAAACGGCGATCTCGCCAACAAGACAAAGCAATCGTCCAGATTAAAATCAAGCCAAAATATCTCAGAATGGTTCTTAGAAAACCAAGAGATGAGGTTTTTACCTTCGGAAGACGCTACATAGACTGGTTCACCATTGCGTTTACCTTCACGGCTGCTGCCATTAACGCCGGCCAACTTGCGAAAAGCCAAACTCCTCTGGAGAGACATCCTATGGAGAATTGAACGAAGATCAGTTGAAGATCATTCGTGAGTCACTCAAGTTCTCACAAATTCTTCGGATGAGATGAAGAAGAAGATGAGCCGGGAGCTCTATTTAAACAGAATTTCCGTCGCTTGGTATTCGGCGTGGAAACTCAGGGTAATTAATGACATAATTACTTATTTCACTGAAGACGAAGTGAAGCTGATTAGCTCCGCGTAAGTGAGCGTAACGCGAGATAGACTTGGTATTCTAACTCCGCGTTTCAGTTTAGATATCCAAAGTATTTCAAAATCTGCTGAAGTCTAAGCCATTTTGAAAACTTTGGAGGGGGTTCTGTTGGCAGTGAAAATTTCTAAGTTAAAAGGATTTTCCACAACAGAACGCGGAGCTAATTCAATAGCTCCGCGTTTGGTTACATTAGCCCCGCGTTTGGATACATTAACCCTGCGTTTGAATAAAATGCGGAGATGTTTAATAGCTCCGCGTTGATTCCGCAGTCTGGCTTGTATTAGTCTCGCGTTTGAGTAAAACACGGAGATGATCAATAGCTCCGCGTTAGCTCCGCGTTTTGGTTATTTAGCGTCGCGTTTTGATGCGATTAAAGCTCCGCGTAAGCAGATAACCAGAATCTCAAATTGATTGAGATTATGATTCTGGGCTTATCTAAATACCCGAATCAAGTCTAATCAGAATTCCATCAAAACTAAGATATTTGATTGGAATCCTTGATGAATGCGAGTTCTATTTAGATAGAAACTCTTGCATTAACCTGGGGCTATAAATACCTTCCTGGTGAAACCCTAGAGAGGGTCTTCTTCTTTTTGGCATCGGAAGCCTCCTATCGATCCTTTGGCAATTCAAGTACGCGAGAGAGCCTTGAAGCCTTTGCCGATCATCCTCTGAAATCTTGGAGAATTCAAGTTACGCATAGAGCCTTGAGTTCGTGAAGATCAGAGAAAGTCACCATCTTCTTTCTGGAGTTCTTGAGAAGTTCGAGTTACGCGAGAGAGCCTTGAACAAATCAAAGCCAGAGAAGATCGTCTATATTCGACCGATATCTTCAAAAGAGAAGATTTCAACGTACCGATCGTCCAAAGGAACTGCTTGACAGATCCCATCGCCACAGATCCCACAATATTTTAAAAGAGAGAGATTGAAATATAAAATCCTCTCGCTTGTTCTTTTTATATCTTGTTCACTTTCATTGTAATTTAAGTTAATTCAATGGGAGGAAGCGAAGGAAATTTTGCGACGAACATAGTGTCAGAGGTAAGAGCTTAACATGATAGGTTTTACGGGATTTTTAGCAAACCCCAAACTATCAACTGATTTGATTAGCCTTTACCAATCGCCGTTTGCGTTGGGCTAGCCATGTTATTCCCCTCAGTATGGTAAGTTGTCGAGAAATTGACTTCCTCTCCCCCTTGCCTTTAATCAGCATTGGGTAGTTAATTTCATACTTTTACCCCTAGTATGATAGGGTTGGCGAGGAACTTGATCTCCTTTTCCCACCACTTTAACAGCATTGGGCAAAAAAAATTTTATTTATAGCACCCAATTAGCCATTCCAATGGCTATTGAGAATAACAGAAGCATGATGTTTATCGTCATCAATATTTTCGGCACCCCCAGCCAAATTCGGCTGTTAACCAATGAGAACGATTCGATCGCAGCTATGGTTCAGAGCATATCCAAGGGGCCAGCTTGCAAGTGCGGGCTGCCCGTGCTTAGTGTCGATACTGGCTTCCCTACTGGTACAGGGGTTGCTCTAGCAGGGAACTTATTGGTTCCTACCACCAAAGTTGCCATGTTTGCAGAAACTTTCTTCTGTTCCTCTTTAAGTGTGAGAATCCCGGCTTCTATCAATGCCTGAATTCGGTTCTTAAGAGGATAGCAATCCTTAGTTGGGTGCCCAACATTCCGATGGTACATGCAATAGTTGGGGTCGTTGTTTTTACCAGCGTTTTCCGATTTTTGATTTCCGGAAGCTTTAACATACCCTTTCTGAGGAGAAGATGGAACAGAGTACCTGTCTGCTCCGTCTTGAATGTATAAGTTCTATCTTGGCGAGGTTTATTCTGACCTGCACCTCTCGGATTCTGAGGTCTTGGCTTTGGATCTACAACTGACACCATCACAGCCTTCCCTTTATTTTTAGGATTCTGTGGATATTGCCTGTTATTCATAGAGTTTCTCGTGCTATGAGATTCCTCAATCCGGCGTATTATATCTTCTGCCTGCTCTCCCTGCTTTAACAGATCTTTCCAAGTTTTGGACTCTACAACTCCCATTCTTATCAGCACGTCGGTCCTGAAATTATACTTGTAGGTTTCTACCAGGGTTTCCTGGGTCATACCGTGTCGACAATACACGGACTTTTCCCTGAAGCGTTCAATGAAACTTTTGACCGTTTCTTCTTCTCCTTGTTTCGTCGCAAGGAGGGAATGAACCGATATTTTGGTATCATCCTCAAAGAAACGTGCTAAGAACTGTTTCTCAACATCATACCAGTTATTGATAGTACCTGGGGGCAACTGCATGAACCATGTAAAGGCAGGCCCTCGCAGGGTGCTCGCAAATACCTTGGTCATTATGGAATCATTTCCCATCAGATGACCTGCCTGCGATAAAAAGTAATAGATATGCTGACTGGGAGATCATTTCCCGTCATATGGCTCCAACTTGAGCGGTTTATACTTTTTGGGATACGGTGTCAAATCCCATTCAGGCGGGTATGGTCTTGAAACCCCCGATTCTTTCAATTCTTTCTTGTGCATTAGGGCATCCAGTTGGCTTTGCAATTTCTCGATCTTTTCTCCATAAGGATCATGGAAAGAGTATTTGTCATCATCCTCATATGTCGAATAAGCCTTTTCTTCTTTAGTTTCTTCATTTGTCTTAGGTGGCGGTTCCGAAGAAATTTTAGCCTTATTATCAGTTATCTTCTGGATATTTTCGACCACTTTTAGAAGTATTAGTTTGAGATCATTAATGACCTTTTGCTGACCTCGAATCATCTGCTCTTGGGCTTCTATCCTCTAGTCAATGTCATCAGACATGTCCACCACATATGACGTTGATTTTCGTGGCCGGAAAGATATATAAGATTGTGAGGAAGGTATAGCTGAATTATCGCTGTCGTCATCACAGAATCCTTTTAAAAATTTCTTGTAATTCCGAGGAGCGACAACGCCTGATTTGAGCTGGGTAAAATGATGAGGTTCTTCATCGTCTGCATCTGATTCGTGTCTTGTTCTATGGCCTTCTTACCTTTACCGACCATGTTTGAGGTCACCACCTTTACCTCTTTTCCCTTGATTTGATATCTCAGATTATTCTTCCTCCTTTTCGGAGTATGAGACTCAGTTATTCTATTAAATAAAGAAATTTTTTTCCTACCACAGCAGCAACTATTCAGTACAGCTGATATTATTTGCTCGCAATGGCATATCGAATGTGACTGAGTTTGACTCGTTTTATTTTTACTCGTCAAATAATCGCTGAGATCAAGTATTTTAGAAATCTTTAGTTATATTTTGGACATGGGGCCCACTTGGCTGATGGAGGAGTCCAGGAGCCTGCTGTAACCCCCCATGACTGGTGGCGCTATCTGTACTATACTTATTAGTCTTTATTCTGTATAATGGCTGATTTACGCGGGGCTGGGACATAGCCTCGCGTTTTACGCTAGCCTCGCATTTTACGCTGACTGGGCATTTTTGCAGAAGTTTAACTTCTGTTTGTTTAGCCTCACGTAAAGGAGTATCCTCACACGCTGACATTATTTTACGATTAGCGCAAGAATCTTTGGCTTCCCGTTTAACGCTTGGCTCAAGTTTTTGTTCAAGTTCAATAGCCTCGCATGGGGAGTTTTTACTACATGCTGGCTTATGCTCGCGTTTTACGTGAGTTTTGGCACTTTGGCCAGTTTCATAACAAAATTCAGTAACCTCGCGTGGAGACAATCCATCGAACGCTGGCCTGAAATTAGCTTCGCGATTTGCTACGCTAGCCTCGCGTTTTACGCTGGCTTGGCATTTCTTCAGAAGTTTACCTTCTGGAATCTTAGCACCGTGTGGAAGAAAATTCCTACACGCTGGCTTACTCTTGTGATTAACACAAGTCACAACTTCGCGTCTAGCGCGATTTTTACGATTAACGACAATCTGCTAATCATCTTTGCAATTTACGCGGAGGTGAGGCCTCTTGCGTTTCTCGCAAGTACTACTGGCTTTGCGTTTCGCTAAGCTCAGTATTAGCCTCGCGTGGAGAATTACACGCTGGCTGTAAGGAACTTTTATCCTCGCGTTTCTCGCGAGTGTAAGAAATCTTGCGTTTATCGCAAGTGCTACTGGCTTCGCGTTTATCGCTAAGCCCAGTAGTAGCCTCGCATGGAGAATCACATGCTGGCTTTAATGAATCTTTATCATCGCGTTCCTCGCGAGTGTAAGAAATCTTGCGTTTATCGCAAGTGTTACTGGCTTCGCGTTTATCGCTAAGCCCAATAGCAGCCTCGTATGGAGAATCACATGCTGGCTTTAATGAATCTTTATCCTCGCGTTTCTCGCGAGTGTAAGAAATCTTGCGTTTATCGCAAGTGCTACTGGCTTCGCGTTTATCGCTAAGCCTAGTAGCAGCCTCGTATGGAAAATCACATGCTGGCTTTAATGAATCTTTATCCTCGCGTTCCTTGCGAGTGTAAGAAATCTTGCGTTTATCGCAAGTGCTACTGGCTTCGCGTTTATCGCTAAGCCTAGTAGTAGCCTCGCATGGAGAATCACAAGCTGGCTTTAATGAATCTTTATCCTCGCGTTCCTCGCGAGTGTAAGAAATCTTGCGTTTATCGCAAGTGCTACTGGCTTCGCTTTTATCGCTAATCCCAGTAGCAGCCTTGCATGGAAAATCACATGCTGGCTTTAAGGAGATTTTATACTCGTATTTATCACGAGTGTCAGAGATATTATGATTAACGCAGATCTTACTGGCTTTACGTTTATCGCTAGGCCCAGTAATAGCCTCGCATGGAGAATCACACGCTAGCTTTAAGGAATTTTATCCTCGCGTTTATCGCGAGTGTCAGAAGTCTTGCGTTTCTCGCAAGTTGAACTGGCTTCGCGTTTATCGCTAAGTCCAGTAATAGCCTCACGTGGAGAATCGCACGCTGCTTGTAAGGAATTTTTATCCTCGCATTTTTTGCGAGTGTCAGAAATTTTGCGATTAACGCAAATCTTACTGGCTTCGTGTTTCTCGCTAAGCTCAGTAATAGCCTCGCGTGGAGAATCACACACTGGCTTTTCCTTGCGATCAACGCAAGTTGCAATTTCGCGTTTAACGAGATAATGATTGGTCTTGCGATTAGCGCGAGCCAGTTTGCGAGGGACCATAGCCTCGCATTCTATGACGTTAGGCTCGCGTCCAAGGCGGGCTTTGAGGGCTTTTCGCCTTGCTCTCCGATTTCTATTTCAGAGTTGGGTTCTGGTCAATCCAACTCCCATACCTTCTTCGGCAGTAGAGGGGCCATCCTCTGCTAGGATTTCCTGCCCAAACACCGGCTCTATGGCCACGGTCTCGAAGGATCCCCGTTCATCGGTGGATATCTTTTTACCCGTTCCTCGAGTATTGGAGCGCACGCGACGATAGCGCCGCGTTTCGGTCAGGTTACCTGACTCAGAGGAGAGATACTCCTCGTACTTCTGCTGGTCGATTTCAACGACTAGCATATCCACGTCGGATCCGATCATCTCGACATCAGATTGCGCCACGATCTCTTTTTCGATGAAAGAGACTTCTCCCACTGTGGTCGCCAGTTTGTTCGCAGCAAAATTTCTTCGCTTTCCTTCCATTGAATTAGATTAAATTACAACGAAAGAGAACAAGAAAAAGAAAGAACAAACGAGAGGATTTTATATCTCAATCGCTCTCTTTTATAATAATTTGTGAGATCTGTGGCGATGGGATCTATCAAGCAGCTCCTTTGGACGATCTGACGTCGAGCTCCTCTCTTGAAGATGCCGGCCGACTGTAGACGATCTTCTCTGGTTTTTCACGAACTCAAGGCTCTATGCGTAACTTGAATTCTCCAAGATGTCAAAAAAAAGAAGAAAAGAAGACCTCTAGGGCTTCCCCAAGAGGGTATTTATAGCCTTAGGATCATATGAGAGTTTCTATCTAAATAGAATTTGCTCTCATCAAGGATTCCAATCAAATATCTTAGTTTTGATTTAAATCTCTTGATTTAGAGTTCTAATTGGACTCAATTTGGGTATTTGGATAAGCCCAAATCTTAATCTCAATCAATTTGAGATTCTGGTTATCTGCTCACGCAGAGATAATCTTATCAAAATGCGGAGCTAAAGAACCAGAACGCGGAACTAACGCAGAGCTATTGAATAGCTCCGCGTTTCATTCAAACGCGAGGCTAATATAGCCAAAACGCGGAGCTACAGAGTTAGCTCCGCGTTCTGCTATGGAAAACTCTATTTACTTAGAAATTTTCACTGCTAACAGGCTCGGGGTGTATAGCTCCATATAACACATTATGTCTTGCCTATATACCAGGTGCCCGGAGCGAATATTCAAGAACCACTAGAAGGCCCCCGAAGAAAAGGTGGTAAAGTTATCTGCTCCCAAAATATCTTTAAATCTTGACCCATACTCTCCTCCAGGGAAATCGAGGAAGCATCGAAAGATCTCATAGTTCTGATGATGATGGAGCGTCTTTCGGATTATCGACATGTAGTGGCTCTTCCAAGAGGAGCGTTCGTACAGCTCCACGAGGAATGGCTTGTCAGCCGGGGAGTATTCTGCCGCACTCATTAAAGAGGAGCAGTGCATGACAAGCCATGCCATTAAATAGGTGTAGGGCATCTCTACCCTAGGGTTCGGCGTCTTCACCATGGCAGTTTCTTTTGACTTGCCTTTAGCCTTCCTCTTGCCCTTGTCGGTGGGGATGAAGCCATTACAAAAGTGCTCGTAGCCGACTCTGAAGACTGCTAACCATAGCAGGAAGGAGTCTGAATGGTCGTCCGTATGCCAGTAGAACTGCTGGATAGACCACGTTTATTGCAATTACATCTTTTTCCAATGACGGAACGACACATTTCTTTAACCACAGCATCATGAACCTAGCGATTAGGCCTCTGTTTGACACTGGGAACTGAGCTTGGTAGTGGAAGCTCTTGAAGACGGTGTCGGGACTGAATCCACCTTCATTTGACTCAATTGTATAGAATACAACACTTGTCTTAGCTATACGACGATCAATCTCTTTGAAGTCGATAGGCTTATGGTCACGGACGCTTGATGAACTCTCCTTTGAGTTTAAATTTGCAAAAAAATAATCGGCCCAATTCTTGTGGCCGATACCTTGATTACGTACACCTGCCATGTTGGCACAGATGCGATAGTGGCACATCATCTCCCAGTAAGTCTCATAGATGCGCTCGTCCTTCGTCTTCAGTATATTCAGTTCTCCGGTGGTGGGGATGTATTCTTCATGGGGAACTTCGCCCATTGACAAGTTTGAGATTTCATACATCTCATGAAGTGCGAGCCCCAACTCATCTATTGGTGTGAAAAAGGTGCCGGTCTCGGGGTTGTACATCTCCAGATGGCTAAAGAGATGATAGGAGCTCTGAGGAAGTTCAAATTAAACTTTTCTAATGGCTTTGAATAAGCCAATCTCCTTCAGAATTTGCTCATAAGAGTCCACCATATGTTGGACAAAGCGAGCCCACCACATGTTGCTTGAGGAGTAGACCCAGCCAGGCATCCTGAAGTCATTGGCTAGATATTGGCCACCCTTAGCCATGAATTCACTTAGGAAGTTTCGTGCACGAGTTGGAATCCCCCCTACTGGGTGCTCCTTGGTGATCCTACCCGGAAGCAACCCAATAATGCATATAGTGGGACTGTCTTGATAAGCCCCGTGTGCGCTAAATTTGCCCGTAGAAACATAGTCATATTCTTGAGTTAGTCCCCACTCTAACTCGCGATGCATGACCAGCCTCTGAAGATATACCAAAGGATAGCTGCGTTCCATATTAGATAGAAACATCAGCGAGTCGCCAGATTGGTAAAACCATTTGCTCTTCTCTGCAAATAAGATCTCGTCCGAGTGCCCCATTGCGTCTCCGAAGAGGAATACGGGCTTCTCCAACGCTTCTCGGTTGGTTGCCTCGAAAGGAGCATCGGTGATGATCTCCTTTGCAGTAGCGGGGCTGTATCGGATCAACTTCTCCCTGCGCTCCCTTACACCTGGTTTGTAGGCAGGGAGATCAGTTGTGAAGCGAAACTGGGTTGCTAGGTCTGCACCCCAACAAATCCGAAATGATGCCTATGGGAAAGAGGATCCACTGAATAGCCCACTGCAAAAGAAGAATCAAAGTTAGAATTTTTTTTGAAAATCCAGAAAATCTCCTAAGTGTAAAAACGCAGAGCCAAAATAGCTTCGCGTTTTGTTAAAATGCGAAGTTAATAAGTAAAAACAAGGAGCTAAAATAGCTTCGCGTTTTGTTAAAACGCGAAGTTAATAAGTAAAAACGCGAAGCTAAGGGCATAATTTCGCTTTTAGCCAGAAAACGCGAAGCTAAGGAAATAACTCTGCGTTCACAAAACGCGAAGTTAAATCTGTAAGCTCGCGTAGAAATGCGACAGTTAGCAAAAATAACTTCGCGTACAAAACGCGAAGATAACGCGATAGCTTTGCATGGAAAAAGACCAGAGGTCTCTTCTACTCCAAGCCGTTCGGCCGGAGTACAGCGATCTCGCCGGTGAAAGAAGTGATTGGCCGGTCAAAACCGAGCCAAATCACTCTAGATTTGTTCTAGACGCCACAAAAGTAGAAGATTTTACCTCTATCGGCGCAGCGTGGACTGCTTCACCCCTGTGGCCACTGCCGCGGCCACTGCCGCCGGCGGGGAAGAGGCGCGTGACGATGTGCTCTTCTTCGGTGCCATTGATCTTGAAGAAATATCGACGAAATTGAAGAAAATGGACGAAAATCCGGTCGGGTCGCAAGGAACTCTGATTGCTTGGGCTCTGATCTCTTGAAAACTCTTCGAATGAAGTGAAGAAGAAAAAGAGTTAAAACTCTATTTAAATGAAAAAGTCCGCCCCTTGGTATTCGGCGCGAGAATCAGAGCAGTTACTGAGCAAAACGTGGGGCTATTAGCTTCGCGTAAACATACAAAACGCGAAGATAACTTGGTATTTTAAACTCCGCGTTCAAGGTTGAAGATTCAAAGTATTTTAAAATTTGCTAAATTCTAAGCCATTTTGAAAAGTTTGGAGGGGGTTCTGTTGATAAGTGAAAACTCCTAAATAAAAGGAGTTTTCCATGCAGAACGCGGAGCTAATCAATAGCTCCGCATTTGGCTATTTAGACTCGCGTTAAGTAAAATGCGGAGCTAATCAATAGCTCCGCATTTGGCTATTTAGCCTCGCGTTAAGTAAAATGCGGAGCTAATCAATAGCTCCGTGTTTTGGCTTTCTAGCTCCGCCTTCTAACGCGATTAGCTCCACGTGAGCAGATTTCATCAGAATCATAAATTGATTGTGATTGAGATTTGGACTTATCCAATACCCAAATTGAGTCCAATCAGAATTCTAAATCAAGAGATTTAAATCAAGAATAAGATATTTGATTGGAATTCTTGATGAATACAAATTCTATTCAATTAGAAACTCTCATATTGGCTCAAGGCTATAAATACTCTCTTGAGGAAGCCTTTGAGGATCTTTTTCTAGCATAAAAAGGGTTCAAGTTACGTGTGAGAGCCTTGAACGAATCATGATCAGCAGAGAAAGATCAAGTTGGCCGTCATCTTCATCGAGAGAGAAGATTTCTGCGTCAGATCTTCAAAATGAGCTATTTAGATAGATCCCATCGCTGCGAGAACCCACTGTATTTTGTAAAAGAGAGCGATAATTATAAATCCTCTCATTTGTTCTTTTCTTGTTCATTTTCGTTGTAATCTAAGGTTGTATTCAATGGAAGGAGGCAATAATTTTGCTACGAACAATTACTCCTTCAGTCCATACAATACCAACAAAATAACCAAGTGTTACATAGTCAGCATCAAATTCTCAGTTTAAGTGTGTAGAAATTTGATGTATTTCTAATTCTAATTTTGCACTGCAGAGAGGGGCCGGCGTTGATCAGGTTGCATGAAGCTGGCTTGTTACATTCAGCAACTGAGGATATTACAACTTCATCTCTGTCGACTGAAATTATATTTAACACGATAGTTTTAGAAGTCTATTGGTTTATTATTGTATCAACAGAGATCATACGATATCTCAAGTTAGTTGCGATAGCATTTGCATGACTAAACATGCTGACTACTGGTAACATATAGTAATGGAACAATAATTGAGAGAGATTGATTCGTCAATTTTTGCTCGACCCCCTTTTGTAGGATCAAGAGTCCAGTTCCTAGCTAGTAGGAAAGGAAAGCATATCAATTCAGCAAAACATAGGATCTGACATACTTATCAGATGAATTGGGCCTAGTTAAATCAGTAGCTCATGCAAAAGTATTCAATCCTATATTTAGCATAAAAAAGCAAAAGTAATCCTATATCTGTGAGCCCATATGTCATTATGAACAGGATGAAGTGAGTTGTTTCTGATTATAAACATGTTAAGGAAAACAGATATCTTACCCACACAAATAGTCACCCAAAGTAATGTCACACATGAACTAATAACAGAAAATAAAGAAACTAATGCAAATAACAGAAGATACAAAATTTAACGAGCCACACCCAAATTCAACAAAACATATATGGAAGAGTATTGTACTTTTGGAGGAAAGAAGAGGAAATGAAAAAAAAGAAGAGAGTACTCTTTCATTTATGTTCACAATAAGAAGTAACCCACTTCATCCGGTTAACAAAGAGTAATGTCCGAGAATAGTGAGAAACTGATAGACAGGTAGGGATGTTAATGGACGCGTCCACGGACCAAATTTTAGCCCTTCTTATACAAAATTTTAAATTAGAAAAATAAAAATTTTATTTTTAATTCAAAAATTTGTATAAGATAGGCCTGAATCTATAAATCTGTCTTCTTGTTTTCTATTTTCTTTTCATTGTAATTTTGATATTATTGTAATATTTGAAAATTATTGTAATATGTGACAATAAAGAGAAATCCCAAATTTTCACCCAAAACCGCCACCAGCATCCCTAGATCAATCTTTGTACTCTTGGATGTTCTTCCCTTCATTCCTAAACATCTTAATTGCCTTTCACATCATCATTAATTAGAGGCAAGGTCTTTATTAATTTCTTCAACGGTATCATTAATGAGTTGTAAACCACGGGAGCTAGTTTCTTACACTGTCCACACCTGTCAAATCAGGAAATTTAACATAACAGTAACTATAATCTAGTATTATATGGGCTTAATGGTATCTCAGACAATTAAGAAGAGCATAAAAGGTTGTGTATTAACTGAAACCCCAAATAATTACATAATTTATGAGCTTTACAACTCATCTCTATTGAAACCATGACTTTAAACATTTGTAAGAAACTCAGCAACGTCAAAGGTCAGCATTGAGAGTAGGGAATCCCAATCACATTCTGGGGAACAATCTGAGGACAGTGGCCGTGTATCATCTGGAATTTCACCAGCAACTGATCCCATAATCTGAACTTGATTCTCTGCAGTGTGCAGTTTTTCTGGCAGAACATTCACTTGTACTTGTGCAGATACACCATGAGCAACGGTCATCGAAAAGGTCGACGCAGAAGATGTAACGCAATTGCTTGCATCTGACGATGGAAATGACATGTTCTGCGAAGAAGAGGGTGTAGTGTGATTGTCTGCGTCATTTGATGTTTCGTCTGCAAGATCAACCTCCAGAGACTTTGCAAATGCAATATCATCTTCATTCAATGTAGGGATGAGAAATAAGGGCACAATGGTAGTGAGAGTCTTGGGATTTTGTTTGCCAGAAGTTTCATATAGGATAGGAACTTATTCTGAACTGATATGTGAGTTTATTGGGAACTGCCAGCTGAAGTTTTATTCACCATATCAGGTTTATAAAATATGTTGGTTTACATTTTGGCAGATGACATTTAAAGAGCAAGTAAATAGGTTCTTGCTGCAAAGAGCCTTTTCGAATTTTAGTATGGCGATTAATCAGGAAATTTACCTTGATATGATCTGTTGCTGTATCAGTGGGCGGATGTTGTATGATATTTACAATTAACTGAGGTAGCAGGTGCATTACTGAACACGCTGACTGCAAGTAACGTATTATAATTGAACTTATAATGGAAACATATTGATGGTCACTTTGCTATATGACTCCTTCATAAATTAACAACTCAAGAAATTCTAAGTACATATAACTGTACATATAAGAAAAATATCACAAGGATGGCACTATATATTGAGCATAAAAAGTTATGTATTGACTGAAATCACAAATAATTACATAATTTATGAGCTTTACAATTCATCTCTCTTGAAAACATGACTTTAAACATCTGCAAGAAACTCAGCAATGTCAAAGGTCAGCATTGAGAATATGGGATCCCAATCACATTCTGGGGAACAATCTGGGGACAGTGGCCATGTATCATCTGGAATTTCACCAGCAACTGATCCCATAATCTGAACTTGATTCTCTGCAGTGTGCGGTTCTTCTGGCAGAACATTCCCTTGGACCTGTGCAGATACACCAGGAGCTACGGTCATCAAAAAGGTCGACGCAGAAGATGTAACGCAATTGCTTGCATCTGACGATGGAAATGACGATGGAAATGATGTGTTCTGCGATGAAGAGGGTGTAGTGTGATTGTCTGCGTCATTTGATGTTTCGTCTGCGAGGTCAACCTCCAGAGACTTTGCAAATGCAATATCATCTTCATTCAATGTATCTTCTGCGAGATCAACCTCTGGAGCCTTGGGGAATGCTGCATCATCATCAGTAGCAATTGGTTGTTTTGTGGCATTTCCTGCATCATGGGAGTTCATTATTTGGTCTGTGAGATCAGATTTCGCTAGTGACGATGGAAATGGTGGCTCTGCATACTCTGCACAAGGCAGCAGAGATGAGGGTCCTGGTTCTTGGATCCTTTGCCTCTTGGGCAGCCTTTCACAGTCCTCGTCCGCCTCCTCCTCCTCCTCCTCCTCTTGTGGGCTAAAATAAGAGGCAGGAACATAATATAATGATGCTGGGTTCTCTTTGCCGTCGTTCTTCTGATAAATCCTGCACAGAACCAGGGCGTCCAGGTTCTCCATCTTGTCACCAAGGCAATACTCGTGCATGAGCCAGTCGGTGCTAATCTTCTTCTCCTTCCCATCACCGGTGGGCGCAAGGATCTTGAAGTTGAGCATTGTCTTGCGCCCGATTACGATTCCATTCTTCTTCTCAATGGGAACATTTTTGGCATGGCCGTCCCATAAGCCTCCCCCAGCCCTGCGATTAACCCGTTTGGAGCCGGGTCTGCCAGCGGGATGCCTCGGCGTGAAGAAGTACATCTCGTTGTCCCTCATCGGGTGCCTGTAGGGGAACGCGGCGTCCCCGTGAGGGAGCTCCTCTGGATCGTGCTTGTAGATGTCGAGTTCCTTGATGTAACAGTCGGCCACTGGTGGGCCTCCGTTCTTCCTGTTCCTCAAGAAATAGTCAATGAGTTCCTCGTCTGTGGGCTCAAACCGCAAGCCCACCGGCAAACCTCCTTGCCGCAGCCACCCCTGCTGCATCATTGCAAATCAAACCCTAGAATCAAAGAAAGATTTGATTTTTGGGAAGGCGCACTTCACAAAATTGATCCTTATCTCTGATATTATCAAGAAACAGAAAGAGAGCCAGAGCGAGAGCGAGAGCGAGAGAGAATGAGTTGATGTGGCGTATTGTGTCTGTATCTGTGTATTTATACACACAAGTATCAGACGACGGAAGTTTAGGCGGGATGCCATGGGAACTGATTTGGGGGCGCCCAATTAGGAAACTTTCTTTTTCTTTTAAACATAAGCGATATTAGCAGTAAGCTCACAATTAGCAAATAATCAAATTACTAATCTTCTGGGCCGGGAGAGGCTTTGGGCCTCCGCTCGTGCATCGCGGACATTACTAACTGCTTCGATAATGGGTAATATTACTGAAAATTGGACCTCTCATTTATCAATAATTATTTAGTCTCTTTTCAATACATTATTGGTCTTTTATGGAATTCTACCGTACTGAATTTGAGAAGTCTATGTGCTCTTTTTAAGGGGAAATAAAAGAATTTTTGACTTTTGGCTTCTATATTGTTAGATAATCTAGAATAAAAAAGCATAAACTTTGTTAGAGAAATAAGTACATATGCATAGCAAATATGTGTAGAAATCTATATATGGACTATTATAAATTCAAAATTCTCGCACTCTCATAAATTTCTTACGTGCAACACGCATATTTAAAATTTTCTAAGTGCAACGCGCACTTAAAAATTCTCAATGCGAATGCCCTCGCTCGAAAAATTCTCTATGCGCGACAATTTGTAACCTAAAAAATATACTGCATGCATTGCATGCTAAAGAAATTCTCCGCACACAATGCATATTTACAAAAATTATCTACATGTAACTAGCATATTCAAAAAATTGTGAATATGCATCAAGCATGCTAAAAAATTTCCTAGCATATAATGCGCACACTGAAAAAATATTGTTTTACCCTGAAAAATACTCAGCATGCAAATACCAGACTCAAAAAAATTTCCAGCGTGTAATGCATGCTCTCAAAAAATTCATAGGATGCAAGGCACACTCAAAAGTCTTATGCGCGACACTAGCATGCTCAAAATAAATTCAGTTTGCAATATACACTATCAAAAATTTCTAAGTTCAATGCACCCTTAAGAAATTTTCTGCATATATTATATACTCTCAAAAATTTTCCGCACACGCTTAAAAAACTTTTAGCATGTAATACACACTCTCAAAAGTTTTCTACGAGCAACGAGCAAGTTAAAAAGTTCCTATTGCGCACAGCGCGCTATTAAAAAAAAAAAAAAGGTATTTATAGATCTTCCCCTTACATCTTTATAAATTATAATTTAGTCCCCCATATTTTCATATTTAGATTTCGTCCCCCAAATCCTTTAATTTACTACAATTTAGTCTCCTAGTTTATATTTTGGCCCGATTTTTCCGTTTTACCCCTGATTTCCTTTACTTAATTACCTCTTCCCCTCTCTTCTTAGTTTTTATTGGGTTTTCCGCTTCTTCTTCTTTTCTCTCTCTATCCATTTATTGGGTTCTTCCTCTCTATATTGAAAGCAAATATATTATTCTCCATTAAATGTATTAAACTTAAGTCACAATATAAATTTATTTATTGTGATCTCCCTCTCTATATTGAATAAATTAATTTCTAGGTTTAATACATTTAGTGAAAAATAATACATTTGGTCTTGAAGGAGGAGCTGTGGCTGTCTCCAGGAGCACACCCGTTTCGCTACCTATAGGTTGCGTCGTAGTGTGCTCAACAGATTTCGTGATTGGCAGAACCAGAGCTTCGGTGGCGCTAGGGCTTCTACGGGCCTACTCTCCTCCGCCAATGCTGATGGCAGAGTTGAGGCAAGCAAATCCGTTGCAAATTGGACAGTTGCTTCTTCAGGGATTACTAGCGTTTCTCCGGCCAGCTTCTTCTTCTTTCGGGCTGGCTCGCTCCTACTAGACCCGCGGCGTTTAACGGTCGGACTCCGGGAATGAGTGACGACAGGTTCGGAGCATCTCCAACATCAGCATCGTCGTCACCACCGTCATCGTCACCATTAGAGTCGCATGCATCTGATGGATCGGCCGCCGTGCCAAGAAATTCATCCATTCTTTTTACTCTAACTCTTTTTTTCCCTTTTCGGTAAGAGTAGAAGGCCTCTATATCCTTACAGCAGCTGTGGTTGATAGAGAACTTAGGTACATCAACGTTGGCGACGTTGTACCATGTGCAGAAGCTTAAAACCATGCTCAGCTCTGGCGACTTCTGGGACAGTATAAATTCAACTCCGGTTCCACCAGCTACAAAATGGAATCAACCTCGGGCATCCTCGTACAAACTCCCTTCATATGCAAACTTCTTGTTCGGGTTACCCACGTAAAGTTGTGTGTACCCGAACTGGCGAGCAAAACGGCTCGGGGTGTATGGCTCTATATAACACATTATGTCTTGCCTATATACCAGGTGCCCGGGGCGAATATTCAATAACCACCAGAAGGCCCCCGAAGATAAGGTGGTAAAGTTATCTGCTCCCAAAATATCTTTGAATCTTGACCCATACTATCCTCCAGGGAAATCGAGGAATCATCAAAAGATCTCATAGTTCTGATGATGACGAAGTGTCTTTCGGATTATCGACATGTAGTGGCTCTTCCAAGAGGAGCGTTCGTACAGCTCCACGAGGAATGGCTTGTCAGCCGGGGAGTATTCTGCCGCGCTCATTAAATAGGAGCAGTGCATGACAAGCCATGCCATTAAATAGGTGTACGGCATCTCTGCCCTAGGGTTCGGCGTCTTCACCAGGCAGTTTCTTTTGACTTGCCTTTAGCCTTCCTCTTGCCCTTGTCGGTGGGGATGAAGCCATTACAAAGTGCTCGTAGCCCTAGGGCCGGGAGAGGCTTTGGGCCTCCGCTCGTGCATCGCGGACATTACTAACTGCTTCGATAATGGGTAATATTACTGAAAATTGGACCTCTCATTTATCAATAATTATTTAGTCTCTTTGCAATACATTATTGGTCTTTTATGGAATTCTACCGTACTGAATTTGAGAAGTCTATGTGCTCTTTTTAAGGGGAAATAAAAGAATTTTTGACTTTTAGCTTCTATATTGTTAGATAATCTAGAATAAAAAAGCATAAACTTTGTTAGAGAAATAAGTATATATGCATAGCAAATATGTGTAGAAATCTATATACGGACTATTATAAATTCAAAATTCTTGCACTCTCATAAATTTCTTACGTGCAACACGCATATTTAAAATTTTCTAAGTGCAACACGCACTTAAAAATTCTCTACGCGAATGCCCTCGCTCGAAAAATTCTCCATGCGCGGCAATTTGTAACCTAAAAAATATGCTGCATGCATTGCATGCTAAAGAAATTCTCCGCACACAATGCATATTTACAAAAATTATCTACATGTAACTAGCATATTCAAAAAATTGTGAATATGCATCAAGCATGCAAAAAAATTTCCTAGCATATAATGCGCACACTGAAAAAATATTGTTTTACCCTGAAAAATACTCAGCATGCAAATACCAGACTCAAAAAAATTTCCAGCGTGTAATGCATGCTCTCAAAAAATTCATAGGATACAAGGCATACTCAAAAGTCTTATGCGCGACACTAGCATGCTCAAAATAAATTCAGTTTGCAATATACACTATCAAAAATTTCTAAGTTCAATGCACCCTTAAGAAATTCTCTGCATATATTATATACTCTCAAAAATTTCTAGATTTAATATATTTAGTGGAAAATAATACATTTGGTCTTGAAGGAGGAGCTGTGGCTGTCTCCAGGAGCACACCCGTTTCGCTACCTATAGGTTGCGTCGTAGTGTGCTCAACAGACTTCGAGATTGGCAGAACCAGAGCTTCGGTGGCGCTAGGGCTTCTACAGGCCTACTCTCCTCCGCCAATGCTGATGGCAGAGTTGAGGCAAGCAAATCCGTAGCAAATTGGACCGTTACTTCTTTAGGGATTACTAGCCTTTCTCCGGCCAGCTTCTTCTTCTTTTGGGCTGGCTCGCTCCTAGTAGACCCGCGGCGTTTAACGGTTGGACTCCGGGAATGAGTGACGACAGGTTGGGAGCACCTCCAACATCAGCATCGTTGTCACCACCGTCATCGTCACCATTAGAGTCGCCTACATGTGATGGATTGGCCGCCGTGCCAAGAAATTCATCCATTCCTTTTACTCTAACTCTTTTTGCCCCTTTTCGGTAAGAGTAGAAGGCCTCTAACTCTTTACAGCAGTTGTGGTTGATAGAGAAATTAGGTACATCAGCGTTGGCGACGTTGTACCATGTGCAGAAGCTTAAAACCATGCTCAGCTCTGGCGACTTCTGGGACAACATAAATTCAGCTCCGGTTCCACCAGCTACAAAATGGAATCAATCTCGAGCATCCCGTACAAACTCCCTTCATATGCCAACTTCTTGTTCGGGTTACCCACGTAAAGTTGTGTGTACCCGAATTGGCGAGCAAAACGGCTCGGGGTGTATGGCTCTATATAACACATTATGTCTTGCCTATATACCAGGTGCCCGGGGCGAATATTTAATAACCACCAGAAGGCCCCCGAAGATAAGGTGGTAAAGTTATCTGCTCCCAAAATATCTTTGAATCTTGACCCATACTCTCCTCCGGGGAAATCGAGGAAGCATCGAAAGATCTCATAGTTCTGATGATGACGGAGGATTATCGACATGTAGTGGCTCTTCCAAGAGGAGCGTTCGTACAGCTCCACAAGGAATGGCTTGTCAGCCAGGGAGTATTCTACCACGCTCATTAAAGAGGAGCAGTGCATGACAAGCCATGCCATTAAATAGGTGTAGGGCATCTCTACCCTAGGGTTCGGCATCTTCACCATGGCAGTTTCTTTTGACTTGCCTTTAGCCTTCCTCTTGCCCTTATCGGTGGGGATGAAGCCATTACAAAGTGCTCGTAGCCCACTCTGAAGATTGCTAACCATAGCAGGAATGAGTCCGAATGGTCGTCCGTATGCCAGTAGAACTGCTGGATAGACCACGTTAATTGCAATTACATCTTTTGCCAATGACGGAATGACACATTTCTTTAACCACAGCATCAGGAACCTAGCGATTAGGCCTCTGTTGGACACTGGCAACTGAGCCTGGTAGTGGAAGCTCTTGAAGATTGTGTCGGGACTGAATCCACCTTCATTTGACTCAATTGTATAGAATACAGCACTTGTCTTAGCTATACGATGATCAATCTCTTTGACGTCGATAGGCTTATGGTCACGGACGCTTGATGAACTCTCCTTTGAGTTTAAATTTGCAAAAAGATAATCGGCCCACTTCTTGTGGCCGATACCTTAATTACGTACACCTGCCATGTTGGCACAGATGCGATAGTGACACATCATCTCCCAGTAAGTCTCATAGATGCGCTCGTCCTTCGCCTTCAGTATATTCAGTTCTTCGGTGGTGGGGATGTATTCTTCATAGGGAACTTCGCCCATCGACAAGCCCGAGACTTCATACATCTCATGAAGTGCGAGCCCCAACTCATCTATTGGTGTGAAAAAGGTGCCGGTCTCAGGGTTGTACATATCCAGATGGCTAAAGAGATGATAGGAGCTCTGAGGTAGCTCAAATTGAACATTTCTAATGGTTTTGAATAAGCCAATCTCCTTCTGAATTTGCTCATAAGAGTCCCCCATATGTTGGACAAGGCGAGCCCACCACATGTTACTTGAGGAGTAGATCCAGCCAGGCATCCTGAAGTCATTGGCTGGATATTGGCCACCCTTAGCCATGAATTCGCTTAGGAAGGTTCGTGCACGAGTTGGAATCGCCCCCACTGGGTGCTCCTTGGTGATCCTACCTGGAAGCAACCCAATAATGCATCTAGTGGGACCGTCTTGATAAGCCCGTGTGCGCCAAATTTGCCCGTAGAAACATAGTCATATTCTTGAGTTAGTCCCCACTCTAACTCACAATGCATGGCCAGCCTCTGAAGATATACCAAAGGATAGATGTGTTCCATGTTAGATAGAAACATCAGCGAGTCGCCAGATTGGTAAAACCATTTGCTCTCCTCTGCAAATAAGATCTAGTCCGAGTGCCCCATTGCGTCTCCGAAGGGGAATACGGGCTTCTCCAACGCTTCTAGGTTGGCTGCCTCGAAAGGAGCATCGGTGATGATCTCCTTTGCAGTAGCGGGGCTGTATCGGATCAACTTCTCCCTGCGCTCCCTTACACCTGGTTTGCAGGCAGGGAGATCGGTCGTGAAGCGAAACTGGGTTGCTAGGTCTGCACCCCCAGCAAATCCGAAATGATGCCTATGGGAAAGATGATCCACTGAATAGCCCACTGCAAAAGAAGAATCAAAGTTAGAATTTTTTTTGAAAATCCAGAAAATCTCCTAAGTGTAAAAACACGCGAAGTTAATAAGTAAAAACGCGGAGCTAAAATAGCTTCGCGTTTTGTTAAAACGCGAAGTTAATAAGTAAAAACGCGAAGATAAGGGCATAATTTTGCGTTTAGCCAGAAAACACGAAGCTAAGGAAATAACTCCGCGTTCACAAAATGCGAAGTTAAATCTTTAAGCTCGCGTAGAAATGCGACAGTTAGCAAAAATAATTTCGCGTACAAAACTCGAAGATAACGCGATAGGTTTGCATAGAAAAAGACCAGAGGTCTCTTCTTCTCCAAGCCGTTCGGCCGGAGTACAGCGATCTCGCCGGTGAAAGAAGTGATTGGCCGGTCAAAACCTAGCCAAATCACTCTAGAATTGATTTAGACGCCACAAAGTAGAGGATTTTACCTCTAATCGGCGCAGCGTGGACTGCTTCACCCCTATGGCCACTGCCGCGACCACTGCTGCCGACGAGGAATAGGCGCGTGACGATGTGCTCTTCTTGGGCGCCATTGATCTTGAAGAAGTATCGACGAAATTGAAGAAAATGGATGAAAATCCGGTCGGGTCGCAAGGAACTCTGATCGCCTGGGCTCTGATCTCTTGAAAACTCTTCGAATGAAGTGAAGAAGAAGAAGAAGAGTTAAAACTCTATTTAAATGAAAAAGTCCGCCCCTTGGTATTCGGCGCGAGAATCAGAGCAGTTACTGAGCAAAACGTGGGGCTATTAGCTTCACGTAAACATACAAAATGCGAAGATAACTTGGTGTTTTAAACTCCGTGTTCAAGGTTGAAGATCCAAAGTATTTTAAAATTTGCTAAATTCTAAGACATTTTGAAAACTTTAGAGGGGGTTCTGTTGATAAGTGAAAACTCCTAAATAAAATGAGTTTTCCATGCAGAACGCGAAGCTAATCAACAACTCCGCATTGAGCTATTTAGCCTCGCGTTAAGTAAAATGCGGAGCTAATCAATAGCTCCGCGTTCTGGCTTTCTAGCTCTGCATTCTAACACGATTAGCTCCACTTGAGCAGATTTCATCAGAATCATAAATTGATTGTGATTGAGATTTGGACTTATCCAATACCCAAATTGAGTCCAATCAGAATTCTAAATCAAGAGATTTAAATCAAGACTAAGATATTTGATTGGAATTCTTGATGAATACAAATTCTATTCAATTAGAAACTTTCATATTGGCCCAAGGCTATAAATACTCTCTTGAGGAAGCCTTTGAGGATCCTTTTCGAGCATAAAAAAGAGTTCAAGTTACGTGTGAGAGCCTTGAATGAATCAAGATCAGCAGAGAAAGATCAAGTTGGCCATCATCTTCATCGAGAGAGAAGATTTCTGCGTCAGATCGTCAAAATGAGCTATTTAGATAGATCCCATCGCTGCGAGAACCCACTATATTTTGTAAAAGAGAGCTATAATTATAAATCCTCTCATTTGTTCTTTTCTTGTTCATGGTTGTATTCAATGGAAGGAGGCATAAATTTTGCTACGAACAATTACTCCTTCACTCCATACAATACCAACAAAATAACCAAGTGTTTCATAGTCAGCTTCAAATTCTCAGTTTAAGTGGGTAGAAATTTGATGTATTTCTAATTCTAATTCTGTATTGCAGAGAGGGGGCGACATTGATCAGGTTGCATGAAGCTGGATTGTTACATCCAGCAACTGAGGATATTACAACTCCATCTCTGTTGACTGAAATTTTATTTAACACGATAGTTTTAGAAGTCTATTGGTTTATTATTGTATCGACAGAGATCATACGATATCTCAAGTTAGTTGCGATAGCATTTGCATGACTAAACATGCTGACTACTGGTAACATATAGTAATGGAACAATAATTGAGAGAGATTGATTCGTCAATTTTTGCTCGACCCCCTTTTGTAGGATCAAGAGTCCAGTTCCTAGCTAGTAGGAAAGGAAAGCATATCGATTCAGCAAAACATAGGATCTGACATACTTATCAGATGAATTGGGCCTAGTTAAATCAGTAGCTCATGCAAAAGTAATCAATCCTATATTTAGCATAAAAAAGCAAAAGTAATCCTATATCTGTGAGCCCATATGTCATTATGAACAGGATGAAGTGAGTTGTTTCTGATTATAAACATGTTACGGAAAGCAGATATCTTACCCATACAAATAGTCACCCAAAGTAGTGTCACACAAGAACTAATGACAGAGAATAAAGAAACTAATGCAAATAAGAGAAGATACAAAATTTAACGAGCCACACCCAAATTCAACAAAACATATATGGAAGAGTATTGTACTTTTGGAGGAAAGAAGAGGAAATGAAAAAAAAAAAAAAAAGAAGAGAGTACTCTTTCATTTATGTTCACAATCAGAAGTAACCCACTTCGTCCGGTTAACAAAGAGTAATGTCCGAGAATAGTGAGTATCTGACAGATAGGTACAGATGGTAATGGACGCGTTCACGGACAAAATTTTAGTCCTTCATATACAAAATTTTAAATTAGAAAAATAAAAATTTTATTTTTAATTCAAAATTTTGTATAGGATAGGCCTGAATTTATAAATCTATTTTCTTGTTTTCTATTTTCTTTTCATTGTAATTTTGATATTATTGTAATATTTGAAAATTATTGTAATATGTGACAATAAAGAGAAATCCCAAATTTTCACCCAAAACAGCCACCAGCATCCCTAGATCAATCTTTGTACTCTTGGATGTTCTTCCCTTCATTCCTAAACATCTTAATTGCCTTTCACATCACCATTAATTAGAGGTAAGGTCTTTGTTAATTTCTTCAATGGCATCAACTTTAGCAAGAAGGATTGGAGGGTCATTGATTACTCAGTTATTATAGTTGGTATTCTAACAATTATTACCACGGGAGTCAGTTTCTTATAGTGTCCGCACCTGTCAAATCAGGAAATTTAACATAACAGTAACTATAATCTAGTATTATATGGGCTTAATGGTATCTCAGACAATTAAGAAGAGCATAAAAGGTTGTGTATTAACTGAAATCCCAAATAATTACATAATTTATGAGCTTTACAATTGATCTCTATTGAAAATATGACTTTAAACATCTGCAACAAACTCAGCAACATCAAAGGTCAGCATTGAGAATATGGGATCCCAATCACATTCTAGGGAACAATCTGGGGACAGTTGCCGTGTATCATCTGAAATTTCACCAGCAACTGATCCCATAATCTGAACTTGATTCTTTGCAGTGTGCGGTTCTTCTGGCAGAACATTCACTTGGACCTGTGCAGATACAGCAGGAGCTACGGTCATCGGAAAGGTCGATGCAGAAGATGTAACGCAATTGCTTGCATCTGACGATGGAAATGACATGTTCTGCGAAGAAGAGGGTGTAGTGTGATTGTCTGCGTCATTTGATGTTTCGTCTGCGAGATCAACCTCCAGAGACTTTGCAAATGCAATATCATCTTCATGCAATGTAGGGATGAGAAATAAGGGCACAATGGTAGTGAGAGTCTTGGGATTTTATTTGCCAGAAGTTTCATATAGGATAGGAATTTATTCTGAACTGATATGTGAGTTTATTGGAAACTGCCAGCTGAAGTTTTATTCACCATGTCAGGTTTATAAAATATGTTGGTTTACATTTTGGCTGATGACATTTAAAGAGAAAGTAAATAGGTTCTTGCTGCAAAGAGCCTTTTCGAATTTTAGTATGGTGATTAATCAGAAAATTTACCTTGATATGATCTGTTGCTGTATCAGCGGGCGGATATTGTATGATATTTACAATTAACTGAGGTAGCAGTTGCATTACTGAACACGCTGACTGCAAGTAACGTATTATAATTGAACTTATAATGGAAACATATTGATGGTAACTTTGCTATATGACTCCTTCATAAATTAACAACTCAAGAAATTCTAAGTACATATAACTGTACATTTAAGAAAAATATCACAAGGATGGCACTATATATTGAGCATAAAACGTTATGTATTGACTGAAATCACAAATAATTACATAATTTATGAGCTTTACAATTCATCTCTCTTGAAAACATGACTTTAAACATCGGTAAGAAACTCAGCAATGTCAAAGGTCAGCATTGAGAATATGGGATCCCAATCACATTCTGGGGAACAATCTGGGGACAGTGGCCGTGTATCATCTGGAATTTCATCAGTAACTGATCCCATAATCTGAACTTGATTCTCTGCAGTGTGCGGTTCTTCTGGCAGAACATTCCCTTGGACCTGTGCAGATACACCAGGAGCTACGGTCATCAAAAAGGTCGACGCAGAAGATGTAACGCAATTGCTTGCATCTGACGATGGAAATGACGATGGAAATGATGTGTTCTGCGATGAAGAGGGTGTAGTGTGATTGTCTGCGTCATTTGATGTTTCGTCTGCGAGGTCAACCTCCAGAGACTTTGCAAATGCAATATCATCTTCATTCAATGTATCTTCTGCGAGATCAACCTCTGGAGCCTTGGGGAATGCTGCATCATCATCAGTAGCAATTGGTTGTTTTGTGGCATTTCCTGCATCATGGGAGTTCATTATTTGGTCTGTGAGATCAGATTTCGCTAGTGACGATGGAAATGGTGGCTCTGCATACTCTGCACAAGGCAGCAGAGATGAGGGTCCTGGTTCTTGGATCCTTTGCCTCTTGGGCAGCCTTTCACAGTCCTCGTCCGCCTCCTCCTCCTCCTCCTCCTCTTGTGGGCTAAAATAAGAGGCAGGAACATAATATAATGATGCTGGGTTCTCTTTGCCGTCGTTCTTCTGATAAATCCTGCACAGAACCAGGGCGTCCAGGTTCTCCATCTTGTCACCAAGGCAATACTCGTGCATGAGCCAGTCGGTGCTAATCTTCTTCTCCTTCCCATCACCGGTGGGCGCAAGGATCTTGAAGTTGAGCATTGTCTTGCGCCCGATTACGATTCCATTCTTCTTCTCAATGGGAACATTTTTGGCATGGCCGTCCCATAAGCCTCCCCCAGCCCTGCGATTAACCCGTTTGGAGCCGGGTCTGCCAGCGGGATGCCTCGGCGTGAAGAAGTACATCTCGTTGTCCCTCATCGGGTGCCTGTAGGGGAACGCGGCGTCCCCGTGAGGGAGCTCCTCTGGATCGTGCTTGTAGATGTCGAGTTCCTTGATGTAACAGTCGGCCACTGGTGGGCCTCCGTTCATCCTGTTCCTCAAGAAATAGTCAATGAGTTCCTCGTCTGTGGGCTCAAACCGCAAGCCCACCGGCAAACCTCCTTGCCGCAGCCACCCCTGCTGCATCATTGCAAATCAAACCCTAGAATCAAAGAAAGATTTGATTTTTGGGAAGGCGCACTTCACAAAATTGATCCTTATCTCTGATATTATCAAGAAACAGAAAGAGAGCCAGAGCGAGAGCGAGAGCGAGAGCGAGAGAGAATGAGTTGATGTGGCGTATTGTGTCTGTATCTGTGTATTTATACACACGAGTATCAGACGACGGAAGTTTAGGCGGGATGCCATGGGAACTGATTTGGGGGCGCCCAATTAGGAAACTTTCTTTTTCTTTTAAACATAAGCGATATTAGCAGTAAGCTCACAATTAGCAAATAATCAAATTACTAATCTTCTTGGCCGGGAGAGGCTTTGGGCCTCCCCTCGTGCATCGCGGACATTACTAACTGCTTCGATAATGGGTAATATTACTGAAAATTGGACCTCTCATTTATCAATAATTATTTAGTCTCTTTGCAATACATTATTGGTCTTTTATGGAATTCTACCGTACTGAATTTGAGAAGTCTATGTGCTCTTTTTAAGGGGAAATAAAAGAATTTTTGACTTTTAGCTTCTATATTGTTAGATAATCTAGAATAAAAAAGCATAAACTTTGTTAGAGAAATAAGTACATATGCATAGCAAATATGTGTAGAAATCTATATACGGACTATTATAAATTCAAAATTCTCGCACTCTCATAAATTTCTTACGTGCAACACGCATATTTAAAATTTTCTAAGTGCAACGCGCACTTAAAAATTCTCAATGCGAATGCCCTCGCTCGAAAAATTCTCTATGCGCGGCAATTTGTAACCTAAAAAATATACTGCATGCATTGCATGCTAAAGAAATTCTCCGCACACAATGCATATTTACAAAAATTATCTACATGTAACTAGCATATTCAAAAAATTGTGAATATGCATCAAGCATGCTAAAAATTTTTCTAGCATATAATGCGCACACTGAAAAAATATTGTTTTACCCTGAAAAATACTCAGCATGTAAATACCAGACTCAAAAAAATTTCCAGCGTGTAATGCATGCTCTCAAAAAATTCATAGGATGCAAGGCACACTCAAAAGTCTTATGCGCGACACTAGCATGCTCAAAATAAATTCAGTTTGCAATATACACTATCAAAAATTTCTAAGTTCAATGCACCCTTAAGAAATTCTCTGCATATATTATATACTCTCAAAAATTTTCCGCACAAGCTTAAAAAACTTTTAGCATGTATTACGCACTCTCAAAAGTTTTCCTACTAGCAACGAGCAAGTTAAAAACTTCCTAGTGCGCACAACGCGTTATTAAAAAAAAAAGAAAAGGTATTTATAGCTCGTCCCCAAACATCTTTATAAATTATAATTTAGGCCCCCACATTTTCATAATTAGATTTCGTCCCCCAAATCCTTTAATTTACTACAATTTAGTCTCCTAGTTTATATTTTGGCCCGATTTTTCCGTTTTACCCCTGATTTCCTTTACTTAATTACCTCTTCCCTCTCTCTTCTTAGTTCTTATTGGGTTTTCCGCTTCTTCTTCTTCTTTTCTTTCTCTATCCATTTATTGGGTTCTTCCTCTCTATATTGAAAGCAAATATATTATTCTCCATTAAATGTATTAAACTTTTAAGTCTCAATATAAATTTATTTATTGTGTTCTCCCTCTCTATATTGAATAAATTCATTTCTAGGTTTAATACATTTAGTGGAAAATAATACATTTGGTCTTGAAGGAGGAGCTGTGGCTGTCTCCAGGAGCACACCCGTTTCGCTACCTATAGGTTGCGTCGTAGTGTGCTCAACAGATTTCGTGATTGGCAGAACCAGAGCTTCGGTGGTGCTAGGACTTCTACGGGCCTACTCTCCTCCGCCAATGCTGATGGCAGAGTTGAGGCAAGCAAATCCGTAGCAAATTGGATCGTTGCTTCTTCAAGGATTACTAGCGTTTCTCCGGCCAGCTTCTTCTTCTTTCGGGCTGGCTCGCTCCTAGTAGACCCGCGGCGTTTAACGGTCGGACTCCGGGAATGAGTGACGACAGGTTGGGAGCACCTCCAACATCAGCATCATCGTCACCACCGTCATCGTCACCATTAGAGTCGCCTGCATCTGATGGATCGGCCGCCATGCTAAGAAATTCATCCATTCCTTTTACTCTAACTCTTTTTGCCCCTTTTCGGTAAGAGTAGAAGGCCTCTATCTCCTTACAGTAGCTGTGGTTGATAGAGAAATTAGGTACATCAGCGTTGGCGACGTTGTACCATGTGCAGAAGCTTAAAACCATGCTCAGCTCTGGCGACTTCTGGGGCAGCATAAATTCAGCTCCGGTTCCACCAGCTACAAAATGGAATTAACCTCGGGCATCCTCGTACAAACTCCCTTCATATGCCAACTTCTTGTTCGGGTTACCCACGTAAAGTTGTGTGTACCCGAACTGGCGAGCAAAACGGCCCTGTTCGCAGCAGAATTTCTTCGCTTTCCTTCTATTGAATTAGTTTAAATTACAACGAAAGAGAACAAGAAAAAGAAAGAACAAACGAGAGGATTTTATATCTCAATCGCTCTCTTTTACAATGATTTGTGGGATCTGTGACGATGGGATCTGTCAAGCAGCTCCTTTGGACGATCTGACGTCGAGCTCTTCTCTCTTGAAGATGACGGCCGACTGTAGACGATCTTCTCTGGTCTTTCACGAACTCAAGGCTCTATGCGTAACTTAAATTCTCCAAGATGCCGAAAAAAAGAAGAAAAGAAGACCTCTAGGGCTTCCCAAGAGGGTATTTATAACCTTAGGATCATATGAGAGTTTCTATCTAAATAGAATTTGCTCTCATCAAGGATTCCAATCAAATATCTTAGTTTTGATTTAAATCTCTTGATTTAGAGTTCTAATTGGACTCAATTTGGGTATTTGGATAAGCCCAAATCATAATCTCAATCAATTTGAGATTCTGGTTATCTGCTCACGCGGAGATAATCTCATCAAAACGCGGAGCTAAAGAACCAGAATGCGGAACTAACGCGGAGCTATTGAATAACTCCGCGTTTCGTTCAAACGCGAGGCTAATATAGCCAAAATGCGGAGCTACAGAGTTAGCTCCGCGTTCTGTTGTGGAAAACTCTATTTACTTAGAAATTTTCACTGCCAACAGAACCCCCTCCAAAGTTTTCAAAATGGCTTAGAACTTAGCAAATTTTGAAATACTTTGGATCTTTAAACGCAGAGTTAAAATACCAAGTTTATCTCGCGTTTTGTTTACTTGCGCGGAGCTAAATAGCTTTGCGTTTTAGTGAGTAATTGCTCATTAATTGCTCAGTAATTACTCCGAACCTTGCGCCGAATACCAAGAGGCGGGTTCTCTCATTTAAATAGAGTCTCTGACTCTTCTTCTTCTTCATTCGAAGAGTCGAAGAATCCAGAGCTCAGGCGACCGAGCGACTCATGTCGACGAAAGATCTTCAATCGATCTTCCTTCGATTCTCCGTAGATTTTCATCATTAGGATGTCATCTAAGAAGAGTACGGCATCGCGCGCCTCCTCACCATCGGCAGCCGTCGTTAGCAGCGGCGGCAACGCCCGAGGGAGCGGATACAGTGGTAAACCAATTCATGCCGCACCCTTTGCAGGTAGAAATCTCAACTTTGCGGACTCCTTAGAACGTTTTTTTGCATGTTTTGGCTCGGTTTTAACCGACCAACAATTTTTGAACCGGCGAGATCACCGTTCTCCGGCCGTAAGGCTTGGGAAGAAAGGAGAAGACGGAGAAGAACTCTGGTCTTCTTCTTACGTGAAGTTATCGCGTCATCCTCGTGTTTAAAACACGGGGCTATTTTAACTAGCTGTCGCATTTCAACGCGAGGCTATTTTGACTAGCAGTCGCGTTTTAATGCGAGGCTATTTTGACTAGCAGTCACATTTTAATGCGAGGCTATTTTGACTAGTAGTTGCGTTTCAACTCGAGGCTATGCGCGAAGTTATTTTTCAACTCCGCATTTTTACACTTAGAAGATTTTTCGAGTTTTCTCTAACTCTTGATTCTTCTTTTACAGTGGGGTATTCTGACTAGATCCTTTTTGAAGAGAAGTGCATATGGCTCTACCAGTCTTCATCAGCAAAAGTAACTCTAAGGAAGCCAGAAGCATATGCTTTACAACATAGTTGCAAGTTTCAAGCTCTGGTTCCAAAAGATAAACTTTTGAAGGAGTTACAAGAACTCTGCGGCAGCTCATTAAGTTTTCTTGAGGACCATTTCTGTTAGATGACAATCTCTGTTGCTTTCCAAAGCGATAGAGATGATAATCTAGGGCTTTTAGCATGTCGAATCCAATTTGTGCATCTTCAATAGCATTCTTGTTGCAGTATCTTCAGATGATCCACTAAGAATTTTAAACAGATCATAGCTGATATTTGCAGAAGAGATCTTTTGAGTGTGAACCAGGGAATTTCATCACTCCATGGAGAAAACTCGTTGTCAGGTTATTGATGAGTCGATGAATAGGTTGAAGCTTTTGGGAGAGCTATAACTCCCTCTTCTTCTGTAATCTTTTGCTTCATGAATAAATATAATTTTTTTTCTCTTTATCTGTTGGCTTCAAGAATTTTGCTTAACAAATAGATGGTTCATAGTTTTGGTAAAACAATCTAAGGCTCATTTGCGTAACTTAGACTGTTAGTACCTGAAATGATCGGATAAGGATCATTTTAACTTAGACAGAGGCGCTTAACTGCACATGCCTTAGTTTGATGCAGGCGGTTCAAGACTCTCATGCGTAACTTGAACTGCACACACCAAAATGATCGGGTCATGATCATCAGATTTCAGCAGAGGCGCCTAATTGCACATGCCTGGTCCAAGTGCTCTCACGCGTAACTTGAATGGAGATGGGAATAATCCAAATCATAGTGTGTTGGCAGTGAAAATTTCTAAGTTAAAAGGATTTTCCACAACAGAACGCGGAGCTAATTCAATAGCCCCGCGTTTGGTTACATTAGCCCCGCATTTGGATACATTAACCCTGCGTTTGAATAAAACGCGGAGATGTTTAATAGCTCCGCGTTGATTCCGCAGTCTGGCTTGTATTAGCCTCGCGTTTGAGTAAAACGCGGAGATGATCAATAGCTCCGCGTTAGCTCCGCATTTTGGTTATTTAGCGTCGCATTTTGATGCGATTAAAGCTCCGCGTAAGCAGATAACCAGAATCTCAAATTGATTGAGATTAGATTCTGGGCTTATCTAAATACCCGAATCAAGTCTAATCAGAATTCCATCAAAACTAAGATATTTGATTGGAATCCTTGATGAATGCGAGTTCTATTTAGATAGAAACTCTTGCATTAACCTGGGGCTATAAATACCTTCCTGGTGAAACCCTAGAGAGGGTCTTCTTCTTTTTGGCATCGGAAGCCTCCTATCGATCCTTTGGCAATTCAAGTACGCGAGAGAGCCTTGAAGCCTTTGCCGATCATCCTCTGAAATCTTGGAGAATTCAAGTTACGCATAGAGCCTTGAGTTCGTGAAGATCAGAGAAAGTCACCATCTTCTTTCTGGAGTTCTTGAGAAGTTCGAGTTACGCGAGAGAGCCTTGAACAAATCAAAGCCAGAGAAGATCGTCTATATTCGGCCGATATCTTCAAAAGAGAAGATTTCAACGTACCGATCGTCCAAAGGAACTGCTTGACAGATCCCATCGCCACAGATCCCACAATATTGTAAAAGAGAGAGATTGAAATATAAAATCCTCTCGTTTGTTCTTTTTATATCTTGTTCACTTTCATTGTAATTTAAGTTAATTCAATGGGAGGAAGCGAAGGAAATTTTGCGACGAACAAACTGGCGACCACAGTGGGAGCCATCTCTTTCACTGATGAAGAGATTGTGGCGCAATCGGACGTTGACTTGATCGGATCCGAAGTAGACACGCTGGTCGTTGAAATCGACCAGCAGAAGTACGAGGAGTTCCTCTCCTCCGGATCAGGTGACTTGGATAAGACACGGCACTATCGCCGTATGTACTCCAATGCCCGAGTGACGGGTAGAAAGGTATCCACCGAGAGACGGGGATCCTTGGAGACTACGGTTATAGCGCCGGAGTCCACACAAGAAATCCTAGCCGAGGAAGAGCTTCCGATTGCCGAAGAAGACGTGGGAACTGGACTGACCAGGACCCAACTTCGGAACAGGAACCGGAGAGCGAGGCGTAGAGCCCTCAAAGCCCGCCTTGGACGCGGAGCTAACTCTAGAGGACGCGAGGCTATGGTCCCTCGCAAATTGGCTCGCGCTACCCACGAGACCAATCTCTACCGCATTAAACGCGAAGATACAACTTGCCTTAAAAGCAAGGAAAAGCCAGCGTGTGATTTTCCACGCGAGGCTGGTAATACTGGCGAGTTACGCAAGATTCCCAACACTTGCGAGTTACGCGAGTATAAAAATTATTCCAAGCCAGCGTGTGATTCTCCACGCGAGGCTATTACTGTGCCTAGCGAGAGACGCGAAGCCAGTAAGGGGTTGCGCTAATCGCAGAATACCCAACACTCACGAGTTACGCGAGTATAAAAATTATTCAAAGCCAGCGTGTGATTCTCCACGCGAGGCTATTACTGTGCCTAGCGAGAGACGCGAAACCAGTAAGGGTTGCGCTAGTCGCAGAATACCCAACACTCGCGAGTTACGCGAGTATAAAAATTATTCAAAGCCAGCGAGTGATTCTCCACGCGGGGCTATTACTGTGCCTAGCGAGAGACGCGAAGCTAGTGATACTTACAATAAACGCAAGACTTCTGACACCCACAAGGAATGGGAAGATGATTGGCAGATAGTTGTCAGTCGTAAAAACCGCGCTAAGCGCAAAGCTATGATCTGCGTCAATCGTGAAGATAAGCCAGCGTGCAAGAACCTCCCTTCACGCGGAGCTATTATTCCAGAAGCTAAACTTCCAAGGACACACCAAGCCAACGAGAAATGCGAGGCTAGTATGGATAAGCGCGGAGCTATTCTTCAGGCCCGCAATATGAAACGCGAGGCTATTCCTAAGCCACGCGAGGATCGGTTCGACCCCAGAGTCAGGGTTGATCAATCAAAGAAGTTTCAGTGGATTCCTAAACACTCTCAAGAGTTGAATGGACCTCTTGATTTCATGGCTAGAGGCACTGACCTCAGGGAGCATCTTTCTAAGAAGAGAGGCATAGACCAACTTCAAGTTGAACATAGTTGCCATTGCCAGCAACTTATGACAACAGTATCAGTCGTGATGAATAACTGTGGCTGCAGCAAGAACAGGATATCTGTGTTCGACCGATTAAATGAGTCAAACCAGAATCCTGCTAAGAAGACAAGAACCACTCCCCTGAAACAAGGGAGAGCTGTAACTTCCAACATGGTAGGAAAAGGGAAGAAAATTGCAGAGACGGATGATGATTCAGAATCTAGCGATGATGAACCTCATCGTATTACTTGACTAAGATCAGGAGCCGTCCCGCCCCGAAATTATAAGAAGCTTGCAGGGGGTTCTTACGACGAGGACAGCGATAATTCCGCTATAGCCTCGCCTCCATCCTCTATATCGTCTCGGCTACAGAAGTCAGCATCGCATATGGCAGATAAGTCTGACGATATCAATCAGAGATTTGAAGCTCAAGAAAAGATGATTCGAGAGCAGCAAAAGATGATTGAAGGACTCAAAGTCATGCTATCGAGGTTTGTTGAAGATAATGCCAAAAAGGGCAAAGAAACTCTGAATGAAGAAGAACAGGAAGAGAAAGCCCACTCGATGCATGAGGAAGAGGATAGATTTTCTTTCCATGATCCGCATGGCGAAAAGATAGAAAAGCTGCAGAGTCAACTCGAAGTTTTAATGCGTAAAAAGGAGTTGAAAGAAGCTGGGGTCTCTAGACCGTATCCTCCTGAATGGGATATGATACCTTACCACCAAAGTATAAGCCGCTCAAGTTAGAGCCATACGACGGGAAGGGATCGCCCAGTCAGCATATATATTATTTTTTGTCCCAAGCAGGACACTTGATGGGTAATGATCCCATCATGACCAAAGTATTTGCAAGTACTTTGCGAGGGCCTGCCTTTACTTAGTTCATGCAGTTGCCCCCAGGTACTATTAATACCTGGTTAGATGTTGAGAAATTATTTCTCTCACGTTTCTTCGAGGATGACACTGAGATTACGGTTCATTCCCTCCTTGCAACTAGGCAAGGAGAACAAGAAGCGGTTAAAGATTTCATAGAAAGGTTCCGGGAGAAGTCCGTACATTGTAAACACGGAATGATCCAGGAAACTCTAGTCGAGACATGTCGACACAACCTTAAGACCAATGTGCTCCTCAAAATGGGGGCCGTAGAGTCTAAGACGTGGAGGGACCTGCTCAAACAAGGAGAGCAAGCTGAAGACTTGATTCGCCGAGTTGAAGAGTCCCGCGGGCCAAGAAGTGCTGGGGGTAGTAAATCATATACCCAAAACAACAGCAACAAGAATAAAGGGAAAGCAGTAATGTCATCAGAAACTGCTCCTCAGAAAACCAGTCCTCCGCCAGAGCCAAAATCTCAAGGTCAACGAGGATCAAGGCAAATTAGACCGCAGCAAGAAAGGAATTACACTTTCAAAGCTGAACAGACACCAGTCCTCTTTCACCTGCTCCAAAAGAAGGGAATGCTAAAACTTCCGGAGAATAAGAAGCCAGAAGACGTTGGTAAGATAAAAGATCCCAACTACTGTCTCTATCACCGGAATGTTGGACACCCCACCCGGGATTGTTTTCCCCTTAAGAACAGGATCCAAGCACTAATAGAAGCTGGGGTTCTGACGCTTAAAGAAGAGCAGAAGAAGGTCACTGCCAATATGGCAACTATAGTGGTTGGAACCCACGAGTTCCCCGCAGGAGTGACCCCAATCCCAAAGGGTGAGGCAGTTACAAAGAATCTTGATCCTTACAACAAAGCCCAAGAAGGACTTGTCCCCATAACAACCCAAAGAGGGGAAGTTATGTGGGTTCACCCTGATTTGCTGGAAGATGAACAATGGACTACTTCAAGAGGTCCAGAGAAGAAACGGGCTGTCAATGCCATCTCTGCAGATATAAAGGAAGAATATATAGCTTTAGGCGCCTTCACAAGTTCTGAAGAAGAACCCGAAACTATGGCCACCCATCAAGATGGGGCAGGCCCTTCCAGTACTCGATCTGGAAAGACATATCTTAAGGACTACACTAGAGTGGATCCAAAAGATATCTATGCAGAACTTGCAAAGCCTGCGAAGCAGAAAAGGCTTCGTTTCCAGAAGAATTCTACCAGAGATGAAGGAGCCAAAGAAACTCCCTTCGAATTTGACATAATCGCGCAGTTGGCTAATATCCCAGCACGAGTGACGCTTTACGAATTGTTGAGATTATCAAAATCAACACGTGAAGCTCTAAGAGAGGCCTTGGCAGACTCTGAGTCGTTCCTAGCTCAGATTGTCGAGCCGGCCATCGAAGAGCGGGACTCTTGCCCCCACTGTCATCAAGTGAGGAGGCAGGTCCCACAAATTATCTTCTCTTCAGAAGACATGCAGGTGAGGAATATAAAACATAATAGGCCTTTATATTTCACTGGATATGTCGGGTCCACAAAAGTGGACCGAATTCAGATTGATCCAGGTTCTGCACTCAGCGTCGTGCCCAGTAGATTGATGCAGCTGTTGGGGATTTCCCTTTATCGCTTGACACCTACACACACTACCATCTATGGATTCAACGCTAATAATAGCCATCCTCTTGGTAAGATCTGATTGCGGTGTCAAATTGGAGACTTGAAAACGGAGGTTACATGCTATGTAATTGATGCTGATACCTCCTACAATATTTTATTGGGGCGACCTTGGATCCACTTTCATATGATAGTTCCGTCGACTCTTCACCAGTGCATGAAATATTGCGATGAGGAAGGAGAGGTCCGGACACTAATTGCTGACAAGCAGCCATTCAAAGGGTTGGAAAATTACTTCACAGATGCTGCACTCTACAAACCAGCACATGAAGCCTCCAATGACAGTCTTAGCAAGTCTCCAAAGCCCGACGACAGTGGCAATGAAGTCGACACTGAGTACGAGCTCCTTGGAGAAGATGACGGGGGTGATTACGAAATCAACCCTCACATAGATCTTAGCTTAGATCTTGATAATATAGTGGATGTAACAGAAAGTGAATGGGTTATTAATGAAAATGTAAAGTTAGTCTACGAGCATGCTGTAGCTACTGAGTCTGAGCCCTCTTGTACCTCCACCGAAGCGGATGGCCTGACCGAACTTGAAGTTCTGGCGGCATACCATTTGCCCCTCAGGTCTTCCCTCCTCTCTCAATTAAAAATTACCGAGGATCAAGGGCACTTCTTTGAAGTGCCTCCCCGACATAAGTCCCAAAGGCCGATCATGTTTGGCAAAGTGGCCACGTCGTCTCGACAGAGACAAAGTAGTGAAAGTGATGAACAAACATCACCTCAATTTCACTTATATGAGCAAAGGTCCTGACAGATGATGGAGAAAATGGGATATAATTTTACCCAGAAGCCGGGATTAAACTTCGGAAAAGGAAGACGGAATCTCATACCCTCATTTAGACCGAGAGGAAAGAGCCCTGATTATTATCAGAAGACCCGCAGGGGTTTGGGTTATGTATCTACTCCACCTTCGTCACCATTAAAGGATGAAGAGAGTTCTTCGGCCAGAGAAGAAACATCTTCACCAGATCATGATTCAGATATAAGCACCGGTGCTTGGTTTCAATTTTTGACGATCAATATGGTTTCAGCCGCGCCAGAAAGCGACGAGGAACCAATTGACATTCAAGATGACGCTTGGGCTAAGCACATGGATACTCTCTGGGATGTCCGCTTTGAACAGCGTGACCCGCCTACAGAAGACAAATTAATACAGGTTAACATGGGAACGAAAGAAAATCCGAAACCCATTTCATAAGCGACACACTAACTCCTTTAGAAAAAGAGGAACTTATATCCCTTATCAAAGAGTATATAGATGTGTTCGCATGGAGTTATGAAGATATGCCTGGGCTTGACCCTCAAATTGCCACACACCGGTTAAATATAAAAGAAGATGTCAAACCTGTTAAACAGCAACATAGGCGTTTTCGACCGGAATTGATGGAGGCAATAGTTGCTGAGGTCAACAAGCTTATACAATCCGGGTCCATCCGTGAAGAACAACACCCAGACTGGGTGGCAAACATAGTGCCAGTTCGCAAAAAGAATGGCAAAATCCGGATATGCATTGACTTTCGAGATCTGAACGCTGCATGTCCCAAGGATGAATTTCCACTCCCCATCACCGACGTGATGATCGATAATACTTGCGGTTATGAGAGGATGTCCTTTATGGATGGCTTCTCAGGTTATAACCAAATCAAGATGCACCCGGATGATGAAAAGCATACAGCTTTCAGAACGCCACAGGGGGTATACTGTTATACGGTGATGCCATTCGGATTAAAGAATGCAGGTGCCACTTACCAACGCGCAATGAGCGCCATATTCAAAGAACACCTACGCAGAACAGTGGAGTGCTATGTGGATGACTTAGCAGTTAAAAGCAAAGACAAAGAAGATCATCTTCACGATTTAAGAGTGGTCTTCGATCTTATGCGGAAACATCACTTGAAGATGAATCCTACCAAGTCGTTCATGGGGGTATCCAGCGGGAAGTTTCTAGGGTTCGTAATAACTTCAAAAGGAATTTTCCTCGACCCGGAAAAGGTAAAAGCGATTAGCGAAATGCCGCCTCCCCGCAATCTTAAGGAATTAAGGGGATTACAAGGAAAGCTCGCTTATATTAGGCGTTTCATATCCAACTTATCTGGACGATGCCAACCATTCTCCAAACTTATGAAGAAGGGAGTGTCTTTCGTATGGGATGAGGCATGTCAGCAGGCATTTGATGACCTCAAGGAGTACCTTACTAAGCCTCCTGTACTAATGGCACCAGCCCCTGGGCAGCCCTTTCTTATATATGTAAGGGCCATGGATAATGCTTTAGGAGCACTACTTGCTCAATATAATGAGCACGGCCATGAACATGCCCTCTACTATTTAAGTAGAACAATGGTTGGGGCCGAACAGCGATATACCTCGATGGAAAAAGAATGTTTAGCCCTAGTGTTTGTTGTTCAGAAAATGCGACACTACCTTTCGGGGCAAACAATTCATGTCATATCACGGGTTAATCCATTGAAGATTCTGATGACAAAATCGGGATCCTTGAATGGCCGATTGACAAAATGGGCGCTCTTACTATCGCCCTATGACATACATTTTGTCCCTCAAAAGGCCATGAAGGGCCAGGCAATCGCTGATTTCCTTGCAGACCATCCAATTTGGTCCAAATTAAAGCAGACATCAGAAGTCAATACAGTTACCAAAGAACAGCCTTGGCAAATGTTCTTTGATGGTGCCGCGAGACGATCTGCTGCTGGAGGGGGGGTTGTGCTAATGTCCCCACATAAACATATATTGCCTAACGGTTACTCATTAACAGAACCGTGCACTAATAATGTAGCGGAGTACAACGCGCTCATTATCGGCTTAAAAATAACTCTGCAACTGGGGGTGAACCATCTAGAGGCATATGGAGATTCTAAGCTCATTGTCAATCAGATGACAGGCGAGTATGAAGTCAGACATGAAGCCCTCATCCCCTATCATCAGCTAGCTATTGAGCTAGCAGGATATTTTGAACAATTCTACATATATCATGTATCTCGAAACGAGAACATTTATGCAGATGCTCTTGCCGCATTAGCCGCAACGCTGGCAATCCCGCCAGGTGAAGCTAAAAGCATCACCATTGGTAGTAGAGAACTCCTCCACCCAGATGTGGTATCTCAAACCGAAGAGGTATGCCAGATTGGCATAAACTTAGAGCCCCGTGATTGGCGATTTCCGTTTGTGGATTATGCTTTACATGGGATATTACCAGAAGATCCTAAGGAAGCCACCTCAATAAAGAGGAAGGCCCAAAGATTTTATTATGACCATAAACTTCAGACTTTGTATAGAAAGTCAAGAGGTGGTCTATTGCTACGCTGCATATCGAAAGCAGAAGCAGAACAAGTGCTGAAAGAAACACATGATGGAATATGTGGAGCTCATCAGCCCGGTCCCAAACTTGGAGACCGTATAAGAAGGCTGGGGTACTACTGGCCGAGCATGGTTACGGAAGCAATGGCATACGCTAAACGATGTCATGCATGCCAAATACATGCCAATTTTATTCATCAACCCCAAGAATACTTGCACAATACCGTCGCAAGCTGGCCATTTGAAGCCTGGGGAATGGACATTGTAGGGCCAATAACTCCCCCGTCATCTAGAGGACATCGGTTTATTCTTGCAATAACCGATTATTTTTCAAAATGGGCCGAAGCCGTGCCCATGAAAGAGGTGAAAACGGCAGATGTGATCAAGTTTATCAAGCATCAAGTCATTTACCGATTTGGCGTCCCTCGACGGATCATTCATGATAATGGTCCGTAATTCATCAGTCAGGGATTCTCCAGATTCTGCAATAAATTCAGAATCAAAGATATCGCTTCCACACCATATAACCCTACGGCTAATGGGTTGGCCGAAGCTTTCAACAAGACGATCATCAAACTCCTTCGGAAGTTCGTCTCCTCCAATAAACGAGATTGGGATGAAAAGTTAGGAGAATGTTTGTGGGCTTATCGCACCACCGTTCGCACCCCGACTAAATCTACCCCGTTTTCTTTGGTTTATGGAAGTGAGGCTGTCTTGCCTCTTGAAACCCAGATACCATCATTAAGAGTGGCTTTAGCTACAAAAATGACGACAGAAGAACGCCATCAGCAAAGGTTGCAAGAACTAGAGGCGTTAGACGAAAAACGTCTCAGGGCTCAACAACAAATTGAGTTGTATCAAACCCGAATATCTCAAATGTTCAATAAGAACGTCAAACCAAGGACCTTTAGGCAAGGAGACTTAGTTCTGGCTGTTAAGAGGCCAATGGTGCTAACCCACAAGACTAAGGGTAAGTTTGAACCCAAGTGGGAAGGACCGTTTATTGTGGAGACAGTATACTCCAGTGGAGCCTATCGCTTAATGAATCAAGATGGCGACAGGATGATGATGCCGATCAATGGCAAATTTCTGAAGAAATACTATTCTTAGTATCCCTGAAGATACGAGTCTTCTCTTCTTGGGCATGTGCAGTTTGGCGCCTCTGACCCAAACCTGGTGAGTTTGGTTTTCAAGTTTGAACCACCTCCAGTCTTTTTCTTAGGCATGCGTAATTGTGCGCCTCTGACCTAAACCTGGTGTGCTTAGTTCTCAAGTTTGAACCACCTCCAGTCTTTTTCTTAGGCATGCGCAGTTTGGCGCCTCTGACCTAAACCTGGTGTGCTTAGTTCTCAAGTTTGAACCACCTCCAGTCTTTTTCTTAGGCATGCGCAGTTTGGCGCCTCTGACCTAAACCCTGATGTGTTTGGAGTACCCAGTTCAAGTTACGCGAGAGAGCCTTGAACCGCCTCCAGTTTGGTTCTCAAGTTTGAACCACCATCAGTCTTTTCTTGGGCATGCGCATTGAGCGCCTCTGACCCAAACCTGGTGTGCTTAGTTCTCAAGTTTGAACAGCCCCCAATCTTCTTTTAGGCATGTGTAATTAAGCGCCTCTGACCTAAAAGTATGAATCGCCCAACGCCAACTAGGCAATGGGAAGAGAACGAGTTTCTCGCCAACCCATCATACTGGGGTAAAAGTATGAATTGCCCAATGCCGACTAGGCAATGGGAAGAGAACTAGTTTCTCGCCAACCCATCATACTGGGGTAAAAGTATGAATTGCCCAACGCCAACTAGGCAATGGGAAGAGAACAAGTTTCTCGCCAACCCATCATACTGGGGTAAAAGTATGAATTGCCCAACGCCAACTAGGCAATGGGAAAGAACAAGTTTCTCGCCAACCCATCATGCTGGGGTAAAAGTATGAGTTGCCCAACGCCAACTAGGCAATGGGAAGAGAACTAGTTTCTCGCCAACCCATCATACTGGGGTAAAAGTATGAATTGCCCAACGCCAACTAGGCAATGGGAAGAGAATAAGTTTCTCGCCAACCCATCATGCTGGGGTAAAAGTATGAATTGCCCAACGCCAACTAGGCAATGGGAAGAGAACGAGTTTCTCGCCAACCCATCATGCTGGGGTAAAAGTATGAATTGCCCAACGCCAACTAGGCAATGGGAAGAGAACAAGTTTCTCGCCAACCCATCATGCTGGGGTAAAAGTATGAATTGCGCCAACCCATCATGTTGGGGTAAAAGTATGAATTGCCCAACGCCAACTAGGCAATGGGAAGAGAACAAGTTTCTCGCCAACCCATCATGCTGGGGTAAAAGTATGAATTGCCCAACGCCAACTAGGCAATGGGAAGAGAACAAGTTTCTCGCTAACCCATCATGCTGGGGTAAAAGTATGAATTGCCCAACGCCAACTAGGCAATGGGAAGAGAACGAGTTTCTCGCCAACCCATCATGCTGGGGTAAAAGTATGAATTGCCCAACGCCAACTAGGCAATGGGAAGAGAACAAGTTTCTCGCCAACCCATCATGCTGGGGTAAAAGTATAAATTGCCCAACGCCAACTAGGCAATGGGAAGAGAACTAGTTTCTCGCCAACCCATCATGCTGTGGTAAGAGTATGAATCGCCCAATACCGATAAAGTAAAGGGAAGAGGAAAAGTTTGGCATTTAAGCCCAAACGTACTCCTCGACAACTCACCATGTTGAGGGGAATAACATGGCTAGCCCAACTCAAACGGTAGTTGGTAAAGGCTAATCAAATCCGTTAATAGCTGGGGGTTTGCTAAAAATCTCATATTAAACTTTAATTTTTACTTCGGCTCGAGAAATTGAGCATGAACGATAACGAGATAAATCGTTTTGACGACAGGTTATTTGTTGGGCAAGCAAATCTGTTTTGAAGCCGGCAAATAAAAGAGTCAAAAGAATCATCTTTATTAAAAAGGTGAAGATACAAAAAGAACTTTAAAGAAACATCGTAAGGTTATCTCTCTCTTGTTTACGAAGTTCTTATTACAAGGAAGATAAAAGCGTAAAGAGAGATGAAACTATTGGCCTCCCAGGAGTCTCAGTTGGTTTATTGTCTCGTCCAAATTTCTACGATGAGAAGCCTCCACGGTTTGCTGAGCTTGCCTACGCAACTCATCATCACTTATTGAAAGTTGTTGCTGACGAGATTCTTCTATGGCACGATTCCTGGCCATCTCTTCCTGCTGAATCTGCTCCTGATGGACAAGCAACATCTCCCGTTTCTTGACAGATTCTCCTAATCGGAGTTCATTTTCTATCAAGGTGGCCCGAGCTCTCGCAATCGTCTCCTGGGCTTTAGAGATGGCCGCCTGACTTTCCTCAATTCCGAAGTTTACCCTCTGCAGGTCGCCAAGAACGGATTCCCGACTAGCCTGGAGCTCTGTCAGCTCCTGAGACCATCTCTCTTCCTGCTGCCTTAAAATATTTCTTTGAGAGAAGGATTCTGCTCGAAGCCGCGCCAGCTCTATCTCAGTGATCGCCTCCACATCTGCCTGACGGAGTGTGTGTAGCGTGGTCACCTGCTCTTCTAAAGCTGCAAGGCGGGCCCGGTATGGAGCTGCTCGATCTTGTCCACCGAATTCTTCGATATTTCCTAAATAGCGGAGTAACAGTGGACGTGCGAAGTTGAAGAAATCGTGGCCAGCAAGAACCATCTCGACACATCTTCTTAACAAATGCATAAAATCCTCGACAGTGAAGCCGAAAAGTTTTTCAAGAAGATTTGCACTGTCGGTAGGCAAAGTAGGTAATGCCAAGAAAGGTGTCGTAAGTAAGGGAGCAGTAGTTGCTGGAATTGGAGAAGAAGAAGTCCGTCCCTGCATTAAATTCATGATCTGAGGGACCAATAGAGCCAGTGCAGATCTGGAAGAACTGGAGACCCCAGACGAAGTACCATCGGTACAGATCACTTGGGTACCCCCACCAACAGGAAGAGAAGATGGGACCACTTCGCCTGAAGCTCCTCCGGTGGGAGAAGCATCTTCGAACGAGAATTTCAAATTATTCTCCTCCCCTGCTGGAAGGCTTGGAGTCGGAAGAGTTGCAGGTATTTCAGCAGCCACGACAACAGACGACGTTAAAATCGCTGACTGAGAAGGCACGCCAACGACCGTGGGAAATGTCTCAGTGGAGCAAACTGGTGTTGGAGATGGCATGCTAGGAGAAGGTGTAGCCTCATTAGCAGCAGCTGCGATAATAATCTCAGTTCTCTCGTCACTTCCCAATTCGTCAATTGGGGGAATTAAAGAGGAAACAGAGGCAGGAGCCGGTGTGGAATAATCAGCCGCAAACTCACCAGCAGAGCTACCCACACTGCCAACAGAGCCAGAATGGTCCATTCTATCGTCAGACTCTACTTGGGTAGTCGAGTGCATTGGCGAAAGAAGTTGATCACCTACATTTCAGAAGACCAGAAAAGCAGTGTTACGTTAAAATAAATAACGGGCAAAAGATAAAATGCTAAAGGCCATACCAGGCGATACAAGTTTAGTTGTCGGACTTGAAGGGGGAGCCATTGTCGTTTCCAGCAATGCACCCGTCTCGCTACCCGTTAGTTGCGCCCCAGGTTCTGCCACAGGCTCTACGGCCGAAGGAGCTGAAATCTCAGCAATACTTGGAGTTTTGGCAGGTTCATCCTCCCTTGCCAACGCTGGGGGTACAGCTGAAGCCAACAAGTCGGAAGCAAATTTGATGGCCACTTCTTGGGGGACTATCAAGGTTTCCTGCCCCAATTTTTGCTTCTTACCAGGTCTTTTCTTTAAAGTGCCGCGGCGTTTGAGAGTTGGACTCAGGGAACGACTGACAATAGGCTGAGGAACTCTACCAGCACCAGCATTGTCATCATCATCACCGGCATCATCGTCTGATTCGCTGATATCCGAAGGCTCAGCCGCAGCGCCAAGGAATTCTTCCATTCCTTTTATCCTTACCCTAGAAGCACCCTGGCGGCTAATATAGAGGGCTTCAATCTCTTTGCAACAACTGCGATTGAGAGAGAAGCCGGGCACGTCAGCATTCGCAATGTTGAACCAATTGCAGGAGCTGAGGGTCATGACCAATTCTGGCACCTTCTGGGGCAAGGAGAATTCAGCCTCGGTCCCGCCCGCTGCAAAATGGAACTAGCCACGAGCACCTTCGTATAAATTCCCCTCGTAAGCGAGATCTTTATTTGGATTGCCCACATAAAGTTGAGAATATCCAAACTGGCGAGCAAAGCGACTCGGAGTATATGGCTCAATCTGACACTGGAGATCTTGACGATACACCAAGTGTCCGGGACGGATGTTGAGAAGCCACCAGAACGCTCCTGCAGATAAAGTAGTGAACTTATCTGCTCCCATGGCATCCTTCAGCCTCGCCCCATATCCTCCACCGGGAAAGTCAGGAAAACACCGGAAGATCTCGTAATTCTGAAAGCTACGAAGAGTCTTTCGAATCTGGGACATATAATTCTGCCTCCATGAAGAACGTTCATACAGTTCTACAAGGAAGCACTTTTCGCCCGAACGACGCTCTGGTGCACTCATTAAGGAGGGACAGTGCAAGACAAGCCAAGCCATCAAATAGGTGTAGGGCATCTCCACCCTAGGGTTTGGAGTTTTCGGTTGGGCAGTCTCTTTCGACTTGCCCTTTCCTTTCCCCTTGACCTTAATAGTGGGGAGGAAATCACGACAGAATACCCTCAGTCCATACTGCAAATTGCATACCATGGCGGGAAGGAGTCCAAGGGGTCGGCCGTATGCAAGAAGAACCGCTGGATATACCACGGTCACTGCAATCGCTTCCTTGGGCAATGACGGCACGACGCATCTTTTGAGCCACAGCATCAGAAACCCGGCAATGAGACCTCTGTTGGAGATCGGAAACTGGGCTTGATAGTGATAGCTCTTGAATGAAGTGCCAGGACCGTATCCATTCTCATTGGATTCAGTGGTAATATAATAGATGGCGGCCCTTAGCAATACGGTGATCAATCTCTGAGCCATAGATGGGTGGATGACCATGGATAATGGCCGAGCTATCCTTAGAATTTAAGTTGGCAAAAAGATATTCGGCCCACTTCTTGTGACCAATACCGTGATTACGTGCACCCGTCAAGTCAGTGCAAATATGATAATGGCACATCATCTCCCAGTATGTGGCATGGATGCGCTCGTCCCTCGCCAGTAGCATGTTCAACTCATCGGTGGTAGGGATATACTCCTCGTAAGGAACTTCGCCCATCGAGAGCCCAGAAATCTCAAACATCTCGTGGAGAGCGAACCCTAGCTCACCCACTGGAGTAAAGAAAGTACAGGTTTCAGGGTTATACATCTCTAAGAGGCAGTAAAAGTGATAAGCACTCTGGGGAAACCCGAATTGGACATTCCTGATGGCTTTATACAAGCCAATATCCTTTAAAATGGGCTCGTGGGAATCCAGCATGTACTGAACAAGGCGTGCCCACCACATATTATTAGAAGAATGAACCCAGCCAGGCATCCTGAAGTCGCTAGCCGGGTACTGACCATCCTTCGCCAAGAACTCACTTAAGAAAGTTCGGGCACGAGATGGGACTTCACCCACTGGAAGCTCCTTGCCAAATCGGCCTGGAAGCAAGCCAGTAATGCATCTGGGGGAACCATCTTGATAAACCCCTTTTGCACCAAATTTGCCTGTTGGGACGCCATCTTGCTCTTGAGTCAGTCCCCATTTTAATTCTCGAGGCGTCGCTAGCCTTTGAAGATAGACCAGAGGATAGCTACGATCCATTCTAGGCAAAAACATCAACATTTCGCCTGAGTTATATAGCCAGACACGTTCCCCTTCAGAAAGGATCTCATCTGATTGATCCATCTGGTCTCCAAAGAGGAAAGCGGGTTTCTCCATCGCCTTTCTGTTCACATCTTCAAAAGCCGCGTCAGTTATGATTTCTCGCGCAGTAGTGAAGTGGTACTTGATCAGCTTCTCCTTGCGTTCCTTCGGGTCTGGCTTGTATGAGGGCAGGATGGTAGTGAAACGGAATTGGCCTGAGGGATCAGAACCCCCAGCAAAGTCGAAGTAGTTCTTGTGGGGAAGAGATTCCATCGAATATCCTACTGCAAAAAGAAAGCAGAATGAGAGAAGTTTCTCTAGGGCAGAAAATTTCTCTAAGTATGGACGCGCGAAGCTAAAGATTAGAACGCGCGAAGTTAAGAATAGCGCCGCGCGAAGCTAAAGATTAGACCGCGCAGAAATAGCCTCGCGTTTTTAGCGCGATTGCTACTTAAAATAGCCTCGCGTTTTCAGAGCGATTGCTACTTAAAATAGCCTCGCGTTTTCAGCGCGATTGCTACTTAAAATAGCCTCGCGTTTTTAGCGCGACTACTACTTAAAATAGCCTCGCGCTTAAACGCGAGGATGACGCGATAACTTCACGTAAGAAGAAAGTTAGAGACTTTTTCTTCTTCTCCAAGCCTTACGGCAGGAGTACGGCAATCTCGCCGGTAAAGGAGTTGATTGATCAGTTAAAATTAAGCCAAATCACTCTAGAAATGTTCTAAAGAGTCTCGATGGAAAGATTCTTACCCCCGATGGGCGAAATGTGGGCTGGCGCGTCGCTGCCTTGGCCGCCGCCACCACTGCTTGCGCCAGTCGCCGAAGATGGAGCCGCTCGAGAAGTAGCACGAGTTTTGGGTGCCATTGCTGAGAAAAATTGACTGAAAATTTGGAGAAACTCGGTTGGAAGAAGATTGGGTCTTCTGAACTCTGATCGCCTGAATCTCTAAGTTTCTGGAAAATTCTCAAATAGAGTGAGAAGGATAAGAAATAGAGATTTCTTTTAAATGGAAGGAACCGCCTCTTGGAATTCGGCGCAAGTTTCGGAGAAAATGACTGGTCAGTTACTCTCTAAAACGCGAAGCTATTAGCCTCGCGCGACCAAGAAAAAGCGAGGTTGATTAACTCCGCGCAACTATACAAAACGCGAGGATAGCTTGTGCCTTAGCTTCGCGTTTTCATGGAAAAACTTAGATTTTTTGACGAGTGCAATTAGGCGCTTCCATCTAAGTTAAAGCGATTCTTATCCAATCATTTGGGTATTATCAATCTAAGTCGCGCAGAAGTGCCTTAGACTATTTTACCAAAATTGTTGACCATCTGTTTGTTGAGCAAGCAAAATTCTTGAAGCTAACAGATAGAGAGGAAAATAATTTATCTTTATTCATGGAGCAAAAGATTACAAAGAGGGAGTTATAGCTCTCCCAAAAAGCTTTTTACATGGTCAATTTGTCAATAACCAAACAGTAAGATTTCTCTACGGGGTGTTGAAGCTCAGTTCCCTGGTTCACATGCAAAAGAATTCAAGATTTCTCTACGGGGTGTTGAAGCTCAGTTCCCTGGTTCACATGCAAAAGATCTCCTCTGCAAATGTCAACTAGGATCTGTCATCCGAAATGAAGCACGAGAGGAAAGGAAAGTGCTGCACTGAAGCGCAATTCTGAACTGCAAGTGCTGCAATTTTGCACTGCAAGTGCTGCAGCTCCTTATTTACAGCCCCTTCAGGAGTTTATCTCTCGGAGCCAGAGCTTGAAACCTACAACTATGTTGTAAAGCATATGCTTCTGACTTCCTTAGAGTCACTTCTGCTGATGAAGATCGATGGACCCACATACACTCCTCTTCAGAAAGGATTGGACTTACTGCAAAAGGAACAGAGTTTCCAAAAGAGTGAAAACGCGGAGCTAAGCTAACTCCGTGCACAGTTGAAGAAATAGCCTCGCGCTTTAAACGCAGAGGATGATGCGATAACTTCGCGTAAAGGGGGACAAGATTTCTTTCTGCTCTTTCCTTCTCTTTCAAATTCATCGCGACTGCTAATCAAAGATAGCCTCGCAATTCATAGCGACTGCTAATCAAGGATAGCCTCGCAATTCATAGCGACTGCTAATCAAGGATAGCCTCGCAATTCATAGCGACTGCTAATTAAAGATAGCCTCGCAATTCATAGCGACTGCTAATCAAAGATAGCCTCGCAATTCATCGCGACTGCTAATCAAGGATAGCCTCGCAATTCATCGCGACTGCTAATCAAGGATAGCCTCGCGGATTCATTGAGACTACTAGTAAAGCCCCACGTTTGAAGCGCAGGGACGACACAATAAAACGGCGATCTCGCCAACAAGACAAAGCAATCGTCCAGATTAAAATCAAGCCAAAATATCTCAGAATGGTTCTTAGAAAACCAAGAGATGAGGTTTTTACCTTCGGAAGACGCTACATAGACTGGTTCACTATTGCGTTTACCTTCACGGCTGCTGCCATTAACGCCGGCCAACTTGCGAAAAGCCAAACTCCTCTGGAGAGACATCCTGTGGAGAATTGAACGAAGATCAGTTGAAGATCATTCGTGAGTCACTCAAGTTCTCACAAATTCTTCGGATGAGATGAAGAAGAAGATGAGCCGGGAGCTCTATTTAAACAGAATTTCCGTCGCTTGGTATTCGGCGTGGAAACTCAGGGTAATTAATGACATAATTACTTATTTCACTGAAGACGAAGTGAAGCTGATTAGCTCCGCGTAAGTGAGCGTAACGCGAGATAGACTTGGTATTCTAACTCCGCGTTTCAGTTTAGATATCCAAAGTATTTCAAAATCTGCTGAAGTCTAAGCCATTTTGAAAACTTTGGAGGGGGTTCTGTTGGCAGTGAAAATTTCTAAGTTAAAAGGATTTTCCACAACAGAACGCGGAGCTAATTCAATAGCTCCGCGTTTGGTTACATTAGCCCCGCGTTTGGATACATTAACCCTGCGTTTGAATAAAACGCGGAGATGTTTAATAGCTCCGCGTTGATTCCGCAGTCTGGCTTGTATTAGTCTCGCGTTTGAGTAAAACACGGAGATGATCAATAGCTCCGCGTTAGCTCCGCGTTTTGGTTATTTAGCGTCGCGTTTTGATGCGATTAAAGCTCCGCGTAAGCAGATAACCAGAATCTCAAATTGATTGAGATTATGATTCTGGGCTTATCTAAATACCCGAATCAAGTCTAATCAGAATTCCATCAAAACTAAGATATTTGATTGGAATCCTTGATGAATGCGAGTTCTATTTAGATAGAAACTCTTGCATTAACCTGGGGCTATAAATACCTTCCTGGTGAAACCCTAGAGAGGGTCTTCTTCTTTTTGGCATCGAAAGCCTCCTATCGATCCTTTGGCAATTCAAGTACGCGAGAGAGCCTTGAAGCCTTTGCCGATCATCCTCTGAAATCTTGGAGAATTCAAGTTACGCATAGAGCCTTGAGTTCGTGAAGATCAGAGAAAGTCACCATCTTCTTTCTGGAGTTCTTGAGAAGTTCGAGTTACGCGAGAGAGCCTTGAACAAATCAAAGCCAGAGAAGATCGTCTATATTCGGCCGATATCTTCAAAAGAGAAGATTTCAACGTACTGATCGTCCAAAGGAACTGCTTGACAGATCCCATCGCCACAGATCCCACAATATTTTAAAAGAGAGAGATTGAAATATAAAATCCTCTCGCTTGTTCTTTTTATATCTTGTTCACTTTCATTGTAATTTAAGTTAATTCAATGGGAGGAAGCGAAGGAAATTTTGCGACGAACATAGTGTCAGAGGTAAGAGCTTAACATGATAGGTTTTACGGGATTTTTAGCAAACCCCAAACTATCAACTGATTTGATTAGCCTTTACCAATCGCCGTTTGCGTTGGGCTAGCCATGTTATTCCCCTCAGTATGGTAAGTTGTCGAGAAATTGACTTCCTCTCCCCCTTGCCTTTAATCAGCATTGGGTAGTTAATTTCATACTTTTACCCCTAGTATGATAGGGTTGGTGAGGAACTTGATCTCCTTTTCCCACCACTTTAACAGCATTGGGCAAAAAAAATTTTATTTATAGCACCCAATTAGCCATTCCAATGGCTATTGAGAATAACAGAAGCATGATGTTTATCGTCATTAATATTTTCGGCACCCCCAGCCAAATTCGGCTGTTAACCAATGAGAACGATTCGATCGCAGCTATGGTTCGGAGCATATCCAAGGGGCCAGCTTGCAAGTGCGGGCTGCCCGTGCTTAGTGTCGATACTGGCTTCCCTACTGGTACAGGGGTTGCTCTAGCAGGGAACTTATTGGTTCCTACCACCAAAGTTGCCATGTTTGCAGAAACTTTCTTCTGTTCCTCTTTAAGTGTGAGAATCCCGGCTTCTATCAATGCCTGAATTCGGTTCTTAAGAGGATAGCAATCCTTAGTTGGGTGCCCAACATTCCGATGGTACATGCAATAGTTGGGGTCGTTGTTTTTACCAGCGTTTTCCGATTTTTGATTTCCGGAAGCTTTAACATACCCTTTCTGAGGAGAAGATGGAACAGAGTACCTGTCTGCTCCGTCTTGAATGTATAAGTTCTATCTTGGCGAGGCTTATTCTGACCTGCACCTCTCGGATTCTGAGGTCTTGGCTTTGGATCTACAACTGACACCATCACAGCCTTCCCTTTATTTTTAGGATTCTGTGGATATTGCCTGTTATTCATAGAGTTTCTCGTGCTACGAGATTCCTCAATCCGGCGTATTATATCTTCTGCCTGCTCTCCCTGCTTTAACAGATCTTTCCAAGTTTTGGACTCTACAACTCCCATTCTTATCAGCACGTCGGTCCTGAAATTATACTTGTAGGTTTCTACCAGGGTTTCCTGGGTCATACCGTGTCGACAATACACGGACTTTTCCCTGAAGCGTTCAATGAAACTTTTGACCGTTTCTTCTTCTCCTTGTTTCGTCGCAAGGAGGGAATGAACCGATATTTTGGTATCATCCTCAAAGAAACGTGCTAAGAACTGTTTCTCAACATCATACCAGTTATTGATAGTACCTGGGGGCAACTGCATGAACCATGTAAAGGCAGGCCCTCGCAGGGTGCTCGCAAATACCTTGGTCATTATGGAATCATTTCCCATCAGATGACCTGCCTGCGATAAAAAGTAATAGATATGCTGACTGGGAGATCATTTCCCGTCATATGGCTCCAACTTGAGCGGTTTATACTTTTTGGGATACGGTGCCAAATCCCATTCAGGCGGGTATGGTCTTGAAACCCCCGATTCTTTCAATTCTTTCTTGTGCATTAGGGCATCCAGTTGGCTTTGCAATTTCTCGATCTTTTCTCCATAAGGATCATGGAAAGAGTATTTGTCATCATCCTCATATGTCGAATAAGCCTTTTCTTCTTTAGTTTCTTCATTTGTCTTAGGTGGCGGTTCCGAAGAAATTTTAGCCTTATTATCAGTTATCTTCTGGATATTTTCGACCACTTTTAGAAGTATTAGTTTGAGATCATTAATGACCTTTTGCTGACCTCGAATCATCTGCTCTTGGGCTTCTATCCTCTAGTCAATGTCATCAGACATGTCCACCACATATGACGTTGATTTTCGTGGCCGGAAAGATATATAAGATTGTGAGGAAGGTATAGCTGAATTATCGCTGTCGTCATCACAGAATCCTTTTAAAAATTTCTTGTAATTCCGAGGAGCGACAACGCCTGATTTGAGCTGGGTAAAATGATGAGGTTCTTCATCGTCTGCATCTGATTCGTGTCTTGTTCTATGGCCTTCTTACCTTTACCGACCATGTTTGAGGTCACCGCCTTTACCTCTTTTCCCTTGATTTGATATCTCAGATTATTCTTCCTCCTTTTCGGAGTATGAGACTCAGTTATTCTATTAAATAAAGAAATTTTTTTCTTACCACAGCAGCAACTATTCAGTACAGCTGATATTATTTGCTCGCAATGGCATTTCGAATGTGACTGAGTTTGACTCGTTTTATTTTTACTCGTCAAATAATCGCTGAGATCAAGTATTTTAGAAATCTTTAGTTATATTTTGGACATGGGGCCCACTTGGCTGATGGAGGAGTCCAGGAGCCTGCTGTAACCCCCCATGACTGGTGGCGCTATCTGTACTATACTTATTAGTCTTTATTCTGTATAATGGCTGATTTACGCGGGGCTGGGACATAGCCTCGCGTTTTATGCTAGCCTCGCATTTTACGCTGACTGGGCATTTTTGCAGAAGTTTAACTTCTGTTTGTTTAGCCTCACGTAAAGGAGTATCCTCACACGCTGACATTATTTTACGATTAGCGCAAGAATCTTTGGCTTCCCGTTTAACGCTTGGCTCAAGTTTTTGTTCAAGTTCAATAGCCTCGCATGGGGAGTTTTTACTACATGCTGGCTTATGCTCGCGTTTTACGCGAGTTTTGGCACTTTGGCCAGTTTCATAACAAAATTCAGTAACCTCGCGTGGAGACAATCCATCGAACGCTGGCCTGAAATTAGCTTCGCGATTTGCTACGCTAGCCTCGCGTTTTACGCTGGCTTGGCATTTCTTCAGAAGTTTACCTTCTGGAATCTTAGCACCGTGTGGAAGAAAATTCCTACACGCTGGCTTACTCTTGTGATTAACACAAGTCACAACTTCGCGTCTAGCGCGATTTTTACGATTAACGACAATCTGCTAATCATCTTTGCAATTTACGCGGAGGTGAGGCCTCTTGCGTTTCTCGCAAGTACTACTGGCTTTGCGTTTCGCTAAGCTCAGTATTAGCCTCGCGTGGAGAATTACACGCTGGCTGTAAGGAACTTTTATCCTCGCGTTTCTCGCGAGTGTAAGAAATCTTGCGTTTATCGCAAGTGCTACTGGCTTCGCGTTTATCGCTAAGCCCAGTAGTAGCCTCGCATGGAGAATCACATGCTGGCTTTAATGAATCTTTATCATCGCGTTCCTCGCGAGTGTAAGAAATCTTGCGTTTATCGCAAGTGCTACTGGCTTCGCGTTTATCGCTAAGCCCAATAGCAGCCTCGTATGGAGAATCACATGCTGGCTTTAATGAATCTTTATCCTCGCGTTTCTCGCGAGTGTAAGAAATCTTGCGTTTATCGCAAGTGCTACTGGCTTCGCGTTTATCGCTAAGCCTAGTAGCAGCCTCGTATGGAAAATCACATGCTGGCTTTAATGAATCTTTATCCTCGCGTTCCTTGCGAGTGTAAGAAATCTTGCGTTTATCGCAAGTGCTACTGGCTTCGCGTTTATCGCTAAGCCTAGTAGTAGCCTCGCATGGAGAATCACATGCTGGCTTTAATGAATCTTTATCCTCGCGTTCCTCGCGAGTGTAAGAAATCTTGCGTTTATCGCAAGTGCTACTGGCTTCGCTTTTATCGCTAATCCCAGTAGCAGCCTCGCATGGAAAATCACATGCTGGCTTTAAGGAGATTTTATACTCGTATTTATCACGAGTGTCAGAGATATTATGATTAACGCAGATCTTACTGGCTTCACGTTTATCGCTAGGCCCAGTAATAGCCTCGCATGGAGAATCACACACTAGCTTTAAGGAATTTTATCCTCGCGTTTATCGCGAGTGTCAGAAGTCTTGCGTTTCTCGCAAGTTGAACTGGCTTCGCGTTTATCGCTAAGTCCAGTAATAGCCTCACGTGGAGAATCGCACGCTGCTTGTAAGGAATTTTTATCCTCGCATTTTTCGCGAGTGTCAGAAATTTTGCGATTAACGCAAATCTTACTGGCTTCGTGTTTCTCGCTAAGCTCAGTAATAGCCTCGCGTGGAGAATCACACACTGGCTTTTCCTTGCGATCAACGCAAGTTGCAATTTCGCGTTTAACGAGATAATGATTGGTCTTGCGATTAGCGCGAGCCAGTTTGCGAGGGACCATAGCCTCGCATTCTATGACGTTAGGCTCGCGTCCAAGGCGGGCTTTGAGGGCTTTTCGCCTTGCTCTCCGATTTCTATTTCAGAGTTGGGTTCTGGTCAATCCAACTCCCATACCTTCTTCGGCAGTAGAGGGGCCATCCTCTGCTAGGATTTCCTGCCCAAACACCGGCTCTATGGCCACGGTCTCGAAGGATCCCCGTTCATCGGTGGATATCTTTTTACCCGTTCCTCGAGTATTGGAGCGCACGCGACGATAGCGCCGCGTTTCGGTCAGGTTACCTGACTCAGAGGAGAGATACTCCTCGTACTTCTGCTGGTCGATTTCAACGACTAGCATATCCACGTCGGATCCGATCATCTCGACATCAGATTGCGCCACGATCTCTTTTTCGATGAAAGAGACTTCTCCCACTGTGGTCGCCAGTTTGTTCGCAGCAAAATTTCTTCGCTTTCCTTCCATTGAATTAGATTAAATTACAACGAAAGAGAACAAGAAAAAGAAAGAACAAACGAGAGGATTTTATATCTCAATCGCTCTCTTTTATAATAATTTGTGAGATCTGTGGCGATGGGATCTATCAAGCAGCTCCTTTGGACGATCTGACGTCGAGCTCCTCTCTTGAAGATGCCGGCCGACTGTAGACGATCTTCTCTGGTTTTTCACGAACTCAAGGCTCTATGCGTAACTTGAATTCTCCAAGATGTTGAAAAAAAGAAGAAAAGAAGACCTCTAGGGCTTCCCCAAGAGGGTATTTATAGCCTTAGGATCATATGAGAGTTTCTATCTAAATAGAATTTCCTCTCATCAAGGATTCCAATCAAATATCTTAGTTTTGATTTAAATCTCTTGATTTAGAGTTCTAATTGGACTCAATTTGGGTATTTGGATAAGCCCAAATCTTAATCTCAATCAATTTGAGATTCTGGTTATCTGCTCACGCAGAGATAATCTTATCAAAATGCGGAGCTAAAGAACCAGAACGCGGAACTAACGCAGAGCTATTGAATAGCTCCGCGTTTCATTCAAACGCGAGGCTAATATAGCCAAAACGCGGAGCTACAGAGTTAGCTCCGCGTTCTGCTATGGAAAACTCTATTTACTTAGAAATTTTCACTGCTAACAGGCTCGGGGTGTATAGCTCCATATAACACATTATGTCTTGCCTATATACCAGGTGCCCGGGGCGAATATTCAAGAACCACTAGAAGGCCCCCGAAGAAAAGGTGGTAAAGTTATCTGCTCCCAAAATATCTTTAAATCTTGACCCATACTCTCCTCCAGGGAAATCGAGGAAGCATCGAAAGATCTCATAGTTCTGATGATGATGGAGCGTCTTTCGGATTATCGACATGTAGTGGCTCTTCCAAGAGGAGCGTTCGTACAGCTCCACGAGGAATGGCTTGTCAGCCGGGGAGTATTCTGCCGCACTCATTAAAGAGGAGCAGTGCATGACAAGCCATGCCATTAAATAGGTGTAGGGCATCTCTACCCTAGGGTTCGGCGTCTTCACCATGGCAGTTTCTTTTGACTTGCCTTTAGCCTTCCTCTTGCCCTTGTCGGTGGGGATGAAGCCATTACAAAAGTGCTCGTAGCCGACTCTGAAGACTGCTAACCATAGCAGGAAGGAGTCTGAATGGTCGTCCGTATGCCAGTAGAACTGCTGGATAGACCACGTTTATTGCAATTACATCTTTTTCCAATGACGGAACGACACATTTCTTTAACCACAGCATCATGAACCTAGCGATTAGGCCTCTGTTTGACACTGGGAACTGAGCTTGGTAGTGGAAGCTCTTGAAGACGGTGTCGGGACTGAATCCACCTTCATTTGACTCAATTGTATAGAATACAGCACTTGTCTTAGCTATACGACGATCAATCTCTTTGAAGTCGATAGGCTTATGGTCACGGACGCTTGATGAACTCTCCTTTGAGTTTAAATTTGCAAAAAAATAATCGGCCCAATTCTTGTGGCCGATACCTTGATTACGTACACCTGCCATGTTGGCACAGATGCGATAGTGGCACATCATCTCCCAGTAAGTCTCATAGATGCGCTCGTCCTTCGTCTTCAGTATATTCAGTTCTCCGGTGGTGGGGATGTATTCTTCATGGGGAACTTCGCCCATTGACAAGTTTGAGATTTCATACATCTCATGAAGTGCGAGCCCCAACTCATCTATTGGTGTGAAAAAGGTGCCGGTCTCGGGGTTGTACATCTCCAGATGGCTAAAGAGATGATAGGAGCTCTGAGGAAGTTCAAATTAAACTTTTCTAATGGCTTTGAATAAGCCAATCTCCTTCAGAATTTGCTCATAAGAGTCCACCATATGTTGGACAAAGCGAGCCCACCACATGTTGCTTGAGGAGTAGACCCAGCCAGGCATCCTGAAGTCATTGGCTAGATATTGGCCACCCTTAGCCATGAATTCACTTAGGAAGTTTCGTGCACGAGTTGGAATCCCCCCCACTGGGTGCTCCTTGGTGATCCTACCCGGAAGCAACCCAATAATGCATATAGTGGGACCGTCTTGATAAGCCCCGTGTGCGCTAAATTTGCCCGTAGAAACATAGTCATATTCTCGAGTTAGTCCCCACTCTAACTCACGATGCATGACCAGCCTCTGAAGATATACCAAAGGATAGCTGCGTTCCATATTAGATAGAAACATCAGCGAGTCGCCAGATTGGTAAAACCATTTGCTCTTCTCTGCAAATAAGATCTCGTCCGAGTGCCCCATTGCGTCTCCGAAGAGGAATACGGGCTTCTCCAACGCTTCTCGGTTGGTTGCCTCGAAAGGAGCATCGGTGATGATCTCCTTTGCAGTAGCGGGGCTGTATCGGATCAACTTCTCCCTGCGCTCCCTTACACCTGGTTTGTAGGCAGGGAGATCAGTTGTGAAGCGAAACTGGGTTGCTAGGTCTGCACCCCAACAAATCCGAAATGATGCCTATGGGAAAGAGGATCCACTGAATAGCCCACTGCAAAAGAAGAATCAAAGTTAGAATTTTTTTTGAAAATCCAGAAAATCTCCTAAGTGTAAAAACGCAGAGCCAAAATAGCTTCGCGTTTTGTTAAAATGCGAAGTTAATAAGTAAAAACAAGGAGCTAAAATAGCTTCGCGTTTTGTTAAAACGCGAAGTTAATAAGTAAAAACGCGAAGCTAAGGGCATAATTTCGCTTTTAGCCAGAAAACGCGAAGCTAAGGAAATAACTCTGCGTTCACAAAACGCGAAGTTAAATCTGTAAGCTCGCGTAGAAATGCGACAGTTAGCAAAAATAACTTCGCGTACAAAACGCGAAGATAACGCGATAGCTTTGCATGGAAAAAGACCAGAGGTCTCTTCTACTCCAAGCCGTTCGGCCGGAGTACAGCGATCTCGCCGGTGAAAGAAGTGATTGGCCGGTCAAAACCGAGCCAAATCACTCTAGATTTGTTCTAGACGCCACAAAAGTAGAGGATTTTACCTCTATCGGCGCAGCGTGGACTGCTTCACCCCTGTGGCCACTGCCGCGGCCACTGCCGCCGGCGGGGAAGAGGCGCGTGACGATGTGCTCTTCTTCGGTGCCATTGATCTTGAAGAAATATCGACGAAATTGAAGAAAATGGACGAAAATCCGGTCGGGTCGCAAGGAACTCTGATTGCTTGGGCTCTGATCTCTTGAAAACTCTTCGAATGAAGTGAAGAAGAAAAAGAGTTAAAACTCTATTTAAATGAAAAAGTCCGCCCCTTGGTATTCGGCGCGAGAATCAGAGCAGTTACTGAGCAAAACGTGGGGCTATTAGCTTCGCGTAAACATACAAAACGCGAAGATAACTTGGTATTTTAAACTCCGCGTTCAAGGTTGAAGATTCAAAGTATTTTAAAATTTGCTAAATTCTAAGCCATTTTGAAAAGTTTGGAGGGGGTTCTGTTGATAAGTGAAAACTCCTAAATAAAAGGAGTTTTCCATGCAGAACGCGGAGCTAATCAATAGCTCCGCATTTGGCTATTTAGCCTCGCGTTAAGTAAAATGCGGAGCTAATCAATAGCTCCGTGTTTTGGCTTTCTAGCTCCGCCTTCTAACGCGATTAGCTCCACGTGAGCAGATTTCATCAGAATCATAAATTGATTGTGATTGAGATTTGGACTTATCCAATACCCAAATTGAGTCCAATCAGAATTCTAAATCAAGAGATTTAAATCAAGACTAAGATATTTGATTAGAATTCTTGATGAATACAAATTCTATTCAATTAGAAACTCTCATATTGGCTCAAGGCTATAAATACTCTCTTGAGGAAGCCTTTGAGGATCTTTTTCTAGCATAAAAAGGGTTCAAGTTACGTGTGAGAGCCTTGAACGAATCATGATCAGCAGAGAAAGATCAAGTTGGCCGTCATCTTCATCGAGAGAGAAGATTTCTGCGTCAGATCTTCAAAATGAGCTATTTAGATAGATCCCATCGCTGCGAGAACCCACTGTATTTTGTAAAAGAGAGCGATAATTATAAATCCTCTCATTTGTTCTTTTCTTGTTCATTTTCGTTGTAATCTAAGATTGTATTCAATGGAAGGAGGCAATAATTTTGCTACGAACAATTACTCCTTCAGTCCATACAATACCAACAAAATAACCAAGTGTTACATAGTCAGCATCAAATTCTCAGTTTAAGTGTGTAGAAATTTGATGTATTTCTAATTCTAATTTTGCACTGCAGAGAGGGGCCGGCGTTGATCAGGTTGCATGAAGCTGGCTTGTTACATTCAGCAACTGAGGATATTACAACTTCATCTCTGTCGACTGAAATTATATTTAACACGATAGTTTTAGAAGTCTATTGGTTTATTATTGTATCAACAGAGATCATACGATATCTCAAGTTAGTTGCGATAGCATTTGCATGACTAAACATGCTGACTACTGGTAACATATAGTAATGGAACAATAATTGAGAGAGATTGATTCGTCAATTTTTGCTCGACCCCCTTTTGTAGGATCAAGAGTCCAGTTCCTAGCTAGTAGGAAAGGAAAGCATATCAATTCAGCAAAACATAGGATCTGACATACTTATCAGATGAATTGGGCCTAGTTAAATCAGTAGCTCATGCAAAAGTATTCAATCCTATATTTAGCATAAAAAAGCAAAAGTAATCCTATATCTGTGATCCCATATGTCATTATGAACAGGATGAAGTGAGTTGTTTCTGATTATAAACATGTTATGGAAAACAGATATCTTACCCACACAAATAGTCACCCAAAGTAATGTCACACATGAACTAATAACAGAAAATAAAGAAACTAATGCAAATAACAGAAGATACAAAATTTAACGAGCCACACCCAAATTCAACAAAACATATATGGAAGAGTATTGTACTTTTGGAGGAAAGAAGAGGAAATGAAAAAAAAGAAGAGAGTACTCTTTCATTTATGTTCACAATAAGAAGTAACCCACTTCATCCGGTTAACAAAGAGTAATGTCCGAGAATAGTGAGAAACTGATAGACAGGTAGGGATGTTAATGGACGCGTCCACGGACCAAATTTTAGCCCTTCTTATACAAAATTTTAAATTAGAAAAATAAAAATTTTATTTTTAATTCAAAAATTTGTATAAGATAGGCCTGAATCTATAAATTTGTCTTCTTGTTTTCTATTTTCTTTTCATTGTAATTTTGATATTATTGTAATATTTGAAAATTATTGTAATATGTGACAATAAAGAGAAATCCCAAATTTTCACCCAAAACCGCCACCAGCATCCCTAGATCAATCTTTGTACTCTTGGATGTTCTTCCCTTCATTCCTAAACATCTTAATTGCCTTTCACATCATCATTAATTAGAGGCAAGGTCTTTATTAATTTCTTCAACGGTATCATTAATGAGTTGTAAACCACGGGAGCTAGTTTCTTACACTGTCCACACCTGTCAAATCAGGAAATTTAACATAACAGTAACTATAATCTAGTATTATATGGGCTTAATGGTATCTCAGACAATTAAGAAGAGCATAAAAGGTTGTGTATTAACTGAAACCCCAAATAATTACATAATTTATGAGCTTTACAACTCATCTCTATTGAAACCATGACTTTAAACATTTGTAAGAAACTCAGCAACGTCAAAGGTCAGCATTGAGAGTAGGGAATCCCAATCACATTCTGGGGAACAATCTGGGGACAGTGGCCGTGTATCATCTGGAATTTCACCAGCAACTGATCCCATAATCTGAACTTGATTCTCTGCAGTGTGCAGTTTTTCTGGCAGAACATTCACTTGTACTTGTGCAGATACACCATGAGCAACGGTCATCGAAAAGGTCGACGCAGAAGATGTAACGCAATTGCTTGCATCTGACGATGGAAATGACATGTTCTGCGAAGAAGAGGGTGTAGTGTGATTGTCTGCGTCATTTGATGTTTCGTCTGCAAGATCAACATCCAGAGACTTTGCAAATGCAATATCATCTTCATTCAATGTAGGGATGAGAAATAAGGGCACAATGGTAGTGAGAGTCTTGGGATTTTGTTTGCCAGAAGTTTCATATAGGATAGGAACTTATTCTGAACTGATATGTGAGTTTATTGGGAACTGCCAGCTGAAGTTTTATTCACCATATCAGGTTTATAAAATATGTTGGTTTACATTTTGGCAGATGACATTTAAAGAGCAAGTAAATAGGTTCTTGCTGCAAAGAGCCTTTTCGAATTTTAGTATGGCGATTAATCAGGAAATTTACCTTGATATGATCTGTTGCTGTATCAGTGGGCGGATGTTGTATGATATTTACAATTAACTGAGGTAGCAGGTGCATTACTGAACACGCTGACTGCAAGTAACGTATTATAATTGAACTTATAATGGAAACATATTGATGGTCACTTTGCTATATGACTCCTTCATAAATTAACAACTCAAGAAATTCTAAGTACATATAACTGTACATATAAGAAAAATATCACAAGGATGGCACTATATATTGAGCATAAAAAGTTATGTATTGACTGAAATCACAAATAATTACATAATTTATGAGCTTTACAATTCATCTCTCTTGAAAACATGACTTTAAACATCTGCAAGAAACTCAGCAATGTCAAAGGTCAGCATTGAGAATATGGGATCCCAATCACATTCTGGGGAACAATCTGGGGACAGTGGCCATGTATCATCTGGAATTTCACCAGCAACTGATCCCATAATCTGAACTTGATTCTCTGCAGTGTGCGGTTCTTCTGGCAGAACATTCCCTTGGACCTGTGCAGATACACCAGGAGCTACGGTCATCAAAAAGGTCGACGCAGAAGATGTAACGCAATTGCTTGCATCTGACGATGGAAATGACGATGGAAATGATGTGTTCTGCGATGAAGAGGGTGTAGTGTGATTGTCTGCGTCATTTGATGTTTCGTCTGCGAGGTCAACCTCCAGAGACTTTGCAAATGCAATATCATCTTCATTCAATGTATCTTCTGCGAGATCAACCTCTGGAGCCTTGGGGAATGCTGCATCATCATCAGTAGCAATTGGTTGTTTTGTGGCATTTCCTGCATCATGGGAGTTCATTATTTGGTCTGTGAGATCAGATTTCGCTAGTGACGATGGAAATGGTGGCTCTGCATACTCTGCACAAGGCAGCAGAGATGAGGGTCCTGGTTCTTGGATCCTTTGCCTCTTGGGCAGCCTTTCACAGTCCTCGTCCGCCTCCTCCTCCTCCTCCTCCTCTTGTGGGCTAAAATAAGAGGCAGGAACATAATATAATGATGCTGGGTTCTCTTTGCCGTCGTTCTTCTGATAAATCCTGCACAGAACCAGGGCGTCCAGGTTCTCCATCTTGTCACCAAGGCAATACTCGTGCATGAGCCAGTCGGTGCTAATCTTCTTCTCCTTCCCATCACCGGTGGGCGCAAGGATCTTGAAGTTGAGCATTGTCTTGCGCCCGATTACGATTCCATTCTTCTTCTCAATGGGAACATTTTTGGCATGGCCGTCCCATAAGCCTCCCCCAGCCCTGCGATTAACCCGTTTGGAGCCGGGTCTGCCAGCGGGATGCCTCGGCGTGAAGAAGTACATCTCGTTGTCCCTCATCGGGTGCCTGTAGGGGAACGCGGCGTCCCCGTGAGGGAGCTCCTCTGGATCGTGCTTGTAGATGTCGAGTTCCTTGATGTAACAGTCGGCCACTGGTGGGCCTCCGTTCTTCCTGTTCCTCAAGAAATAGTCAATGAGTTCCTCGTCTGTGGGCTCAAACCGCAAGCCCACCGGCAAACCTCCTTGCCGCAGCCACCCCTGCTGCATCATTGCAAATCAAACCCTAGAATCAAAGAAAGATTTGATTTTTGGGAAGGCGCACTTCACAAAATTGATCCTTATCTCTGATATTATCAAGAAACAGAAAGAGAGCCAGAGCGAGAGCGAGAGCGAGAGCGAGAGAGAATGAGTTGATGTGGCGTATTGTGTCTGTATCTGTGTATTTATACACACAAGTATCAGACGACGGAAGTTTAGGCGGGATGCCATGGGAACTGATTTGGGGGCGCCCAATTAGGAAACTTTCTTTTTCTTTTAAACATAAGCGATATTAGCAGTAAGCTCACAATTAGCAAATAATCAAATTACTAATCTTCTGGGCCGGGAGAGGCTTTGGGCCTCCGCTCGTGCATCGCGGACATTACTAACTGCTTCGATAATGGGTAATATTACTGAAAATTGGACCTCTCATTTATCAATAATTATTTAGTCTCTTTTCAATACATTATTGGTCTTTTATGGAATTCTACCGTACTGAATTTGAGAAGTCTATGTGCTCTTTTTAAGGGGAAATAAAAGAATTTTTGACTTTTGGCTTCTATATTGTTAGATAATCTAGAATAAAAAAGCATAAACTTTGTTAGAGAAATAAGTACATATGCATAGCAAATATGTGTAGAAATCTATATACGGACTATTATAAATTCAAAATTCTCGCACTCTCATAAATTTCTTACGTGCAACACGCATATTTAAAATTTTCTAAGTGCAACGCGCACTTAAAAATTCTCAATGCGAATGCCCTCGCTCGAAAAATTCTCTATGCGCGACAATTTGTAACCTAAAAAATATACTGCATGCATTGCATGCTAAAGAAATTCTCCGCACACAATGCATATTTACAAAAATTATCTACATGTAACTAGCATATTCAAAAAATTGTGAATATGCATCAAGCATGCTAAAAAATTTCCTAGCATATAATGCGCACACTGAAAAAATATTGTTTTACCCTGAAAAATACTCAGCATGCAAATACCAGACTCAAAAAAATTTCCAGCGTGTAATGCATGCTCTCAAAAAATTCATAGGATGCAAGGCACACTCAAAAGTCTTATGCGCGACACTAGCATGCTCAAAATAAATTCAGTTTGCAATATACACTATCAAAAATTTCTAAGTTCAATGCACCCTTAAGAAATTTTCTGCATATATTATATACTCTCAAAAATTTTCCGCACACGCTTAAAAAACTTTTAGCATGTAATACACACTCTCAAAAGTTTTCTACGAGCAACGAGCAAGTTAAAAAGTTCCTATTGCGCACAGCGCGCTATTAAAAAAAAAAAAAAGGTATTTATAGATCTTCCCCTTACATCTTTATAAATTATAATTTAGTCCCCCATATTTTCATATTTAGATTTCGTCCCCCAAATCCTTTAATTTACTACAATTTAGTCTCCTAGTTTATATTTTGGCCCGATTTTTCCGTTTTACCCCTGATTTCCTTTACTTAATTACCTCTTCCCCTCTCTTCTTAGTTTTTATTGGGTTTTCCGCTTCTTCTTCTTTTCTCTCTCTATCCATTTATTGGGTTCTTCCTCTCTATATTGAAAGCAAATATATTATTCTCCATTAAATGTATTAAACTTAAGTCACAATATAAATTTATTTATTGTGATCTCTCTCTCTATATTGAATAAATTAATTTCTAGGTTTAATACATTTAGTGAAAAATAATACATTTGGTCTTGAAGGAGGAGCTGTGGCTGTCTCCAGGAGCACACCCGTTTCGCTACCTATAGGTTGCGTCGTAGTGTGCTCAACAGATTTCGTGATTGGCAGAACCAGAGCTTCGGTGGCGCTAGGGCTTCTACGGGCCTACTCTCCTCCGCCAATGCTGATGGCAGAGTTGAGGCAAGCAAATCCGTTGCAAATTGGACAGTTGCTTCTTCAGGGATTACTAGCGTTTCTCCGGCCAGCTTCTTCTTCTTTCGGGCTGGCTCGCTCCTACTAGACCCGCGGCGTTTAACGGTCGGACTCCGGGAATGAGTGACGACAGGTTCGGAGCATCTCCAACATCAGCATCGTCGTCACCACCGTCATCGTCACCATTAGAGTCGCATGCATCTGATGGATCGGCCGCCGTGCCAAGAAATTCATCCATTCTTTTTACTCTAACTCTTTTTTTCCCTTTTCGGTAAGAGTAGAAGGCCTCTATATCCTTACAGCAGCTGTGGTTGATAGAGAACTTAGGTACATCAGCGTTGGCGACGTTGTACCATGTGCAGAAGCTTAAAACCATGCTCAGCTCTGGCGACTTCTGGGACAGTATAAATTCAACTCCGGTTCCACCAGCTACAAAATGGAATCAACCTCGGGCATCCTCGTACAAACTCCCTTCATATGCAAACTTCTTGTTCGGGTTACCCACGTAAAGTTGTGTGTACCCGAACTGGCGAGCAAAACGGCTCGGGGTGTATGGCTCTATATAACACATTATGTCTTGCCTATATACCAGGTGCCCGGGGCGAATATTCAATAACCACCAGAAGGCCCCCGAAGATAAGGTGGTAAAGTTATCTGCTCCCAAAATATCTTTGAATCTTGACCCATACTATCCTCCAGGGAAATCGAGGAATCATCAAAAGATCTCATAGTTCTGATGATGACGAAGTGTCTTTCGGATTATCGACATGTAGTGGCTCTTCCAAGAGGAGCGTTCGTACAGCTCCACGAGGAATGGCTTGTCAGCCGGGGAGTATTCTGCCGCGCTCATTAAATAGGAGCAGTGCATGACAAGCCATGCCATTAAATAGGTGTACGGCATCTCTGCCCTAGGGTTCGGCGTCTTCACCAGGCAGTTTCTTTTGACTTGCCTTTAGCCTTCCTCTTGCCCTTGTCGGTGGGGATGAAGCCATTACAAAGTGCTCGTAGCCCACTCTGAAGATTGCTAACAATAGCAGGAAGGAGTCCGAATGGTCGTCCGTATGCCAGTAGAACTGCTGGATAGACCACATTCATTGCAATTACATCTTTTGGCAATGACGGAATGACACATTTCTTTAACCACAGCATCATGAACCTAGCGATTAGGACTCTGTTGGACACTGGTAACTGAGCCTGGTAGTGGAAGCTCTTGAAGACGGTGTCGGGACTGAATCCACCTTCATTTGACTCAATTGTATAGAATACAGCACTTGTCTTAGCTATACGACGATCAATCTCTTTGACGTCGATAGGCTTATGGTCACGGACGCTTGATGAACTCTCCTTTGAGTTTAAATTTGCAAAAAGATAATCGGCCCACTTCTTGTGGTCGATACCTTGATTACGTACACCTGCCATGTTGGCACAGATGCGATAGTGGCACATCATCTCCCAGTAAGTCTCATAGATGCGCTCGTCCTTCGCCTTCAGTATATTCAGTTCTCCGGTGGTGGGGATGTATTCTTCATAGGGAACTTCGCCCATAGACAAGCCCGAGACTTCATACATCTCATGAAATGCGAGCCCCCAACTCATCTATTGGTGTGAAAAAGGTGTCGGTCTCGGGGTTGTACATCTCCAGATGGCTAAAGAGATGATAGGAGCTCTGAGGTAGCTCAAATTGAACATTTCTAATGGCTTTGAATAAGCCAATCTCCTTCAGAATTTGCTCATAAGAGTCCACCATATGTTGGACAAGGCGAGCCCACCACATGTTGCTTGAGGAGTAGACCCAGCCAGGCATCCTGAAGTCATTGGCTGGATATTGGCTACCCTTAGCCATGAATTCGCTTAGGAAGGTTCGTACACGAGTTGGAATCTCCCCCACTGGGTGCTCCTTGGTGATCCTACCTGGAAGCAACCCAGTAATGCATCTAGTGGGACCGTCTTGATAAGTCCCGTGTGCGCCAAATTTGCCCGTAGAAACATAGTCATATTCTTGAGTTAGTCCTCACTCTAACTCACGATGCATGGCCAGCCTCTGAAGATATACCAAAGGATAGCTGCGTTCCATGTTAGATAGAAACATCAGCGAGTCGCCAGATTGGTAAAACCATTTGCTCTCCTCTGCAAATAAGATCTCGTCCAAGTGCCCCATTGCGTCTCCGAAGAGGAATACGGGCTTCTCCAACGCTTCTCGGTTGGTTGCCTCGAAGGGAGCATCGGTGATGATCTCCTTTGCAGTAGCGGGGCTGTATCAGATCAACTTCTCCCTGCGCTCCCTTACACCTGGTTTGTAGGCAGGGAGATCGGTCGTGAAGCGAAACTGGGTTGCTAGGTCTGCACCCCCATCAAACCCGAAATGATGCCTATGGGAAAGAGGATCCACTGAATAGCCCACTGCAAAAGAAGAATCAAAATTAGAATTTTTTTTGAAAATCCAGAAAATCTCCTAAGTGTAAAAATGCGGAGCTAAAATAGCTTCGCGTTTTGTTAAAACGCGAAGTTAATAAGTAAAAACGCGGAGCTAAAATAGCTCGCATTTTGTTAAAACGCGAAGTTAATAAGTAAAAACGCGAAGCTAAGGGCATAATTTCGCATTTAGCCCGAAAACACGAAGCTAAGGAAATAACTCCGCATTCACAAAACGCGAAGTTAAATCTGTAAGCTCGCGTAGAAATGCGACAGTTAGAAAAAATAACTTCGCGTACAAAACGCGATAACTTTGCTTAGAAAAAGACCAGAGGTCTCTTCTTCTCCAAGCCGTTCGGCCGGAGTACAGCGATCTCGCCGGTGAAAGAAGTGATTGGCCGGTCAAAACCGAGCCAAATCACTCTAGAATTGTTCTAGACGCCACAAAAGTAGAGGATTTTACCTCTAATCGGCGCAGCGTGGACTGCTTCACCCCTGTGGCCACTGCCGCGGCCACTACCGCCGGCGGGGAAGAGGCGCGTGACGATGTGCTCTTCTTGGGCGCCATTGATCTTGAAGAAATATCGACGAAATTGAAGAAAATGGACAAAAATCCGGTCGGGTCGCAAGGAACTCTGATCACCTGGGCTCTGATCTCTTGAAAACTCTTCGAATGAAGTGAAGAAGAAGAAGAGTTAAAACTCTATTTAAATGCAAAAGTCCGCCCGTTGGTTTTCGGCGCGAGAATCAGAGCAGTTACTGAGCAAAACGTGGGGCTATTAGCTTCGCGTAAACATACAAAACGCGAAGATAACTTGGTGTTTTAAACTCCTCGTTCAAGGTTGAAAATCCAAAGTATTTTAAAATTTGCTAAATTCTAAGCCATTTTGAAAACTTTGGAGGGGTTTCTGTTGATAAGTGAAAACTCCTAAATAAAATGAGTTTTCCATGCAGAACGCAGAGCTAATCAATAGCTCCACATTTGGCTATTTAGCCTCGCATTAAGTAAAATGCGGAGCTAATCAATAGCTCCGCGTTCTGGCTTTCTAGCTCCGCCTTCTAACGCGATTAGCTCCACGTGAGCAGATTTCATCAGAATCATAAATTGATTGTGATTGAGATTTGGACTTATCCAATACCCAAATTGAGTCCAATCAGAATTCTAAATCAAGAGATTTAAATCAAGACTAAGATATTTGATTGGAATTCTTAATGAATACAAATTCTATTTAATTAGAAACTCTCATATTGGCCCAAGGCTATAAATACCCTATTGAGAAAGCCTTGGAGGATCTTTTTTGAGCATAAAAAGAGTTCAAGTTACGTGTGAGAGCCTTGAACGAATCAAGATCAGCAGAGAAAGATCAAATTGGCAGTCATCTTCATCGAGAGAGAAGATTTCTGCGTCAGATCGTCAAAATGAGCTATTTAGATAGATCCCATCGCTGCGAGAAACCACTATATTTTGTAAAAGAGAGCGATAATTATAAATCCTCTAATTTGTTCTTTTCTTGTTCATTTTCTTTGTAATCTAAGGTTGTATTCAATGGAAGGAGGCATAAATTTTGCTAAGAAAAATTACTCCTTCAGTCCATACAATACCAACAAAATAACCAAGTGTTACATAGTCAGCTTCAAATTCTCAGTTTAAGTGGTAGAAATTTGATGTATTTCTAATTCTAATTCTGTACTGCTGAGAGGGGGCGGCATTGATCAGGTTGCATGAAGTTGGCTTGTTACATGCAGCAACTGAGGATATTACAACTTCATCTCTATCGACTTAAATTTTATTTAACACGATAGTTTTAGAAGTCTATTGGTTTATTATTGTATCGACAGAGATCATACGATATCTCAAGTTAGTTGCGATAGCATTTGCATGACTAAACATGCTGACTACTGGTAACATATAGTAATGGAAAAATAATTGAGAGAGATTGATTCGTCAATTTTTGCTCGACCCCCTTTTGTAGGATCAAGAGTCCAGTTCCTAGCTAGTAGGAAAGGAAAGCATATCGATTCAGCAAAACATAGGATCTGATATACTTATCAGATGAATTGGGCCTAGTTAAATCAGTAGCTCATGCAAAAGTAATCAATCCTATATTTAGCATAAAAAAGCAAAAGTAATCCTATATATGTGAGCCAATAAGTCATTATGAACAGGATGAAGTGAGTTGTTTCTGATTGTAAACATGTTACGAAAAGCAGATATCTTTCTCACACAAATAGTCACCCAAAGTAGTGTCACACAAGAACTAATAACAGAAAATAAAGAAACTAATACAAATAAGAGAAGATACAAAATTTAACGAGCCACACCCAAATTCAACAAAACATATATGGAAGAGTATTGTGCTTTTGGAGGAAAGAAGAGGAAATGAAAAAAAAGAAGAAAGTACTCTTTCATTTATGTTCACAATCAAAAGTAACCCACTTCGTCCGGTTAACAAAGAGTAATGTCCGAGATTAGTGAGAATCTGATAGACAGGTAGGGATGGTAATAGACACGTTCACGAACTAAATTTTAGCCCTTCCAATACAAAATTTTAAACTAGAAAAATAAAAATTTTATTTTTAATTAAAAAATTTGTATAGGATAGGCCTGAATTTATAAATCTATCTTCTTGTTTTCTATTTTCTTTTCATTGTAATTTTGATATTATTGTAATATTTGAAAATTACTGTAATATGTGACAATAAAGAAAAATCCCAAATTTTCACCCAAAACAGCCACCAGCAGCCCTAGATCAATCTTTGTACTCTTGGATGTTCTTCCCTTCATTCCTAAACATCTTAATTGCCTTTCACATCATCATTAATTAGAGGCAAGGTCTTTATTAATTTCTTCAACGGCATCAACTTTAGCAAGAATGATTGGAGGGTCATTGATTACTCAGTTATTATAGTTGGTATTCTAACAATTATTACCACGGGAGCTAGTTTCTTACAGTGTCCGCACCTGTCAAATCAGGAAATTTAACATAACAGTAATTATAATCTAGTATTATATGGGCTTTATGGTATCTCAAACAATTAAGAAGAGCATAAAAGGTTGTGTATTAACTGAAATCCCAAATAATTACATAATTTATGAGCTTTATAATTCATCTCTATTGAAAACATGACTTTAAACATCTGTAAGAAACTCAGCAACGTCAAAGGTCAGCTTTGAGAATATGGGATCCCAATCACATTCTGGGAACAATCTGGGGACAGTGGCCGTGTATCATCTGGAATTTCACCAGCAACTGATCTCATAATCTGAACTTGATTCTTTGCAGTGTGCGGTTCTTCTGGCAGAACATTCACTTGGACCTGTGCAGATACACCACGAGCTACGGTCGTCGGAAAGGTCGACGCAGAAGATGTAACGCAATTGCTTGCATCTGACGATGGAAATGACATGTTCTGCGAAGAAGAGGGTGTAGTGTGATTGTCTGCGTCATTTGATGTTTCGTCAGCGAGATCAACCTCCAGAGACTTTGCAAATGCAATATCATCTTCATTCAATGTAGGGATGAGAAATAAGGGCACAATGGTAGTGAGAGTCTTGGGATTTTGTTTGCCAGAAGTTTCATATAGGATAGGAACTTATTCTGAACTGATATGTGAGTTTATTGGGAACTGCCAGCTGAAGTTTTATTCACCATGTCAGGTTTATAAAATATGTTGGTTTACATTTTGGCAGATGACATTTAAAGAGCAAGTAAATAGGTTCTTGCTGCAAAGAGCCTTTTCGAATTTTAGTATGGTGATTAATCAGGAAATTTACCTTGATATGATCTGTTGCTGTATCAGCGGGCGGATGTTGTATGATATTTACAATTAACTGAGGTAGCAGGTGCATTACTGAACACGCTGACTGCACACGCTGACTGCAAGTAACGTATTATAATTGAACTTATAATGGAAACATATTGATGGTCACTTTGTTATATGACTCCTTCATAAATTAACAACTCAAGAAATTCTAAGTACATATAACTGTACATATTAGAAAAATATCACAAGGATGGCACTATATATTGAGCATAAAACTTTATGTATTGACTAAAATCACAAATAATTACATAATTTATGAGCTTTACAATTCATCTCTCTTGAAAACATGACTTTAAACATCTGCAAGAAACTCAGCAATGTCAAAGGTCAGCATTGAGAATATGGGATCCCAATCACATTCTGGGGAACAATCTGGGGACAGTGGCCGTGTATCATCTGGAATTACACCAGCAACTGATCCCATAATCTGAACTTGATTCTCTGCAGTGTGCGGTTTTTCTGACAGAACATTCACTTGCACTTGTACAGATACACCAGGAACTACGGTCATCGGAAAGGTCGACGCAGAAGATGTAACGCAATTGCTTGCATCTGACGATGGAAATGACGTGTTCTGCGATGAAGAGGGTGCAGTGTGATTGTCTGCGTCATTTGATGTTTCGTCCGCGAGATCAACCTCCAGAGACTTTGCAAATGCAATATCATCTTCATTCAATGTATCTTCTGCGAGATCAACCTCTGGAGCCTTGGGGAATGCTGCATCATCATGAGCAGCAATTGGTTGTTTTGTGACATTTCCTGCATCATGGGAGGTCATTATTTGGTCTGTGAGATCAGATTTCGCTAGTGACGATGGAAATGGTGGCTCTGCATACTCTGCACGAGGCAGCAGAGATGAGGGTCCTGGTTCTTGGATCCTTTGCCTCTTGGGCAGCCTTTCACAGTCGTCGTCCGCCTCCTCCTCTTCCTCTTGTGGGCTAAAATAAGAGGCAGGAACATAATATAATGATGCTGGGTTCTCTTTGCCGTCGTTCTTCTGATAAATCCTGCACAGAACCAGGGCGTCCAGGTTCTCCATCTTGTCACCAAGGCAATACTCGTGCATGAGCCAGTCGGTGCCAATCTTCTTCTCCTTCCCATCACCGGTGGGCGCAAGGATCTTGAAGTTGAGCATTGTCTTGCGCCCGATTACGATTCCATTCTTCTTCTCAATGGGAACATTTTTGGCATGGCCGTCCCATAAGCCTCCCCCAGCCCTGCGATTAACCCGTTTGGAGCCGGGTCTGCCAGCGGGATGCCTCGGCGTGAAGAAGTACATCTCGTTGTCCCTCATCGGGTGCCTGTAGGGGAACGCGGCGTCCCCGTGAGGGAGCTCCTCTGGATCGTGCTTGTAGATGTCGAGTTCCTTGATGTAACATTCGGCCACTGGTGGGCCTCCGTTCATCCTGTTCCTCAAGAAATAGTCAATGAGTTCCTCGTCTGTGGGCTCAAACCGCAAGCCCACCGGCAAACCTCCTTGCCGCAGCCACCCCTGCTGCATCATTGCAAATCAAACCCTAGAATCAAAGAAAGATTTGATTTTTGGGAAGGCGCACTTCACAAAATTGATCCTTATCTCTGATTTGATCAAGAAACAGAAAGAGAGCCAGAGCGAGAGCGAGAGAGAATGAGTTGATGTGGCGTATTGTGTCTGTATCTGTGTATTTATACACACGAGTATCAGAAGGAAGTTTAGGCGGGATGCCATGGGATTGGATTTGGGGGCGCCCAATTAGGAAACTTTCTTTTTCTTTTAAACATAAGCCATAATAGCAGTAAGCTCACGATTAGCAAATAATCAAATTACTAATCTTCTGGGCCTGGCGAAGCTTTGGGCCTCCGCTCGTGCATCGCGGACATTACTAACTGCTTCGATAATGGGTAATATTACTGAAAATTGGACCTCTCATTTATCAATAATTATTTAGTGCCTTTGCAATACATTATTGGTCTTTTCTGGAATTCTATCGTACTGAATTTGAGAAGCCTATGTACTCTTTTTAAGGGGAATAAAAGAATTTTTGACTTTTAGCTTCTATATTGTTAGATAATCTAGAATAAAAAAGCATCAACTTTGTTAGAGAAATAAGTATATATGCATAGCAAATATGTGTAGAAATCCATATACGGACTATTATAAATTCAAAATTCTCCCACTCTCATAAATTTCTAACGTGCAACACGCATATTTAAAATTTTCTAAGTGCAACGCGCACTTAAAAATTCTCAACGCGAATACCCTCGCTCGAAAAATTCTCCATGCGCGGCAATTTGTAACCTAAAAAATATACTGCATGCATTGCATGCTAAAGAAATTCTCTGCACACAATGCATATTTGCAAAAATTATCTACATGTAACTAGCATATTCAAAAAAATGTAAATATGCATCAAGCATGCTAAAAAAATTCCTAGCATATAATGCGCACACTAAAAAAATTTTGTTTTACCCTGAAAAATACTCAGCATGCAAATACCAGACTCAAAAAAATTTCCAGCGTGTAATGCATGCTCTCAAAAAATTTATAGCATGCAAGGCACACTCAAAAGTCTTATGCGCGACACTAGCATTCTCAAAATAAATTCAGTTTGCAATATACACTATCAAAAATTTCTAAATTCAATGCACCCTTAAGAAATTCTCTGCATATATTATATACTCTCAAAAATTTTCCGCACACGCTTAAAAAACTTTTAGCATGTAATACGCACTCTCAAAAGTTTTCCTACTAGCAACGAGCAAGTTAAAAAGTTCCTATTGCGCACAGCGCGCTATTAAAAAAAAAAAAAAAAGGTATTTATAGATCTTCCCCTTACATCTTTATAAATTATAATTTAGTCCCCCAAATTTTCATATTTAGATTTCGTCCCCCAAATCCTTTAATTTACTACAATTTAGTCTCCTAGTTTATATTTTGGCCCGATTTTTTCGTTTTACCCCTGATTTCCTTTACTTAATTACCTCTTCCCCTCTCTTCTTAGTTTTTATTGGGTTTTTCGCTTCTTCTTCTTTTCTCTCTCTATCCATTTATTGGGTTCTTCCTCTCCATATTGAAAGCAAATATATTATTCTCCATTAAATGTATTAAACTTAAGTCACAATATAAATTTATTTATTGTGATCTCCCTCTCTATATTGAATAAATTCATTTCTAGGTTTAATACATTTAGTGAAAAATAATACATTTTGTCTTGAAGGAGGAGCTGTGGCTGTCTCCAGGAGCACACCCGTTTCGCTACCTATAGGTTGCGTCGTAGTGTGCTCAACAGATTTCGTGATTGGCAGAACCAGAGCTTCGGTGGCGCTAGGGCTTCTACGGGCCTACTCTCCTCCGCCAATGCTGATGGCAGAGTTGAGGCAAGCAAATCCGTTGCAAATTGGACCGTTGCTTCTTCAGGGATTACTAGCGTTTCTCCGGCCAGCTTCTTCTTCTTTCGGGCTGGCTCGCTCCTACTAGACCCGCGGCGTTTAACGGTCGGACTCCGGGAATGAGTGACGACAGGTTGGGAGCATCTCCAACATCAGCATCGTCGTCACCACCGTCATCGTCACCATTAGAGTCGCATGCATCTGATGGATCGGCCGCCGTGCCAAGAAATTCATCCATTCTTTTTACTCTAACTCTTTTTTTCCCTTTTCGGTAAGAGTAGAAGGCCTCTATATCCTTACAGCAGCTGTGGTTGATAGAGAACTTAGGTACATCAGCGTTGGCGACGTTGTACCATGTGCAGAAGCTTAAAACCATGCTCAGCTCTGGCGACTTCTGGGACAGTATAAATTCAACTCCGGTTCCACCAGCTACAAAATGGAATCAACCTCGGGCATCCTCGTACAAACTCCCTTCATATGCAAACTTCTTGTTCGGGTTACCCATGTAAAGTTGTGTGTACCCGAACTGGCGAGCAAAACGGCTCGGGGTGTATGGCTCTATATAACACATTATGTCTTGCCTATATACCAGGTGCCCGGGGCGAATATTCAATAACCACCAGAAGGCCCCCGAAGATAAGGTGGTAAAGTTATCTGCTCCCAAAATATCTTTGAATCTTGACCCATACTATCCTCCAGGGAAATCGAGGAATCATCAAAAGATCTCATAGTTCTGATGATGACGAAGTGTCTTTCGGATTATCGACATGTAGTGGCTCTTCCAAGAGGAGCGTTCGTACAGCTCCACGAGGAATGGCTTGTCAGCCGGGGAGTATTCTGCCGCGCTCATTAAAGAGGAGCAGTGCATGACAAGCCATGCCATTAAATAGGTGTACGGCATCTCTGCCCTAGGGTTCGGCGTCTTCACCAGGCAGTTTCTTTTGACTTGCCTTTAGCCTTCCTCTTGCCCTTGTCGGTGGGGATGAAGCCATTACAAAGTGCTCGTAGCCCACTCTGAAGATTGCTAACAATAGCAGGAAGGAGTCCGAATGGTCGTCCGTATGCCAGTAGAACTGCTGGATAGACCACATTCATTGCAATTACATCTTTTGGCAATGACGGAATGACACATTTCTTTAACCACAGCATCATGAACCTAGCGATTAGGCCTCTGTTGGACACTGGGAACTGAGCCTGGTAGTGGAAGCTCTTGAAGACGGTGTCGGGACTGAATCCACCTTCATTTGACTCAATTGTATAGAATACAGCACTTGTCTTAGCTATACGACGATCAATCTCTTTGACGTCGATAGGCTTATGGTCACGGACGCTTGATGAACTCTCCTTTGAGTTTAAATTTGCAAAAAGATAATCGGCCCACTTCTTGTGGCCGATACCTTGATTACGTACACCTGTCATGTTGGCACAGATGCGATAGTGGCACATCATCTCCCAGTAAGTCTCATAGATGCGCTCGTCCTTCGCCTTCAGTATATTCAGTTCTCCGGTGGTGGGGATGTATTCTTCATAGGGAACTTCGCCCATAGACAAGCCCGAGACTTCATACATCTCATGAAATGCGAGCCCCCAACTCATCTATTGGTGTGAAAAAGGTGTCGGTCTCGGGGTTGTACATCTCCAGATGGCTAAAGAGATGATAGGAGCTCTGAGGTAGCTCAAATTGAACATTTCTAATGGCTTTGAATAAGCCAATCTCCTTCAGAATTTGCTCATAAGAGTCCACCATATGTTGGACAAGGCGAGCCCACCACATGTTGCTTGAGGAGTAGACCCAGCCAGGCATCCTGAAGTCATTGGCTGGATATTGGCTACCCTTAGCCATGAATTCGCTTAGGAAGGTTCGTACACGAGTTGGAATCTCCCCCACTGGGTGCTCCTTGGTGATCCTACCTGGAAGCAACCCAGTAATGCATCTAGTGGGACCGTCTTGATAAGTCCCGTGTGCGCCAAATTTGCCCGTAGAAACATAGTCATATTCTTGAGTTAGTCCTCACTCTAACTCACGATGCATGGCCAGCCTCTGAAGATATACCAAAGGATAGCTGCGTTCCATGTTAGATAGAAACATCAGCGAGTCGCCAGATTGGTAAAACCATTTGCTCTCCTCTGCAAATAAGATCTCGTCCAAGTGCCCCATTGCGTCTCCGAAGAGGAATACGGGCTTCTCCAACGCTTCTTGGTTGGTTGCCTCGAAGGGAGCATCGGTGATGATCTCCTTTGCAGTAGCGGGACTGTATCAGATCAACTTCTCCCTGCGCTCCCTTACACCTGGTTTGTAGGCAGGGAGATCGGTCGTGAAGCGAAACTGGGTTGCTAGGTCTGCACCCCCATCAAACCCGAAATGATGTCTATGGGAAAGAGGATCCACTGAATAGCCCACTGCAAAAGAAGAATCAAAGTTAGAATTTTTTTTGAAAATCCAGAAAATCTCCTAAGTGTAAAAATGCGGAGCTAAAATAGCTTCGCGTTTTGTTAAAACGCGAAGTTAATAAGTAAAAACGCGGAGCTAAAATAGCTCGCATTTTGTTAAAACGCGAAGCTAAGGGCATAATTTCGCGTTTAGCCCGAAAACACGAAGCTAAGGAAATAACTCCGCGTTCACAAAACGCGAAGTTAAATCTGTAAGCTCGCGTAGAAATGCGACAGTTAGCAAAAATAACTTCGCGTACAAAACGCGATAGCTTTGCTTAGAAAAAGACCAGAGGTCTCTTCTTCTCCAAGCCGTTCGGCCGGAGTACAGCGATCTCGCCGGTGAAAGAAGTGATTGGCCGGTCAAAACCGAGCCAAATCACTCTAGAATTGTTCTAGACGCCACAAAAGTAGAGGATTTTACCTCTAATCAGCGCAGCGTGGACTGCTTCACCCCTGTGGCCACTGCCGCGGCCACTACCGCCGGCGGGGAAGAGGCGCGTGACGATGTGCTCTTCTTGGGCGCCATTGATCTTGAAGAAATATCGACGAAATTGAAGAAAATGGACAAAAATCCGGTCGGGTCGCAAGGAACTCTGATCACCTGGGCTCTGATCTCTTGAAAACTCTTCGAATGAAGTGAAGAAGAAGAAGAGTTAAAACTCTATTTAAATGCAAAAGTCCGCCCGTTGGTTTTCGGCGCGAGAATCAGAGCAGTTACTGAGCAAAACGTGGGGCTATTAGCTTCGCGTAAACATACAAAACGCGAAGATAACTTGGTGTTTTAAACTCCTCGTTCAAGGTTGAAAATCCAAAGTATTTTAAAATTTGCTAAATTCTAAGCCATTTTGAAAACTTTGGAGGGGTTTCTGTTGATAAGTGAAAACTCCTAAATAAAATGAGTTTTCCATGCAGAACGCAGAGCTAATCAATAGCTCCACATTTGGCTATTTAGCCTCGCATTAAGTAAAATGCGGAGCTAATCAATAGCTCCGCGTTCTGGCTTTCTAGCTCCGCCTTCTAACGCGATTAGCTCCACGTGAGCAGATTTCATCAGAATCATAAATTGATTGTGATTGAGATTTGGACTTATCCAATACCCAAATTGAGTCCAATCAGAATTCTAAATCAAGAGATTTAAATCAAGACTAAGATATTTGATTGGAATTCTTAATGAATACAAATTCTATTTAATTAGAAACTCTCATATTGGCCCAAGGCTATAAATACCCTATTGAGAAAGCCTTGGAGGATCTTTTTTGAGCATAAAAAGAGTTCAAGTTACGTGTGAGAGCCTTGAACGAATCAAGATCAGCAGAGAAAGATCAAATTGGCAGTCATCTTCATCGAGAGAGAAGATTTCTGCGTCAGATCGTCAAAATGAGCTATTTAGATAGATCCCATCGCTGCGAGAAACCACTATATTTTGTAAAAGAGAGCGATAATTATAAATCCTCTAATTTGTTCTTTTCTTGTTCATTTTCTTTGTAATCTAAGGTTGTATTCAATGGAAGGAGGCATAAATTTTGCTAAGAAAAATTACTCCTTCAGTCCATACAATACCAACAAAATAACCAAGTGTTACATAGTCAGCTTCAAATTCTCAGTTTAAGTGGTAGAAATTTGATGTATTTCTAATTCTAATTCTGTACTGCTGAGAGGGGGCGGCATTGATCAGGTTGCATGAAGTTGGCTTGTTACATGCAGCAACTGAGGATATTACAACTTCATCTCTATCGACTGAAATTTTATTTAACACGATAGTTTTAGAAGTCTATTGGTTTATTATTGTATCGACAGAGATCATACGATATCTCAAGTTAGTTGCGATAGCATTTGCATGACTAAACATGCTGACTACTGGTAACATATAGTAATGGAAAAATAATTGAGAGAGATTGATTCGTCAATTTTTGCTCGACCCCCTTTTGTAGGATCAAGAGTCCAGTTCCTAGCTAGTAGGAAAGGAAAGCATATCGATTCAGCAAAACATAGGATCTGATATACTTATCAGATGAATTGGGCCTAGTTAAATCAGTAGCTCATGCAAAAGTAATCAATCCTATATTTAGCATAAAAAAGCAAAAGTAATCCTATATATGTGAGCCCATAAGTCATTATGAACAGGATGAAGTGAGTTGTTTCTGATTATAAACATGTTACGAAAAGCAGATATCTTTCTCACACAAATAGTCACCCAAAGTAGTGTCACACAAGAACTAATAACAGAAAATAAAGAAACTAATACAAATAAGAGAAGATACAAAATTTAACGAGCCACACCCAAATTCAACAAAACATATATGGAAGAGTATTGTGCTTTTGGAGGAAAGAAGAGGAAATGAAAAAAAAGAAGAAAGTACTCTTTCATTTATGTTCACAATCAAAAGTAACCCACTTCGTCCGGTTAACAAAGAGTAATGTCCGAGATTAGTGAGAATCTGATAGACAGGTAGGGATGGTAATAGACACGTTCACGGACTAAATTTTAGCCCTTCCAATACAAAATTTTAAATTAGAAAAATAAAAATTTTATTTTTAATTAAAAAATTTGTATAGGATAGGCCTGAATTTATAAATCTATCTTCTTGTTTTCTATTTTCTTTTCATTGTAATTTTGATATTATTGTAATATTTGAAAATTACTGTAATATGTGACAATAAAGAAAAATCCCAAATTTTCACCCAAAACAGCCACCAGCATCCCTAGATCAATCTTTGTACTCTTGGATGTTCTTCCCTTCATTCCTAAACATCTTAATTGCCTTTCACATCATCATTAATTAGAGGCAAGGTCTTTATTAATTTCTTCAACGGCATCAACTTTAGCAAGAATGATTGGAGGGTCATTGATTACTTAGTTATTATAGTTGGTATTCTAACAATTATTACCACGGGAGCTAGTTTCTTACAGTGTCCGCACCTGTCAAATCAGGAAATTTAACATAACAGTAATTATAATCTAGTATTATATGGGCTTAATGGTATCTCAAACAATTAAGAAGAGCATAAAAGGTTGTGTATTAACTGAAATCCCAAATAATTACATAATTTATGAGCTTTATAATTCATCTCTATTGAAAACATGACTTTAAACATCTGTAAGAAACTCAGCAACGTCAAAGGTCAGCTTTGAGAATATGGGATCCCAATCACATTCTGGGAACAATCTGGGGACAGTGGTCGTGTATCATCTGGAATTTCACCAGCAACTGATCCCATAATCTGAACTTGATTCTTTGCAGTGTGCGGTTCTTCTGGCAGAACATTCACTTGGACCTGTGCAGATACACCAAGAGCTACGGTCGTCGGAAAGGTCGACGCAGAAGATGTAACGCAATTGCTTGCATCTGACGATGGAAATGACATGTTCTGCGAAGAAGAGGGTGTAGTGTGATTGTCTGCGTCATTTGATGTTTCGTCAGCGAGATCAACCTCCAGAGACTTTGCAAATGCAATATCATCTTCATTCAATGTAGGGATGAGAAATAAGGGCACAATGGTAGTGAGAGTCTTGGGATTTTGTTTGCCAGAAGTTTCATATAGGATAGGAACTTATTCTGAACTGATATGTGAGTTTATTGGGAACTGCCAGCTGAAGTTTTATTCACCATGTCAGGTTTATAAAATATGTTGGTTTACATTTTGGCAGATGACATTTAAAGAGCAAGTAAATAGGTTCTTGCTGCAAAGAGCCTTTTCGAATTTTAGTATGGTGATTAATCAGGAAATTTACCTTGATATGATCTGTTGCTGTATCAGCGGGCGGATGTTGTATGATATTTACAATTAACTGAGGTAGCAGGTGCATTACTGAACACGCTGACTGCACACGCTGACTGCAAGTAACGTATTATAATTGAACTTATAATGGAAACATATTGATGGTCACTTTGTTATATGACTCCTTCATAAATTAACAACTCAAGAAATTCTAAGTACATATAACTGTACATATTAGAAAAATATCACAAGGATGGCACTATATATTGAGCATAAAACTTTATGTATTGACTAAAATCACAAATAATTACATAATTTATGAGCTTTACAATTCATCTCTCTTGAAAACATGACTTTAAACATCTGCAAGAAACTCAGCAATGTCAAAGGTCAGCATTGAGAATATGGGATCCCAATCACATTCTGGGGAACAATCTGGAGACAGTGGCCGTGTATCATCTGGAATTACACCAGCAACTGATCCCATAATCTGAACTTGATTCTCTGCAGTGTGCGGTTTTTCTGACAGAACATTCACTTGCACTTGTACAGATACACCAGGAACTACGGTCATCGGAAAGGTCGACGCAGAAGATGTAACGCAATTGCTTGCATCTGACGATGGAAATGACGTGTTCTGCGATGAAGAGGGTGCAGTGTGATTGTCTGCGTCATTTGATGTTTCGTCCGCGAGATCAACCTCCAGAGACTTTGCAAATGCAATATCATCTTCATTCAATGTATCTTCTGCGAGATCAACCTCTGGAGCCTTGGGGAATGCTGCATCATCATGAGCAGCAATTGGTTGTTTTGTGACATTTCCTGCATCATGGGAGGTCATTATTTGGTCTGTGAGATCAGATTTCGCTAGTGACGATGGAAATGGTGGCTCTGCATACTCTGCACGAGGCAGCAGAGATGAGGGTCCTGGTTCTTGGATCCTTTGCCTCTTGGGCAGCCTTTCACAGTCGTCGTCCGCCTCCTCCTCTTCCTCTTGTGGGCTAAAATAAGAGGCAGGAACATAATATAATGATGCTGGGTTCTCTTTGCCGTCGTTCTTCTGATAAATCCTGCACAGAACCAGGGCGTCCAGGTTCTCCATCTTGTCACCAAGGCAATACTCGTGCATGAGCCAGTCGGTGCCAATCTTCTTCTCCTTCCCATCACCGGTGGGCGCAAGGATCTTGAAGTTGAGCATTGTCTTGCGCCCGATTACGATTCCATTCTTCTTCTCAATGGGAACATTTTTGGCATGGCCGTCCCATAAGCCTCCCCCAGCCCTGCGATTAACCCGTTTGGAGCCGGGTCTGCCAGCGGGATGCCTCGGCGTGAAGAAGTACATCTCGTTGTCCCTCATCGGGTGCCTGTAGGGGAACGCGGCGTCCCCGTGAGGGAGCTCCTCTGGATCGTGCTTGTAGATGTCGAGTTCCTTGATGTAACATTCGGCCACTGGTGGGCCTCCGTTCATCCTGTTCCTCAAGAAATAGTCAATGAGTTCCTCGTCTGTGGGCTCAAACCGCAAGCCCACCGGCAAACCTCCTTGCCGCAGCCACCCCTGCTGCATCATTGCAAATCAAACCCTAGAATCAAAGAAAGATTTGATTTTTGGGAAGGCGCACTTCACAAAATTGATCCTTATCTCTGATTTGATCAAGAAACAGAAAGAGAGCCAGAGCGAGAGCGAGAGAGAATGAGTTGATGTGGCGTATTGTGTCTGTATCTGTGTATTTATACACACGAGTATCAGAAGGAAGTTTAGGCGGGATGCCATGGGATTGGATTTGGGGGCGCCCAATTAGGAAACTTTCTTTTTCTTTTAAACATAAGCCATAATAGCAGTAAGCTCACGATTAGCAAATAATCAAATTACTAATCTTCTGGGCCTGGCGAAGCTTTGGGCCTCCGCTCGTGCATCGCGGACATTACTAACTGCTTCGATAATGGGTAATATTACTGAAAATTGGACCTCTCATTTATCAATAATTATTTAGTGCCTTTGCAATACATTATTGGTCTTTTCTGGAATTCTATCGTACTGAATTTGAGAAGCCTATGTACTCTTTTTAAGGGGAATAAAAGAATTTTTGACTTTTAGCTTCTATATTGTTAGATAATCTAGAATAAAAAAGCATCAACTTTGTTAGAGAAATAAGTATATATGCATAGCAAATATGTGTAGAAATCCATATACGGACTATTATAAATTCAAAATTCTCCCACTCTCATAAATTTCTAACGTGCAACACGCATATTTAAAATTTTCTAAGTGCAACGCGCACTTAAAAATTCTCAACGCGAATACCCTCGCTCGAAAAATTCTCCATGCGCGGCAATTTGTAACCTAAAAAATATACTGCATGCATTGCATGCTAAAGAAATTCTCTGCACACAATGCATATTTGCAAAAATTATCTACATGTAACTAGCATATTCAAAAAAATGTAAATATGCATCAAGCATGCTAAAAAAATTCCTAGCATATAATGCGCACACTAAAAAAATTTTGTTTTACCCTGAAAAATACTCAGCATGCAAATACCAGACTCAAAAAAATTTCCAGCGTGTAATGCATGCTCTCAAAAAATTTATAGCATGCAAGGCACACTCAAAAGTCTTATGCGCGACACTAGCATTCTCAAAATAAATTCAGTTTGCAATATACACTATCAAAAATTTCTAAATTCAATGCACCCTTAAGAAATTCTCTGCATATATTATATACTCTCAAAAATTTTCCGCACACGCTTAAAAAACTTTTAGCATGTAATACGCACTCTCAAAAGTTTTCCTACTAGCAACGAGCAAGTTAAAAAGTTCCTATTGCGCACAGCGCGCTATTAAAAAAAAAAAAAAAAGGTATTTATAGATCTTCCCCTTACATCTTTATAAATTATAATTTAGTCCCCCAAATTTTCATATTTAGATTTCGTCCCCCAAATCCTTTAATTTACTACAATTTAGTCTCCTAGTTTATATTTTGGCCCGATTTTTTCGTTTTACCCCTGATTTCCTTTACTTAATTACCTCTTCCCCTCTCTTCTTAGTTTTTATTGGGTTTTTCGCTTCTTCTTCTTTTCTCTCTCTATCCATTTATTGGGTTCTTCCTCTCCATATTGAAAGCAAATATATTATTCTCCATTAAATGTATTAAACTTAAGTCACAATATAAATTTATTTATTGTGATCTCCCTCTCTATATTGAATAAATTCATTTCTAGGTTTAATACATTTAGTGAAAAATAATACATTTTGTCTTGAAGGAGGAGCTGTGGCTGTCTCCAGGAGCACACCCGTTTCGCTACCTATAGGTTGCGTCGTAGTGTGCTCAACAGATTTCGTGATTGGCAGAACCAGAGCTTCGGTGGCGCTAGGGCTTCTACGGGCCTACTCTCCTCCGCCAATGCTGATGGCAGAGTTGAGGCAAGCAAATCCGTTGCAAATTGGACCGTTGCTTCTTCAGGGATTACTAGCGTTTCTCCGGCCAGCTTCTTCTTCTTTCGGGCTGGCTCGCTCCTACTAGACCCGCGGCGTTTAACGGTCGGACTCCGGGAATGAGTGACGACAGGTTGGGAGCATCTCCAACATCAGCATCGTCGTCACCACCGTCATCGTCACCATTAGAGTCGCATGCATCTGATGGATCGGCCGCCGTGCCAAGAAATTCATCCATTCTTTTTACTCTAACTCTTTTTTTCCCTTTTCGGTAAGAGTAGAAGGCATCTATATCCTTACAGCAGCTGTGGTTGATAGAGAACTTAGGTACATCAGCGTTGGCGACGTTGTACCATGTGCAGAAGCTTAAAACCATGCTCAGCTCTGGCGACTTCTGGGACAGTATAAATTCAACTCTGGTTCCACCAGCTACAAAATGGAATCAACCTCGGGCATCCTCGTACAAACTCCCTTCATATGCAAACTTCTTGTTCGGGTTACCCATGTAAAGTTGTGTGTACCCGAACTGGCGAGCAAAACGGCTCGGGGTGTATGGCTCTATATAACACATTATGTCTTGCCTATATACCAGGTGCCCGGGGCGAATATTCAATAACCACCAGAAGGCCCCCGAAGATAAGGTGGTAAAGTTATCTGCTCCCAAAATATCTTTGAATCTTGACCCATACTATCCTCCAGGGAAATCGAGGAATCATCAAAAGATCTCATAGTTCTGATGATGACGAAGTGTCTTTCGGATTATCGACATGTAGTGGCTCTTCCAAGAGGAGCGTTCGTACAGCTCCACGAGGAATGGCTTGTCAGCCGGGGAGTATTCTGCCGCGCTCATTAAAGAGGAGCAGTGCATGACAAGCCATGCCATTAAATAGGTGTACGGCATCTCTGCCCTAGGGTTCGGCGTCTTCACCAGGCAGTTTCTTTTGACTTGCCTTTAGCCTTCCTCTTGCCCTTGTCGGTGGGGATGAAGCCATTACAAAGTGCTCGTAGCCCACTCTGAAGATTGCTAACAATAGCAGGAAGGAGTCCGAATGGTCGTCCGTATGCCAGTAGAACTGCTGGATAGACCACATTCATTGCAATTACATCTTTTGGCAATGACGGAATGACACATTTCTTTAACCACAGCATCATGAACCTAGCGATTAGGCCTCTGTTGGACACTGGGAACTGAGCCTGGTAGTGGAAGCTCTTGAAGACGGTGTCGGGACTGAATCCACCTTCATTTGACTCAATTGTATAGAATACAGCACTTGTCTTAGCTATACGACGATCAATCTCTTTGACGTCGATAGGCTTATGGTCACGGACGCTTGATGAACTCTCCTTTGAGTTTAAATTTGCAAAAAGATAATCGGCCCACTTCTTGTGGCCGATACCTTGATTACGTACACCTGTCATGTTGGCACATATGCGATAGTGGCACATCATCTCCCAGTAAGTCTCATAGATGCGCTCGTCCTTCGCCTTCAGTATATTCAGTTCTCCGGTGGTGGGGATGTATTCTTCATAGGGAACTTCGCCCATAGACAAGCCCGAGACTTCATACATCTCATGAAATGCGAGCCCCCAACTCATCTATTGGTGTGAAAAAGGTGTCGGTCTCGGGGTTGTACATCTCCAGATGGCTAAAGAGATGATAGGAGCTCTGAGGTAGCTCAAATTGAACATTTCTAATGGCTTTGAATAAGCCAATCTCCTTCAGAATTTGCTCATAAGAGTCCACCATATGTTGGACAAGGCAAGCCCACCACATGTTGCTTGAGGAGTAGACCCAGCCAGGCATCCTGAAGTCATTGGCTGGATATTGGCTACCCTTAGCCATGAATTCGCTTAGGAAGGTTCGTACACGAGTTGGAATCTCCCCCACTGGGTGCTCCTTGGTGATCCTACCTGGAAGCAACCCAGTAATGCATCTAGTGGGACCGTCTTGATAAGTCCCGTGTGCGCCAAATTTGCCCGTAGAAACATAGTCATATTCTTGAGTTAGTCCTCACTCTAACTCACGATGCATGGCCAGCCTCTGAAGATATACCAAAGGATAGCTGCGTTCCATGTTAGATAGAAACATCAGCGAGTCGCCAGATTGGTAAAACCATTTGCTCTCCTCTGCAAATAAGATCTCGTCCAAGTGCCCCATTGCGTCTCCGAAGAGGAATACGGGCTTCTCCAACGCTTCTCGGTTGGTTGCCTCGAAGGGAGCATCGGTGATGATCTCCTTTGCAGTAGCGGGGCTGTATCAGATCAACTTCTCCCTGCGCTCCCTTACACCTGGTTTGTAGGCAGGGAGATCGGTCGTGAAGCGAAACTGGGTTGCTAGGTCTGCACCCCCATCAAACCCGAAATGATGCCTATGGGAAAGAGGATCCACTGAATAGCCCACTGCAAAAGAAGAATCAAAGTTAGAATTTTTTTTGAAAATCCAGAAAATCTCCTAAGTGTAAAAATGCGGAGCTAAAATAGCTTCGCGTTTTGTTAAAACGCGAAGTTAATAAGTAAAAACGCGGAGCTAAAATAGCTCGCATTTTGTTAAAACGCGAAGTTAATAAGTAAAAACGCGAAGCTAAGGGCATAATTTCGCGTTTAGCCCGAAAACACGAAGCTAAGGAAATAACTCCGCGTTCACAAAACGCGAAGTTAAATCTGTAAGCTCGCGTAGAAATGCGACAGTTAGCAAAAATAACTTCGCGTACAAAACGCGATAGCTTTGCTTAGAAAAAGACCAGAGGTCTCTTCTTCTCCAAGCCGTTCGGCCGGAGTACAGCGATCTCGCCGGTGAAAGAAGTGATTGGCCGGTCAAAACCGAGCCAAATCACTCTAGAATTGTTCTAGACGCCACAAAAGTAGAGGATTTTACCTCTAATCAGCGCAGCGTGGACTGCTTCACCCCTGTGGCCACTGCCGCGGCCACTACCGCCGGCGGGGAAGAGGCGCGTGACGATGTGCTCTTCTTGGGCGCCATTGATCTTGAAGAAATATCGACGAAATTGAAGAAAATGGACAAAAATCCGGTCGGGTCGCAAGGAACTCTGATCACCTGGGCTCTGATCTCTTGAAAACTCTTCGAATGAAGTGAAGAAGAAGAAGAGTTAAAACTCTATTTAAATGCAAAAGTCCGCCCGTTGGTTTTCGGCGCGAGAATCAGAGCAGTTACTGAGCAAAACGTGGGGCTATTAGCTTCGCGTAAACATACAAAACGCGAAGATAACTTGGTGTTTTAAACTCCTCGTTCAAGGTTGAAAATCCAAAGTATTTTAAAATTTGCCAAATTCTAAGCCATTTTGAAAACTTTGGAGGGGTTTCTGTTGATAAGTGAAAACTCCTAAATAAAAGGAGTTTTCCATGCAGAACGCAGAGCTAATCAATAGCTCCACATTTGGCTATTTAGCCTCGCATTAAGTAAAATGCGGAGCTAATCAATAGCTCCGCGTTCTGGCTTTCTAGCTCCGCCTTCTAACGCGATTAGCTCCACGTGAGCAGATTTCATCAGAATCATAAATTGATTGTGATTGAGATTTGGACTTATCCAATACCCAAATTGAGTCCAATCAGAATTCTAAATCAAGAGATTTAAATCAAGACTAAGATATTTGATTGGAATTCTTAATGAATACAAATTCTATTTAATTAGAAACTCTCATATTGACCCAAGGCTATAAATACCCTATTGAGAAAGCCTTGGAGGATCTTTTTTGAGCATAAAAAGAGTTCAAGTTACGTGTGAGAGCCTTGAACGAATCAAGATCAGCAGAGAAAGATCAAATTGGCAGTCATCTTCATCGAGAGAGAAGATTTCTGCGTCAGATCGTCAAAATGAGCTATTTAGATAGATCCCATCGCTGCGAGAAACCACTATATTTTGTAAAAGAGAGCGATAATTATAAATCCTCTAATTTGTTCTTTTCTTGTTCATTTTCTTTGTAATCTAAGGTTGTATTCAATGGAAGGAGGCATAAATTTTGCTAAGAAAAATTACTCCTTCAGTCCATACAATACCAACAAAATAACCAAGTGTTACATAGTCAGCTTCAAATTCTCAGTTTAAGTGGTAGAAATTTGATGTATTTCTAATTCTAATTCTGTACTGCTGAGAGGGGGCGGCATTGATCAGGTTGCATGAAGTTGGCTTGTTACATGCAGCAACTGAGGATATTACAACTTCATCTCTATCGACTGAAATTTTATTTAACACGATAGTTTTAGAAGTCTATTGGTTTATTATTGTATCGACAGAGATCATACGATATCTCAAGTTAGTTGCGATAGCATTTGCATGACTAAACATGCTGACTACTGGTAACATATAGTAATGGAAAAATAATTGAGAGAGATTGATTCGTCAATTTTTGCTCGACCCCCTTTTGTAGGATCAAGAGTCCAGTTCCTAGCTAGTAGGAAAGGAAAGCATATCGATTCAGCAAAACATAGGATCTGATATACTTATCAGATGAATTGGGCCTAGTTAAATCAGTAGCTCATGCAAAAGTAATCAATCCTATATTTAGCATAAAAAAGCAAAAGTAATCCTATATATGTGAGCCCATAAGTCATTATGAACAGGATGAAGTGAGTTGTTTCTGATTATAAACATGTTACGAAAAGCAGATATCTTTCTCACACAAATAGTCACCCAAAGTAGTGTCACACAAGAACTAATAACAGAAAATAAAGAAACTAATACAAATAAGAGAAGATACAAAATTTAACGAGCCACACCCAAATTCAACAAAACATATATGGAAGAGTATTGTGCTTTTGGAGGAAAGAAGAGGAAATGAAAAAAAAGAAGAAAGTACTCTTTCATTTATGTTCACAATCAAAAGTAACCCACTTCGTCCGGTTAACAAAGAGTAATGTCCGAGATTAGTGAGAATCTGATAGACAGGTAGGGATGGTAATAGACACGTTCACGGACTAAATTTTAGCCCTTCCAATACAAAATTTTAAATTAGAAAAATAAAAATTTTATTTTTAATTAAAAAATTTGTATAGGATAGGCCTGAATTTATAAATCTATCTTCTTGTTTTCTATTTTCTTTTCATTGTAATTTTGATATTATTGTAATATTTGAAAATTACTGTAATATGTGACAATAAAGAAAAATCCCAAATTTTCACCCAAAACAGCCACCAGCATCCCTAGATCAATCTTTGTACTCTTGGATGTTCTTCCCTTCATTCCTAAACATCTTAATTGCCTTTCACATCATCATTAATTAGAGGCAAGGTCTTTATTAATTTCTTCAACGGCATCAACTTTAGCAAGAATGATTGGAGGGTCATTGATTACTCAGTTATTATAGTTGGTATTCTAACAATTATTACCACGGGAGCTAGTTTCTTACAGTGTCCGCACCTGTCAAATCAGGAAATTTAACATAACAGTAATTATAATCTAGTATTATATGGGCTTAATGGTATCTCAAACAATTAAGAAGAGCATAAAAGGTTGTGTATTAACTGAAATCCCAAATAATTACATAATTTATGAGCTTTATAATTCATCTCTATTGAAAACATGACTTTAAACATCTGTAAGAAACTCAGCAACGTCAAAGGTCAGCTTTGAGAATATGGGATCCCAATCACATTCTGGGAACAATCTGGGGACAGTGGTCGTGTATCATCTGGAATTTCACCAGCAACTGATCCCATAATCTGAACTTGATTCTTTGCAGTGTGCGGTTCTTCTGGCAGAACATTCACTTGGACCTGTGCAGATACACCAGGAGCTACGGTCGTCGGAAAGGTCGACGCAGAAGATGTAACGCAATTGCTTGCATCTGACGATGGAAATGACATGTTCTGCGAAGAAGAGGGTGTAGTGTGATTGTCTGCGTCATTTGATGTTTCGTCAGCGAGATCAACCTCCAGAGACTTTGCAAATGCAATATCATCTTCATTCAATGTAGGGATGAGAAATAAGGGCACAATGGTAGTGAGAGTCTTGGGATTTTGTTTGCCAGAAGTTTCATATAGGATAGGAACTTATTCTGAACTGATATGTGAGTTTATTGGGAACTGCCAGCTGAAGTTTTATTCACCATGTCAGGTTTATAAAATATGTTGGTTTACATTTCGGCAGATGACATTTAAAGAGCAAGTAAATAGGTTCTTGCTGCAAAGAGCCTTTTCGAATTTTAGTATGGTGATTAATCAGGAAATTTACCTTGATATGATCTGTTGCTGTATCAGCGGGCGGATGTTGTATGATATTTACAATTAACTGAGGTAGCAGGTGCATTACTGAACACGCTGACTGCACACGCTGACTGCAAGTAACGTATTATAATTGAACTTATAATGGAAACATATTGATGGTCACTTTGTTATATGACTCCTTCATAAATTAACAACTCAAGAAATTCTAAGTACATATAACTGTACATATTAGAAAAATATCACAAGGATGGCACTATATATTGAGCATAAAACTTTATGTATTGACTAAAATCACAAATAATTACATAATTTATGAGCTTTACAATTCATCTCTCTTGAAAACATGACTTTAAACATCTGCAAGAAACTCAGCAATGTCAAAGGTCAGCATTGAGAATATGGGATCCCAATCACATTCTGGGGAACAATATGGAGACAGTGGCCGTGTATCATCTGGAATTACACCAGCAACTGATCCCATAATCTGAACTTGATTCTCTGCAGTGTGCGGTTTTTCTGACAGAACATTCACTTGCACTTGTACAGATACACCAGGAACTACGGTCATCGGAAAGGTCGACGCAGAAGATGTAACGCAATTGCTTGCATCTGACGATGGAAATGACGTGTTCTGCGATGAAGAGGGTGCAGTGTGATTGTCTGCGTCATTTGATGTTTCGTCCGCGAGATCAACCTCCAGAGACTTTGCAAATGCAATATCATCTTCATTCAATGTATCTTCTGCGAGATCAACCTCTGGAGCCTTGGGGAATGCTGCATCATCATGAGCAGCAATTGGTTGTTTTGTGACATTTCCTGCATCATGGGAGGTCATTATTTGGTCTGTGAGATCAGATTTCGCTAGTGACGATGGAAATGGTGGCTCTGCATACTCTGCACGAGGCAGCAGAGATGAGGGTCCTGGTTCTTGGATCCTTTGCCTCTTGGGCAGCCTTTCACAGTCGTCGTCCGCCTCCTCCTCTTCCTCTTGTGGGCTAAAATAAGAGGCAGGAACATAATATAATGATGCTGGGTTCTCTTTGCCGTCGTTCTTCTGATAAATCCTGCACAGAACCAGGGCGTCCAGGTTCTCCATCTTGTCACCAAGGCAATACTCGTGCATGAGCCAGTCGGTGCCAATCTTCTTCTCCTTCCCATCACCGGTGGGCGCAAGGATCTTGAAGTTGAGCATTGTCTTGCGCCCGATTACGATTCCATTCTTCTTCTCAATGGGAACATTTTTGGCATGGCCGTCCCATAAGCCTCCCCCAGCCCTGCGATTAACCCGTTTGGAGCCGGGTCTGCCAGCGGGATGCCTCGGCGTGAAGAAGTACATCTCGTTGTCCCTCATCGGGTGCCTGTAGGGGAACGCGGCGTCCCCGTGAGGGAGCTCCTCTGGATCGTGCTTGTAGATGTCGAGTTCCTTGATGTAACATTCGGCCACTGGTGGGCCTCCGTTCATCCTGTTCCTCAAGAAATAGTCAATGAGTTCCTCGTCTGTGGGCTCAAACCGCAAGCCCACCGGCAAACCTCCTTGCCGCAGCCACCCCTGCTGCATCATTGCAAATCAAACCCTAGAATCAAAGAAAGATTTGATTTTTGGGAAGGCGCACTTCACAAAATTGATCCTTATCTCTGATTTGATCAAGAAACAGAAAGAGAGCCAGAGCGAGAGCGAGAGAGAATGAGTTGATGTGGCGTATTGTGTCTGTATCTGTGTATTTATACACACGAGTATCAGAAGGAAGTTTAGGTGGGATTGGAGTTGGGGGCGCCCAATTAGGAAACTTTCTTTTTCTTTTAAACATAAGCGATATTAGCAGTAAGCTCACGATTAGCAAATAATCAAATTACTAATCTTTTGGGCCTGGCGAAGCTTTGGGCCTCCGCTCGTGCATCGCGGACATTACTAACTGCTTCGATAATAGGTAATATTACTGAAAATTGGACCTCTCATTTATCAATAATTATTTAGTGCCTTTGCAATACATTATTGGTCTTTTCTGGAATTCTACCGTACTGAATTTGAGAAGCCTATGTACTCTTTTTAAGGGGAAATAAAAAGAATTTTTGACTTTTAGCTTCTATATTGTTAGATAATCTAGAATAAAAAAGCATCAACTTTGTTAGAGAAATAAGTATATATGCATAACAAATATGTGTAGAAATCCATATACGGACTATTATAAATTCAAAATTCTCCCACTCTCATAAATTTCTAACGTGCAACACGCATATTTAAAATTTTCTAAGTGCAACGCGCACTTAAAAATTCTCTACGCGAATACCCTCGCTCGAAAAATTTTCCATGCGCGGCAGTTTGTAACCTAAAAAATATACTGCATGCATTGCGTGCTAAAGAAATTCTCCGCACACAATGCATATTTACAAAAATTATCTACATGTAACTAGCATATTCAAAAAATTGTGAATATGCATCAAGCATGCTAACAAAATTCCTAGCATATAATGCACACACTAAAAAAATATTGTTTTACCCTGAAAAATACTCAGCATGCAAATACCAGACTCAAAAAAATTTCCAGCGTGTAATGCATGCTCTCAAAAAATTCATAGCATGCAAGGCACACTCAAAAGTCTTATGCGCGACACTAGCATGCTCAAAAAAATTCAGTTTGCAATATACACTATCAAAAATTTCTAAGTTCAATGCACCCTTAAGAAATTCCCTGCATATATTATATACTCTCAAAAATTTTCCGCACACGCTTAAAAAACTTTTAGCATGTAATACACACTCTCAAAAGTTTTCTACGAGCAACGAGCAAGTTAAAAAATTCCTAGTGCGGACAGCTCGTTATTAAAAAAAAAAAAACATAGCGTAAAATGTGTATGTTCAAAATCTTTCTACATGCGGTGCGCGCATTCAAAAAGTTTATTCACACGCATTCAAAAAATACCCAATATAATATGGACTTTCAAAAAAAAATTACAGATCTGTCCCTTAAATCTTTATAAATTATAATTTACTCCCACAGATCTTCATATTTAGGATTTAATCCCCAAATCCTTTAAGTTACTACAATTTAGTCCCCCAATTTTTATTTTTGCCCGATTTTTCCATTTGAACCTTGATTTTCTTCACTTAATTCCCTTTCCCTCATCCCCTCTATCATTAATTCTTATTGGGTTCCCCCTTGTTCTTTTCTTATCTCTATATTCATTTGTTAGGTTCTCTTTCTCTATATTGAAACCAAATGTATTATTCTCCACTAAATGTATTAAACCTAGAAATGAATTTATCCAATATTGAGAGAGAGAACCCAATAAATGAATTTATATTGAGACTTAAAGATTTAATACATTTAGTGGAGAATAATACATTTGGTTTCAATATAGAGAGGGAGAACCCAATAAATAAATAGAGAGAGAAGAGAAGAATAAGGGAGAATCCAATAAAAACTAAGAAGAGAGGGGATGAGGGAAAGGGAATTAAGTGAAGCAAATCAGGGGTAAAACGGAAAAATTGGACCAAAATATAAACTGGAAGACTAAATTGTAGTAATTTAAAAGATTTGGGGACTAAATCCTAAATATGAAGATATAGAAGACTAAAATATAATTTATAAAGATTTAAGGGACAAATCTATAAATACCCAAAAAAAAATTCTTCTAGCAATGCGTATACTTAAAATTATGTTTTCAAAAAACTTACATAGACAAATACGCACAACTAGTTAATTAACACTTGGAGATTCAAGAAAGCACGGAATAAGCATGCAAGCATAGATTCACATAATAGGCCTTAATTATTATAAGCACAACCATATATGCATAAATGGTGTAATAAGCCTAAATTTAAAATACTATAAATCATGAGCACGCACGGCAAGCGTAATGAGCATAAGGCTCAAACTAAACAAAGACAATGTTCCGTTACCAAATTATTACAACACCCAGCCAATTGGGCACACTAGAGCACCAATAAGAGAACGATCAATACAAGGAAAAGGAAAAGAAAATTGTAATTGAAAACAGATGAGGTAACAGTATGAAAATGAATTACAAGTAGTTAGTATATAGCTATATTATTATGAGGCTATTATGGAGCAATATAATTTATTATTTATACTCTTAATTTAGAATTGACTGATAGATGAATCTAACATATTCTAGAAGTACACCATACCTACCAGGTATTACAGCCAAGATAATGTCTCTGTTGAACTAATTATATTACTCAGTGTTAGTTATATCCCGTGTATATTGGGATCAAAGCCATGAGATTGTCTCCCTTAAACCAACCGCACAGAAAAAATACAAGTGTAACTCGGCATATATCCTAGGATCACAGTCATGACATTGGTCTCTCTTAAACAAACTGCATCGCTAAGTGCCAAATACACTCCCAATTTAGTAATTGCCATAGATGTTGACAACCCAAAACCGATGCACTTGTAGAACTTGACTCTCTCTATACGTATTTCATTTCATCATGCAATTTCCTTATAACCCAGTTATTTTATTACTATATATGTTCAAGAATCAAGTTAATCAGGTTATGAACTGTATCATGTGGGGTCAATATCATAGTAGCATAACATGCAAGTCAAATCATGTTCGAAGACGGAATATTCCAAGTAAGTCGAGACCCTAGTATATGCTCAGGCAAGGTAAGAGGCATACATGTGATATGGCACATAAACATGATCAAGTCGGAAGAATAGTTATCATGTAAGTATATGGTTAGCTCAAATTTGAGTAATTAAATAAAAATTAAACAATAAAAATAATATTAACATCATACAAATGAAATCAAGTCAAATTTATAGGCATTCCCGCTGTTAGGCGAAGCTCGCAAGGGAGTGGCAAACCACGAGGAGTTTCAACTACTCTGTCATTGCTTAGTCAATTTATAGTTATTGAGACTTTAAATAATTTTAATATTTTTATATAATTAGAATGAGGATATGTAATACAAAAGATAGTTGCAGAATACTAAAATCTCTCTCTAACAAGTTTAGGATGAGTTTAATCGATGTCTGAGTTAAAAGGTATCAAGATTGTATTGAACATGGTGTGGCATATCTCCCACTTCAAGTTATGTTGTTCAAATAAAGTGGGAATTAGTAAAAAGTTAAAAAAATAATTATTGATCATTGAATTCTATTATTAACGAGTCTAAGATCAGCTTCATCAGAGGCCGGAATCATAAGTCATCATGATTTTAGTAAGACTAGACATGAAGGAGGTTTGGGAACAATGCCGGAAGGTGTTGCGCCAGCATAGCAACTTGCCTTTATTTACATATTAGAGAGATTAGAGATATATTAGAAGGTTAGAGAGATTTTGGTAGAGGAGAAATAGAAAATAAGGTGCACCTATGAGATGCATCCTAAAATTAAAAAATTAAAATTAAAAAATTAAAAAAATTAAAAAAATCTCTTTAAGGCTTATCATATCGAGTCAATCAGATAAATGATCCATTTTTACTCATTCTTATATTAGCAATATGTTTATATTTAAGGCTTAGCATCAATATCTCTTTTTTTTTGTATCATCTATGTTTTTATCATTATTTTAACTTATTCTATATTGATAACTGCAACTCCGTCAATGTTGTACTTAAAATTTCCATTTTTTCACTACATGTCCTAAAACATGATAAAAAATGAGGGTTGTTGTAAGCCTGTGACAATCAACGTAAAATATTATCATATATTATGACACAAGCAAAAAATTAAATTTCATTGCGGCCTACTCCCTAATGAGCATGTGCTACAACGAAACTTGGATATAGTAAAAAATGTGTGAGAGTTAGTAGGTCATCATCCAGAAGCAATATACCATGTCGGCACCAAAGATTTGTCAAATGTGAAAGTGTTTTCATGTAGCTTATCCCCAAATACTTGGGATAAAAGATTAGTTGATGTTGTATATTAATAATCTCTACTTTTCAAAGTAGTACATATGAATGGAATGCTTAATATTTTTTTAAAGACTACCGTGTTTCTCTATTTCTTTTTTTTTAAATCACATTTTCTTTTTAATTATAAATCTAAATTCTCATTTAAAAAATAAAGCTAGTAATCTGTATTTAGAGAGAGAATTAAGGGCTAATAGCTAAAACCGACAAGTAAAAAAAAAATCTAGGCTAATAATCTGATATTAATATAGGGATGGTGCTGGATGTGTTGGGGTATTGTACATACAATATAAAATTTTGAATTAGGAAAATTACGGAAAATTCTAAATGAGCACATCACTTGTCTCAGTGAGCAGCATTTAGATTTAGAATTAGCGAGCACCGTTTAGTGAACACTAAGTCAAGTGGTTTGCTCATTTAGTATTTCTCCGTATTACTGTTAGATTAACGCATAATTGCCCCGTCCCCAGTCCAGTCCTCGTTTACTGAAGCCCAGATTCGACCCTCGTCTTCTCTCCCAAAACTCTACGGCGGCGACAATGCCCAAAATGGCGAAGAAGAAGAAGCCAAAGAGAAAGCTTGAAGATGAAGAAGACGCCCCAACCATTTCTACTTCCAACTCAAAACCTGTAGAAATTGATGACGAAGATAATAGCCCCTTTGTCTCTCAATCAAACGAGATGAAGAAGAAGAAACGCAAGAAGAATCCAATCGATGACCCAAAAAAGGTCCCTTTTCCCTTTTCCCTTGATGGGTCTTCTCTTTTTCACTTAAATTTATCTCTAAATTTCTTTAAATTGGGTTTTTTTTTTTTTTTTTCCTTTCTTTTTTGAAGAATTTTGAACTTCTGTGGTTGGTTGTATCAGGGGAAAATTGAGGAGAATGAGGCTTGCTACTTGCCAGGGCAGAAGCATGACCGGCCGAACGAAGTAAAGTTTTCTTTTTTCTTAAAAAGAACTTTTTTTTTAAAGATTTTTTTCTATGTGAGTTCATATTCTGGGTGATGGGTTTGGTTTAATTTATTCTTTAGTTGATTTTTCAGAGGGACCCGTTGAGGATTTTCTTGGAGACACTGTACCAACAGCTCCCCGAATGTGAATTGGCGGCGACGTGGTGAGAGATATTAGTTTATTTGTCCAATTCATCTTTCTTTTGGAGTTCTATCAGCTGCATCCAATAGGTCAAAAATGTCAAATTTAGTTTGTCAGCAATGTCTTTAGATCTATCAGTACCTTGATTACAACTACAAACACTTTGCTCACCAATTAATAATGGCACCCGATGCTTGGAGAGAGAATTCTAGATCCTTAATGAGGATTCTATTTGAAATGTTTATCTGATTATGATTTAATGAGTTTGATTTTGAAAGGTAGTGATACGTATATTAGGGTATGGCGAGAATTTGGAGGTTTGATGTTTAGTTTGATTGGAAGAATTAAGTATTTGTTATGGTGCTTGTTAGGTTGCTTTGCATTGTCACCTTTGACATCTATGATCTATCTACATAAAAAATTAACTTTGCACCAAGTGAAGTTTCTACTTTCTAGATTTAGTATGCTTTTCATAGAACTGGACAAAAGCATTTTGCTTAGTGATGTAGGCCTTTAGGTGGCCAATTGTCAATTCGATACAACGAGGTGAGAAATCTTTAGTTGGTCTACTATTTGCACACTTTCTAGATCTTATGGTTCTCTGTCAAGCTCTATACTTTAATGGTTTTATTAGATGTATTTAGTTTTTGTGAATCTGGTTCATTTCTTCATTCGCTTCCAAAGTACTCGTATTGCGAGCCTGAACAAACAAAATGAATTGTTGAGAGATAAAACGTGGATCCTCAGCTAGAGAGATCCGTATTTCACAAAATAACTAAAATGCGAGCCTCTTAGGGTTGCGTTTTGACTTTAACATAAAAAGATGAAAACCATCCTTACTCTCGAATGTGAATCTAACCCGCATTTCAAGGTTTCAAATGCAGGATCGCGTTTTAATTTCAAAATCTTAAAAGATAAAAATTATCCCCTTTCCAATACAAACGCGGGTCTAATAAAGCAAGACATATTGTTGACAGCCAAAAATGCAGATTAGCGATCGATCATAGAAAGATCTGCGGTCCTTTTTTTGAGCTAAATATAGTTAAAACGTTAACCCTATTGGGTCGCGTTTTCACTTTAAAACTTCAAAAGATAAAAACTTTTCTCACTTGCACCCAAACGCAGGTCTGAGCATGACAAATGAGTTGCAAAAAGCCAAAATACGGATCTAATGCTGATATCCGTGTTTTAGTTACAAATCCAGAGAATTAAAAACTTTAGTTGCAAATCTAATGGAGTAAAGACTGAAAATTAGTCCTCTATTTAAGAGGCTATTAATTAGACAGTTACACCACTGTTTCCATTGTCAATATGACTTTATTCCGAAATTTTAACGCGACCTTCAACTGTCATTTGAAAGTAGGGTCATGATGACACCAATGTGGAAAATGCATAAAGATTACTGTGTTTTTCAAAACCCTTTTTAAATTTATTTATTTGCATTTTGAGCTGAAGCTGGAATTTTCAGTACGAACTTAAAACCTTACTCTGGGAAGCCACTAGGACCAATACCTTTAATGTGTTTAAACAAAACACATATCACTCTTATTTATTGCTTGATAGGACAGTTTTAGTTAATGTCTTATTATTATTTTTTTAAATGCTTATCTCAAAGCAATCTGACTGTAGTTTTTTTGCTGCATATTTGTGCACTATAAAAATTAAGTCTGTTAGCACCAGTTTAAGTTTTTATTATCTAATCATTTTGTTGGAAATCAACTCCAAAGTATTGAACTATGAACACTATGTTCAGCACTTCATCCATCATTTGAGTGTGTACGTTCAGGTAAATGCTGTGCCTCAACTTCAACCTATGTAAAGTATAGTTATCACAACAGTATTTTACCTGAATCATGGGATGGCACTTGAAGGGTCACTTCTTGATTCTTATGATTCCTTTTGAAACCGTATTATAAATTAAACCATGTTTCAAAATAGTTACCACGATCTTATAGCTTGATTTGTGACAATGGTCTCGTGGGCATCTATCAACTGCCAAAGAACATTTTTCTTTTGCTTTTCTTTTCCTTTTAAATTTCGATGTTATGGACAAAAATTTTTTTTTGAGGTGACCTGGGCCTTTTGGTGCAAGACTTACTATTCTGAGTAACTGGAAAGTTATTATGTCCCAAAAGTTATGCTACAAATGATTTTGTCATATATCTCTTAATTGGGTAAGACCTTATTGGTAGATACCCCCAATCATGGGTAAACGAGGCTGAGCAAACAAACTATAAACCACACATGCAAGTATAAACTCTAATATGCTAAAATCCACAGAGTCCAAATAGCATTATTCAAAAAGTGAATAAAAAAGCGAAAGCATATTATATATATATATATATATATATATATATATATATATATATATATAGAGAGAGAGAGAGAGAGAGAGACGCATGCACGCACGCGTGTACTGGTAGCAAGTGTATATATGTATGTGTGTGTATGTACACACACACGCATATATATATATATATATATATATATATATATATATATATATATATATATATATATATATATATATCAAGTGGTTGCTCAAAAGAGTTTAAGGTAGAGTATAGATACAATACTAAAAGAAAGCGCAATACTAATAGCAAAAAAATATACGCAGTTATAGTACCAAAAGAAGTTATGACAAAAGGTGAAGGTCCTATACTGCCTACAAGAGTTCTGCTTGATCTTGGAAGACCCACCAAGAAGATATGACAAAAGGTGACCCATTGAGTGGTGATCTATCGTATCGCCTCCTGAGTTTGAGTGTTCAGGGAACTCAAGGGTAAGACCCATCAAAAAATATAATTAGAGTGCGTATACATGAAGAATGCATGTATAGAGGCATGTTTATGATATAATGGAAGTATATAAAGTACATGGCCGATAGAGTTCATGTAAATAAATGTTGCAAGTACAAGTTACACGTCTAAGTTTGGAATTAGGGTGGAAGGATTATGTGTTTTAAGAGTATCCCATGCAGCCTGAAGTCATAGTCATAGACTTCAGCACTAAATCGGATGTACTGCTAGGTACTACATAATTATTTTATATATACCCAGTTTTATGATCAAGATCCAATCTCTCTAGGGACCGCAGGCACCGCAATGTGCTACAAGAATACCAAGTCACAACAATATGGGGATGGAATAACAAGTCACAATAATAAGCTAGAATAACATCAAAATATGGAGTCATGTCAGTTCGCAACCTATAATGATAGAGATAAGGTTAGGTATTTAGTTGGATTTGATTTGAATAGATTAGGAATTTAATTAGATTTTGGATTTTTAGAGATTTGTTTTTATCTTGTAATTTGCAATAAATATTTCTTGTAATTTTGATTTTAAAGAGAGATGATTAATGAAAATTGAGTGAATATGATTTGTCTCTTCCAAAAATTTTTCCATGAGAAATTCGTGAGAGAGTGAGTGTGTGATTCGCCTGGACGTGAGATTCAAAAACTCTAATTTATCCCCAAAATTCTAATTTCTTTCCCAATTCTCCACCACAAACCCTAATTTTGCTTCCGTCCTGCATTTGGTATCAGAGCTAAAGATTCTGCATTGTCAAGTATCAGAGCTCAAATCCACCATCTTCTTCGTACATCTTCCATCATCTTCTTATTTTTATTTTATTTTTAAAAAAATAGACCAATTTTTTTGAAAAAGATCAGTGAAGGAAAAAATTGAAAAAAGGAGTGAAAAAAAATAGAAACGAAAAAGAACAGAGAAGAAAAACAAGAGAAAAAAGTTGAGTGAAAAAAGGATCAGAAAGAAAACAAAAGCAGAGAGAACTAAGAGAGAGTTTAAAAAAAAAGTAGAACCAATCCCTCCCCCATTTTCTCTCTGATCACACCACCGCCAACCAACCCTCTTCACCACAACCCACCTTCCCACAACAGCGCCAGCGCCTTCAGATCCACGACCCACCAACAACTTAACATCAGCAACCTTCAACTTTCTCTTCAAGTCAGTGCCTCCACATCTGGCACAACCACCTCACTGGACAAGTCAATGCCTCCACATCTGGGCCTTGCCATAAGTCACAGCCACCTTGCCGAACTTTCCCATCCAACTAACTAGGCCCACGACCGAAACGAAGAAGCCTTCAAGCAGACATAGAGAAGCTCCTTGGTTGCGGGTACTCCATCCAACCCAATCTGAGTTCTTAAGGGTCAACCCATTAACTAGGTCTAGGACCAGTTAGGTGTTGAATGCTGCAGTGCCTGAACTAATAGGCAGCAAATGATCCGTTAAGGTCCAGTAGACCCGTTAAGCTTTTGAGAGTGATTTTGGAGCTTGTTTGAAGCTCGGTTCGCAACGGAATCGAGCTATAATTGAGACGTCTCTTTGATATTTTCTGAACTTTTTGCTATGAAAATTTTTGAGTTAAGTATTGTGGGATTCATATTTTGGGCCAAATATATCAATACTGATACTGATTTCAAACAAGTAGAGTGTGTTATATATGATGTAGTCCCATATTTTCATACTTATAATGACCCTAATGGTTATGAAAATTGGGAAAACCATCTAGAACAATTTTTTTGGTTACTTTCCTTTAACTTCAGAGCATGAATGTAATTATGTTAAATTGAAGTTGGTTGGAAAATGTTCTGATTGATACCTTAGCAATTATAAATCTCGTCCAATTTGAAATCGGTTGTAGTTTTTTCTTCGTGCACAGTATGTTCATCATCTTGTTTTTAAACAGTGTTTTAAGTGTGAAGGATACAGACACTCAGCTCATCAATATCCTTCTATCAGATGTTCAACATGTGGAGAATTTTGGTACTATGAATATCAGTGTCCTTCGGAAAGTCCAGATACTTACACATCAGCTTCCGAGATTTTAGGTGATGAGACTGAGTCCAGCATATAACTTACCACAGATCCAGAAATTAACGATCAGATTTTTCTGTCATAGCCAACTACAGAGACACTTAATAGTCATGTTCATGAGAAGAATTTGAGGCCTAGCATACTTGTAGAGGTACATGGCAAACTGTAGGAATTTTTTATTGAAAAATAAAAATCATGTTTTCCTTGTTTCTCTAGCTCTCATTCCAAATTCTTCATTTTCTGCAGAAACAACATATTTCAACTTCTATCCAAACTTTCACAAATATTACTGTCACTACCATTGGAATGTAAGGCAGCATACATTTGCCTACAATTTGTTCGATTTTTTTATACTTCGTTTGATGGAAAGATTTGCTAGATCTCAGGAAAATTGACCAATTTCAGTCGGCCGTGTTTGATTTTCTTCTTGCCGCTATTCACCATGTGGTAAATATTTTCAAGCGGGGGAGAATTGATAGAGATAAAACTAGAATTTAGTTGGATTTGATTTGAATATATTAGGAATTTAGTTAGATATTGGATTTTTAGAGATTTATTTTTATCTTGTAATTTGCTATAAATATTTCTTGTAATTTTGATTTTAGAGGGAGAGATGATTAATGCAAATTGAGTGCATATGATTTGGCTCTTCTAAAATCTTTTTCGTTAGTGATTCGTGAGAAAGGAGGCGCGTGATTTGCCTGGACGTGAGGTCCAAAAATTCTAATTTATCTCCAAACCCTAATTTCTTCCCGAATTCTCCACCACAAATCCTAAATCACGTTCCATCCTACGTCATATAGTAATCTCACAATATGCATTTGATTCCACTATTTAGTTCCCCCTATCCCAGCTAGTTATTAGATTTAATCACATGTATTAGTGTTAATATGTATATGTGGTCAATAGCATGCAGGAGATACAAGGAGTTGTTCATGTACAAGCAAAATAGAAAAGCAAGAGTACATTTGCACATGGTGACACCTTTATGATATGTCATTCGCATATGGTAGCGTACATGAACAGTAGCTTCAAAACATGTCTAAATGCCATTACATGATTATTAAAACTATAATTTATCATCTAAAAGTAGTCCACATGAAGTAACTCTAATCTAAACTTTGTTTAAATCATTAAATAATTATTTTAATGCATTTATACACATTCATGGAAGTTGTCAAACATGTATAAGTTACTGAATTTACCGTAGATACTAATTAGTACATTAATGTCCAATTTGTGCACAGGTTATAGCATATATCGTTAAATGGCTGTATTGTTTTTTTTAACACATGAATTTTTTCTAGGAACATGTAGGAATCTATTAGATCTTTGTTTTGGTAATCCTAGTTCAATTATAAAATGCTAATAGCATGAAAGGGTGAGTGTGTTCTTGCTTTAGATTGGAAAAAAGAAGATGAAGGCATGATGTGGGAAACTCAGCAATTTAACACGAACTTCTTGGACTGTTGCATAATGGTTGGCCCCTCTTCTTGTTAGCCGCACTCGCTAGAGATGGAATGGAGTTTTGAGATGAAGATGGATTGGAGTGTTGAAGCTTGTAGAAGTGGTGTTGGAGTGTGACAATTTATGGGATTTTTGGAGGTTCTAATTGAATTTGAAACCTTGGCCATGAAATGGAGTTTTGCAAATGGTGGAGCTTGATTGAAGATGATCTTGATGTAGGGAATGAGAAGAGAGTGGAGCTGCCCCTTTATTGCATGGATAGAGAGTGTCACGCCATAGTTTTTCCCATGCATGATCACCTCCTCTTTGCCATTTCTCATGCAAAGCCACTATTTCCTTGCCTCTCCACTCATGTTCCCCACCAACTCTCTTGGTTAAACCACTAAATTTCAGCCATGAATTAATTAAGTAGCGGATTGTGTATGAGAAATGAAATACTATTATATTATGGTATCGATCTAAAAATCAACTGATCCGGAGAAATCCAAGAAAAGTACAGAAAAATTAGAATAATGAGATGTGTAATCCCTCTCTCACTGAACCTTATATCTAAATCTGTAGTAAAAATTATAATTAATTTAATTAATATCTGACCGATATTGGTAATCTGCTGCTGGATTGATATGAACAAAATGAGATAAATTGATACAGGAATAAAATATAAGACGGTTACAATATTCAACTGGTTTTTGTGCGATTGCATCGACTATCAGTACATGCTAACCATGAAAAGTCTGCAGTGGGGAATGCACAAGAAGATTTGCTATGTTGGGTCAAATTTTGAGTTATAGAATTATTTAAGCTAAACAGATATAGTATCAAATACTGTTAGTCTCGTCTGTTCTAGATAACATCTGATTTTGATTTGAGATGAGTGATTGGTGTTGATTCAAAAGTTATGTTTTTTTCTTATGTCTTATTTGTATACGACTATATGTTTTCTGTATATCCTATATGTATATGTTTAGATTGTTGAGCTCTTTTCTGAAGGACACTTAGGAATGAGTATCATTACAGCTTTCCTAGGAAATTTTGGAAATAAAAGGTGGTTTACAAGGATTACAACTTGCGACTCTGTTAAACATTTCTAATTAAGGGCTGAGTACTCTTTTTTTAAATTTACTTTGGTAAAAAGTTGTCTTCACAGCTTGCAGTATCAGATACTGTTAGCCTGCACAGCTTGCAGTATCAGATACTGTTAGCCTCGATATCCAACAAGATAGGTAATTTTTAAAGCTATTTGAGCAGTGTCCCTTCTGAATGTTACAGGAGATATGTCCCTGGAACATTCACTGGGAGGCAGAGTTGATTATTTTTTTAGTTTGATTTTTATGCTATATTTAGATAATGCAGTCACTTCTAAGCTAGCTTCAGGTTCATTTTTCAATGAACAAGCTGCATGTACTGGGTTATACACTTGCTGAATCACTCTTTGCTTTGAGGTTCAGTCCATATATTTCATGTTCAAATAGGTTTGTTACATACAATTAGAGACTTTGGTTCACACCTTATCTGTATCAGCCTCTGCCATAGGGATGTGTATCTTCATTTTGTTAAAGAGAAATAAGGTATATTACTTTCAGTCTTGTACTCTATTTTTTTGTCGGATCTCCAAGCACTTTGCACAACTATTAATGTGTAAATCTGCTTAATTTTAGAATAGCTTGTCCCTGGTTCCTATTTCATACTGAAACGGAGTAGAGTATACGATAAACTTCCTTTCCTATCTTGTATTAGGCCTTATTAATTCAGCCAAGCAAGTAGACAACAAAAGCCAAAGGAAAAAAAGAAATTTCAAGTTACAGGTCTGCTTAATATTCCTTAAATTTTGGACGGCATCACTACTTGTCACTAAGAGTGGTGAAATAGATTGGATCCTGCAAGAGTCACTTGCAGTTGCAGATCCATTACACACTGTAGTATTCACTTCGAGATCCAAAACCAATAGTTATTCAGATCCAGATCTCAAACTATCCAAGCCTAATGTTTGTTCTGAAGGTGACCAACTCATTGAAATTGTTCTTATTTCTCAGTATCGGACTTATCTGAATGTAACCAATTGAAATTGTAATATTTTAGCAAGAGAAGGAACGATGTAGCTTGGACTCATTGTACATTGGACGAGTGCGTTAACAAGTTGAAGCCTTAATGATTTATATCTGGATCCAATAAGCAAAAGGATTTATTTGAAGGATCCATACCCTATCACATAAGCCATCTTAAAGTTTTGGGAGTCCAAACCACTGAGACCTGTGTCAGTGATTAAAAGCCGGGGTTTGGTTGGCTCAGATTCACAACCAGGCTATGCCTTTTTCTTTTCTTTTTTTTTTTTTGTTGGGGGGTGGGGGACAAATATTGAAAATAAAAAGGAGATCGCATACGGTCATGCTATTGGTTCTCATTACCAATCCTTGTTACTACCATATGGCCTTGAGAATTCTAAACCATTGAGAACTCTAAACCAACTCTTCATTATGCTTATTTATATAAGCTACCAAATTTTGGATATTCTAAGTCAGCATGTCAAAGGCAAGAGGCGAGAGGCGAGGCCAAGGTGACAAAGTCTTGTGTTGCCTGAGGCAAGAGATGCCAAGAAAAGCGCTCGCCGAGGTGGATAATGTTCAAAAGAACTACAAAACAACATATATAAGTGGTATGTAATAATATAATATTTTTATAAAACGATACATGCCAACAATTGATGGATGAATGACATTAAAAACGATAAAACACGAAAATAACGCTATATGCATTGAAAATATAAATCTACGCAATTAGCAAAAGGCCGTGTATAAAGGTATAAGTAGGCAGAAAGCATAATATGAAGCAACTAATATCTAATTTCATTAATAACACTAGAAAACTAAATTAGTAGAGTATAGAAGACAAATGGGCATAACTAGCAACAACTTAGTTATAAATAGTAAGTACTTGCATATCCATTTATGCTACTAACATAGTAGATTGAAAGTAGGACATTGGAAGTTTAGGAAGATTGATTGAATCTTATAAAGGATTATGACGGTGCTTTAAGCAGTTAAATCAAGTTAAGCCAACATGATAATAGATTTCATAGAATCAAATACAATTTTACAAGGTTACACAAGATAGAGCCAGAAGAAAAGTTCCTCCATCTGAATTCTATTTATACCCTATTTCACCTTGTTTCTATGATAAATATTCCCCAAAGAAGAGCATTAAAATTCAAACCAAGAATGGTTGAGCAAAACCTCCAAAAGACAACCCAGGCACTCACCTTAGTGTTTCGCTTTCTTTTTTTTTTTTCCCCTTAGGCTCCTTAGTAACATGTGGTGCTTGGCTGCATAGCCAAGTGACAAACTTAGAAAATGCCTAGCATGTGCTAAATTGAGGGAAACCTAATTTATAAAGAATAGATGTTTATCTTTTTAACTAATTTATGAAGATTATGTTATATGTGTGTACACCTAGCTACATTTTTTCGCTCCTTTTTAATCCAATTCCTTGGGGATATAGAAAACCTGACAGCAAATCAGAGTATTAACTGACTCAAGTCATGTCCTCTGGGTTGAGTGTTGTTATTAAATATACAGATGATATTCTTTTTTGCAAAATATTGTGGGGTTATACCTAATTTTCCTTGGGAACCACTAAATTTTGTTCCCATTGAGCATGAATTGTTGGCTTTTGAATTTGACATATTTGATTGATTTGTACAAATGCATCTTTATTTACTGACGTTAGAAGATATAATATATTTGTATGGATTTATACGTAGAAATGCACATCTATGTAGAATAGAATAAACATAAAGATTGTTAAATTAAATACTTGATTTTCATCAACACCTTACGAAGGTATCAGAAAGACAAGTGGCTATAGGGAAATGAAAACTGAACTACCCCTAAATGAGTTTTTTTGTTAACCTATTATTAGATAACATACTAAAAATGGTGAGTGAGTGTCAAATATTAATATGGAGCTTATCAACTTTAAAGGAAAACAAAATATCAAATGACTATAGACCTCCCACTTGTATTTATATGTGATGCCTATAATTATCGAACATGGCTCATTTGTATAGAAGTATTTGATTAGGTCAAATGACAGATGTTGATATAGAGATTGGTTATCTATCGTGTTGGTATCACCTATTTAAATTTGCCTTGATTGCATGGGGGTTTGGTATAGTTAGATATGTGAATTTATAATCATTTGATTTGATTTTGTATATGTGAAATTATTTTAATTGTTTGGGATTGGGTTCAATAGGTTTTTCGTATCATAGCCCCTTCTAGACCTTATTTTTCTTTCGCACCTCTTTGCAAGTATATATACACTCACTCTCTACCTTGAAAAATGAGTAGCCATTCTAAAGTGCAAATTTGGTGTATCTCATCAAACTAGTGTAGGAAAGGATTCATAAAATTATAAGGTATCATATAATTGGCTTTTTTTTCTGGGTCATACACGTATACAAATAGTACAAGTGAGATGGAAACGAAAGGATTTTATATAAAGAAATCAAATATTTGAAAACAATGAATATAGCAATATTATTAATTGTTCCCATAGACATGTGTCTCTCTCTCCCTTATCAATCACAATATCATGTAAATAAATAGAATTTTCCATATTTATCTGATGATAATTCGAAACACATCAAATTTATATTCTCCATAACTCCAAATACCAATGCGACAATCTAGCACAATTGTTGATATCCTATAATACACGATATATTTCTTACTATATTTTTTTTTGGGTACATATACAAATAGTACAAGTGAGATGGAAACAAAAGGATTTTATATAAAGAAATCAAATACAACAAACAACAATGACACTAAGCCTTTTATCCCAAGTACGTTGGATCGATTACATTGATAATCCTTCTCCATTCATTCCTATCAAGTAATATTTCCTCATTTGAACCTCTAGAATTCATATCTTTTTGTATCACCTCTATCCATATTTTCTTCGGTTTTCCCTTCGCTTTTTTAATTTGTCATACATTGATAAACTTTGCTCGTTAAATTGGTGCATTTGTAGGTCTACGTTACATATGACCAAACCATCGTAAGCGATTTTCTCGTGTCTTCTCATCGATGGGGGCTATACCTACCTTATCACGAATATCTTCATTTCTTACTTTATCTCTCTTAGTTTTGCCGCATATCCAGCGAAGCATGCGCATCTCTGTTACACTTATTTTCGGTGAATAACGTTTCTTTATAGCCCAGCATTCCGTATCATATAATAAAGTTGACCTAATAGCAGTCCTATAAAATTTTTCCTTAATCTTAACGGAATGTTACGGTCACATAAAACTCCCGTTGCACTCCTCCATTTCAAGCAGCCAACTTATATCCTATGGTTGACATCATTATCGATCTCTCTATCATTCTAAATAATAGAACCCAAATACCTAAACTGACTGCTCATTTGTATATTTTGCCCGTCCAGTGTTACAACACTATAGTTTAGGATTCGTTGTTTACTAAATTTACATTCCACTACTTAATTTAAAACCTCTATATTCTAATATGTGCCTCCATAACTCTAACTTAGCATTCACTCCTGCTATTATCTCATCAACTAAAACAATATCATCAACAAATAGCATACACTAAGGTATCTCATTTTGAATAACTCTAGTAAGCTCATTTATCACTGTAGCAAATAAGAACGGGCTTAATGCAGATCTTTGATGTAATCCATTTGTGATAGAAAAATCACTTGTTAGACTACCACATATTCTGACATTGGCTACTATTCTATCATACATGTCCTTAATTATATCAATATACTTAATGTAGACTTTTTTTTTCATCCATATCTACCAAAATACCTCTTGTGGTATCTTATCATATGCTTTCTCTATGTCAATAAATACCATATGTAAATTTCTATTTCTCTCTCGGAATCGCTCTATAAATTAACGAAGTAAATGAATAGTTTCTGTCGTTGATCGCTCTGGTATGATCCAAACTGGTTCTCCGATATTTTAACAGTCTACCTCAATCTATATTTAATTACGCTTTTCCAAAGTTTCATAGTGTGACATATGAGTTTTATTTCATGATAGTTAGAACAACTCTGAATATCACCATTATTCTTATACAGGCTACTAGGATACTCTTTCTCCATTCATTGACATTTTTTAATTTGTCAAATCTTGTTAAAAAGATTTGTCAGCCACCTCATACCCATCCCTCTCCATACCTCTATAGAAATCTCATCTGGATCAACAATTTTTCTTAATTTCATCCTCTTTTACTTCAGATTCTTTAATTCTGCGCATAAAGTTACAATTCATATTCTCACACTGAATAGTAAGATCTCCCAAATCTTGAGTAAAACTACCATTATATAATCTATCAAAATAATCTTTCTATCTTTCTTTAATCTCTTCGTCTCAAACTAGAACCTTCTGATACTCATCGCTAATACACTTTACAGTACATAAGAAATCAAATATTTGAAATTTTTTTTTATTGAATATAGCAATATTACCAATTGTTCCAACAGGCATATGTCTCTCCTTTGTCAATCAATATCAGGTAAATAAATAGAAATTTCCATATTTATCTAATGATAATTGCAAAACACATCAAATTTATATTCTCCATAACTCCAAACACCAATGCCACAATCTAGTACAATTGTTGATATCCTATAAATATACTACACGATATATTTCTTATGATAAAATGTGATATGTAGGAAATTGATATGTATCTACATATGATTATGTTTGGATAAGTTGAGCAAACTTATAAATGGATTTAAATACAACATTTTACGTTGGCTGTTACTGGTCTACCACAACCCTCCTCCTTTATCCTGGCTTGGGACAGACAGTACATAGCACTGGCGGAGTTTATAAATAGATTTAAATATGTTGCCAAATTCTGAGCGGGTCTAGCCTTTTGACAGAAAAGGATATTCAAGTCCAAGAAGCTTGTTTTATTCCATATATATATACATAGTGATTGTTGTAAACAGTTTTCTTTCCTAGCTTGCAACCAATCTTTAGACTCTCATTTACATATGCAGACTTTATGTAATACCACGGATAGAGGAACATTGTGGAACAGTTAAGGCTTTATCTTGGTTTGATACAACCTATATATTTATGATTGGAAATGAGGCAAATAAAGTCAAAAGAATCTAAGCTCACTGCTTCGATATCTATTAAGCATAATACACAATTGGGATCATGGGAACAAAAAAGGGGAGAGGGTCAATAAGTTGAGAAACATATAATTTGATTTGCTTATCAAATATGGAATCTGACTGTGGATTATGAAGATAGAAAGACCTTGCCTACCAAATGATATTGCGTGGATGGATATTCGTGAGTATTTTGAAGTCAAATTAGGAACAAGTGGGTTTACCTAAAAGGAAAATAATAAGAGTTAATAGTACAATTTTAATCAATCAGTTGTTTATTCCTAATATGTAGTATCTAACATGTTTTTTAATAACTATAAAAGACCTTGTTGCTCGAATGTAATAGCAAACAAGAAATGGTGCCAAGAGAAGGAAAAGAAGGAGATTGAGGGGTGGAGAAGTAGTTGGTGTGGAGTGAAGTAGATGTTTATGGGTAGTGAAGTAGATGAAGATGCAGAAATGATGATATCATAATTTTATTTGAATTGAATCTAGCAATAAATTGTGTTTACTTTTGTAGATTCATTTGAGGACATTAATCCAAGTGAATCTACAAAAGTAATCCAAATTAATCCAAATGAATCGCACAGTTGTATTTGGCATTTATTGGCTTTTATAATTTCTCCTTGGTTGTTTATTTACTTGCATTTTAATTAATCGTGTTTTTCTTATATACATGGTTATTTGCTTGATATTTTTCTAGCATACCTTGATCAGTATCTTATAATGGATGTGATATGATAAATAAGGGTAAAGCATGACATATATTCCGTTTTGACAACTGTGCGATTTAGTATCAGTGTCAACTCTTATTGTATTGCTTCGGTTTCCTCTACTACCAATAACGTACCAATAAAGCCAATTCAAGTCAAATCCGCATTAGTAAAAATTGATTGAAGTCCATGTTAATTAACATTGATACTAAATGGGTGCTAATTAATTGATCCAACACTGCTTGATAAGCCCGCACCTAGAAAAAATTGCATCAATTGACGTTGAGTTAAATCTACTTCAACATACTTGCACGCACTTCAAGAAGTCTGAGTTGTTATTCTCAAACCATTTCCACGTACATTTGGACAACTAATCTTCCTCATTATTGCTCACCATCTTTGCTAGTATTGTAGTCATCCTCATTGTTTAATTCACTTCCTAACCTATTGTCCATTTGAGGAGTGCTAAGTCAGCTTCAACATCAAGTTTGCAATTCTCAACAGAACAAGGAGGTTTTAAGACGTGGGGAGACATATGGACAAGTCAAATAGCAACATAAGCGAACTAATGTAATATTGGAGTTTGATCTAATTAGCATAGTTTAGATTTGTGACCGGTAGACTTTTTGATATTTGAAATTATGCAATTGGTTAGGATTTCAATTTGTTAGAATTTGAAATATGTTAGGTTAGTTAGATGTTTGATGTGTTTATTTATCAGTATATTTATAGCTAGTTAAATATAATTATTTTTTTGATAACTTGATTTATTTATTTTTAGTAAATTAGATTTGTTGATTAGTAGCTTATTTTAGACTAGGATGAAGTCTTCTTTATCCTTGTGCAGCCATGCCGGTAAAGCCTATAAAAGGGTTAATGTGCAAGATGAGTAATTAGTTTAAGGATGCTTATATACATGGATAACTGCAAGAAAGATTAGAGAGAAAACAAGAATGAGTGTCTATCATGATGGACAACTGGGTGATAAAATGAACACATGAAAATCACTTACAAGCATAAGATAGTCGTCCTGGGTATCATGCACCTAACCCAGTGCCAATGAAGTTTGGATGAAGTATAAATTTTGTTGGGACTTTGGTCTCAAGTTCCTTCCTCTCTTCTGTTATTTATTCTCTATGTAATCTACACCATAATTAACGAAGCAAACCAATAACTACTATTCTGTTCATGTTAAACTTGTCTTGTGATTGAATAGTTGAAAAGGAGTATTTCATTTGTTATAACTTCTAACAATAACTAAGTTATTCTATCTTGAATCTTTTTATACTTTGCGTGAAACAACTTCATCATTGAGATAATGCCAAAAACTTGAAAGCATCGATATGGACACACAACATTGATTTTTTTTCTTTTTTAAGTAAGACAAGAAACATAATAACATGGCACTAGAATATATATAATTTATAAAGAGAGTTTAAACATGTTTATTCATCTAAGGGACAACCTGGAGGAGTGGGCCGAGGTGACCGCCTAACCCATACTTTAGTGAACCCCTTATTTAGTATGTACTTCGGTCCTTTTCTTATTAAAGTTATCCATATATAATGCTCTCTCAGAGCAAAACAAGGTTATGCAAAAATCCACCTATCATCCCCCGAGTATAAGTGATTGTTAAATGCCCCTCAACTTATGTTACTTCCTATCTGATTGCATGCATAGTTGTAAATATCTTACGAATGTTATAAAAACTACTAGTGTGACGCCCAAATCACATTGGTGGGCCTGAGTGTATGTTCCAATAATTGGTAGGTATCACCAGTTGACACTTTCGATATCGGAGTGCACAAGGCCTTTGTTTTACAATTACAGGAAAGAGATATGAAAGCACGCAAATATGATATATACCACAAGTCTAAATCTATCTGCCATAGTATCACTAGCATGAATATAGCAATATCCAAAAACAGATATATGTAAATGATAAGCAATATGTATATCAAAATATTGCTCATATAGAGTTAAATACAGTATCAGAACAGAGCAATATAAATACTGAATATATACAAGAATGTCCTGATCCATGGACAGAACTAGAAAGTCGCGTACATATGCACATATAAGCCAAAATGATAAATACACAAAAGAAATGAAGATCCTACAAGAAGCTGGCTCCTGATGCTCGATCTACTTATGGAAATGTGGATTCTCGAGAAGTGGGTCCTCCTCTGCTACCATTGTTTCAACTGGTAGACCTAGGATTTGATAATTCTAAGGGTCAGATCCCAAATAATGATACAAATCCAAGCTCATGCCATGCTATAGAAATCATATCAGTATGACATGCTAGTAAGAATAATGTAAAAGATGTATGCATGTGAATTATTAAATACATAATGTGCATAATATAATATGAATCGTGAATTACCTAGTATATATAGTATAATATGATCTTGCGTATAGATTATTAAGTATAAGGTATGCATAAAAAATATGAATCATGAAGCAAATGGTATATACTACTTATAACATGATCAAACTATATGATTAAGCAATAAGGTATGCAAAATATAACATGAATCATGTATTACATGGCAATGCATAATATAACATGATCATAAAGCAAATGGTATATATAGTATAATTTGATCAAACAAATGGATGTGAATTATATCCTATTAGTTTGGAACTGAATAGTGGGAGGATTCACGTGTTATAGGAGTATACTATGCATACTCGGTACCATTGTAGGCATTAAAAAATAGAACAGTCAGCTGAAACAAAATTACCAGATGTCCGTGCTCGGGAGAGCGCTCCAAGTAGTGCACCTAAGGGCGAAGCGCACGTAGGAGCGTGTGCCTGTATGCTGAGGAGCGCACACCTCCCAGACAAGCGCATTTAATATCCAGGAGTGTGCACACATCCCCAACATACGTGCGCCTCCTAAATGCTCACAATCCAGAAGTGCAACTACGGGTGCGCACTGAGGAGCACGCCGCTGGCCGCCACACCAGACGAGCGCATCCCACGCAGAGGAGCGCACTCGTCCTTAATAAGAGCGCGCCCCAGGCACACGTAACCCAGAAGCGCAACTAGAGACACATGCATTGAGGAGCGCGCGCCCTTTAAACGAGCGCATCTCATGCCCAGAAGTGCGCCCATCGCTAACAAGTGCACACCTCCCAGGTGCGCATAATCCTGAAATGCAATTAGGAGCACGCGCCGAGAAGCACGTGCTTAGGTACTGAGAAGCATGCCTCTCCCAGACAAGCACATCTAATATTAGGAGCGTGAGTGCATTCCCAACACGCGCGTGCCTCTCAGGCGCGTGCAACCTAGAAGCGCACCTAGGAGCACGCGTTGAACACGCGCCTAGTTGACTCAGAGCGCTTATCGAGGAACGTGCACCTTCCACGCGACTGCATCCCATGCCCAAGAGTGCATTGCCAAGGGCAGCGCACTCATGGCAGCGTAAATCCAGGTACGCGCGGACACCCGGGGGAGCGCGTCCATGTACACGCACTCCTAGGTCTGTGCACGCCCGAAGCGGCGCACGCCCAGGGTTCACGCCCAGGGTTGCGCCCGGCGCAGCATGTGCACGTCCCCTGGTGTGCCCGCCCTCCGAGTGCTTTGTGCACTTCGTGTGCTTTGCTCCATGTGCGGAATCTATTGTAACGATCCGGAAAATCTGTTGCAACCTCCCACGATACGATATCCGATTACGAGGAAATCTGAAAGACAGTTACGTTCCCACAAGGCTATAAAAAGCCATATCTTATAGAGAAAAAAGAGATGCAGAGACTAAGATCCATAATAAACCAGAGAAGGAACAGAGCACTTTAGGAGTTTCTTCTTCTCTCACTTAGCTTAGTGCCAGAGAAACCAGTCACGTTCGATTCATCAATGGAAGACCAGAAAGACCTTCCACCGCTACCAAAAATCCCACAAACAAAAAGGTTAACAGAATTATTTTTTTTCCCTACCCCTTTAATCCGAATCTAAAGTTGTAATTTTCTTTTATTTGCTGTAATCAAGTTATTAATGGCAATTAAAGAGAATTTCCCAAAATTGGACGTACAACAACAGCCCCAAACCCGGTCTTCACATGAACGGGATGTGCCACTAGGCGCACTTAATATTCCATGCATGTCTGGGATCACGGTATAAACACCGGTCTCTAAACGAGCAGGTAATTCCGCTAGGCACAATTAGGAAACCGTTAGTGTCAGTACACAGATTAGCGAATGCATCCCAAGTAAGATAAGGGGCTCTCACAATACGTGTTTCATTTCACCGTTTATTTTTCTATACCCACAATATAGTAAATATTAAGTATTAATGTATTAAGATGTCATATGTAATAAGGATGCATATGTCAATAATCATGTCAAGATGAAACGATACATATAGCAATACTGGAAAGTATAAGAGTAATACTGACATATACAAGAGTTACAAAATATGTTTACATGTGTGAGGTATCATTTTCAAGTAAGAATAACATGTACATGTAATAGCATGCATAAATAAATGTGTATGTATATCATATTTTAAATCAAGTGATATGTACAAATATGACATGTATGCCTAAACATGAAGTATGACAGGTCTGAACTCACAATGTGCAGGGAATAATAAGAGTGATTGAGCATGTGCATAGTGTATCATATCATAAGTTAAGTGGGACATACATAGATGCACAGACATAACATATATGCCTATGTTGCTGCAATTCGGCAGACAGTTAGACTTTCAGGTCTTGTTTGACTAGCGTAAAATAAAAAATTTAATTATCTTTTCAATGAATTTTAAATGAGTTTAATTGGGGTTTTAGAACAAAAGTTATGGTTGTTTTACATGGACCTGCTACTATTAAGCTACAACAGTAATAAGTGAAATTTCAGATTTGATTTGACCATAAGTAAAATAAATTTAGAGTCTAAAATTTGAATCAGTCCTAAAGAATTCAATTGTGTTTCCAATGAATCTTGAATGAGTTAAATTAGAGTTCTAGAGAAAAAATTATGGTTATTTTACGACATACCTGCTATTGATCTATAACGACAACAAGTAAATTTTCAAACTATTTTTGACCCTGATAAGATTTGATTTAGAAACTAATATCTTAATCAGTTCTAGATAATTCATTTATCTTTCCAATGTATTTTGAATGAACTCAATTGGAGTTTTAAAGCAAAAATTATGGCTATTTTACATGAACATGGTGCTGCTAAACTGCAGACCAGATACAACAGCAAGTAATGAACTTTCATGATATTTTATGGTCGATAAATGATAAATTAGGATCCGTTGTAATTGTATGAATTGTAGATTAATAAATGTTCTTTCTAATGGTATTGGAATAAGGTCAATCGGAATTAAGATGCAAAAGTTATAACAGTTCTAAAATAAACTGTTGTATATATATGGACAACGATACGTTTTGTGCATATGTAACATGCACGGTGTGACACATACAGTGAAACTCTAGATAAATATATGTTTGAGCATGTATAATCTTGAAATTGGATTACTAATATATTTGATATCATATTTGAGAATATTACATTAAGATATCATAAGTTTAGAGAATTTGAAAGTGTATTATTGTCCCTACTTGAACTCAAATTGAAAATAAATCAATATTGATGTGATTACCTTTCAAAAGTAGAGAAATTTTTCAACAACCATATTAAGAACTAAGGACAGGTGCTGGAGAAGATTGCCTCACGTTGGTGGAGTAGATTAGAGCTGATTTGAAGAAGTTAAACCCAAAAACAAGATACATGTAACCACATGCCCAACCGCAGGCTGATTATTTGGATAATTATTTGAGAGAATTTGAGAGGGGATTAGGGTTGGAGGTTTGAAGAGAAAATGAAGAGGAACACGCGAGGAATTAGCTTGATTTTTTTTTTTCAATTTTTTCTGAATTTATTTCGAGGGTCATACAACTATTGGAAGATAGGTATGATGTTATATTAAAAATCCTTAAATTTCATCTTAATTTCAACTCTTATCCAAAAATGGTCAAATAAAGATGCTAGGCTGCTGAAGATAGATATGAGATGAGGAAAATGTTAAAATTAGAATTTTAGATTTAATTTGATTATTTTAATCGAATATTTGTTTGAAATTAGCTGATTCGGAATAATTCAAAAAAAAAAATGAAAAAAATCCAAAATAATAAGATAAGAAGTGCTCGCTCTGCAGAATTTGAAATTGAAAACTAGAAGAAAAAATATAACTCAATTTAATCAGTGTCCGCGCATATCAGTATTCGAGCTTCTGGACTGATACAGATGATACGGAATACACTGTTACAAGGGCTTAGGGATTAGGGGTGTTACAGCTAGTAGAGACGAGTGGCTAGGCCGTAGCCTAGTGCTTACTTGCCTAGCAAATCCGTGAATTAAAAAATTATGATTTTTTGACTATATTGTTTTTAAACTCTAAAATTGCAAAAAAGTATAGAAAATTCAGAGAAGGCATATATAAAATGCATTCAATACTCAAATAAAATTATAAAAATTACAAAAAATTCAGAGAAGTCGTATAACTACTGGAATGGGAATAAACTAAAAACTCTCGAAAAGATCGTCATCATTGTTGTTGCAGATTAATGGAGGCTGGAGCGAGAGGAGAGGAGAAGAATATAGGAGTGAAGAAGGAGCACGTGAAAAGATGATAGGAGAAAAGGGGGTTGTTCTAGCATTCCAGAATTAGAAATTAAAATAAGTCATATGCATTGGTTCTAGGTTGGATAAGAAATCAGGTCCAAACCTGTACATATATAAAAGTTTTTGGGGCAGCAATTTAGCCTTAATTAAATTAAATGGCCTGAGATCATTTGGGCCGCTAAAGCCCACTATTTCTAGGTCTGGTATTGCTTCTGCCTAGGTGGACAACTAGGGCGCTTTTTACAATATTGTATCTTATAATATGTGATACGTATGATGTGATGCAATAGTGTAAGGGCATTTTTTACAACATTGTATCTTACAATGATGTTATCAATAATGTAAAAAAATTGATACATATCTACAATACAATGTGATATAGGTTCAATGTTTTGATTTCTATTAAGTACTATATATGCAATTGACGCAACCAAAGAGGAAAGAGACTGGAAATATGCATGATTCAAGCTGCCTTTTGGACATGGAACCGAATTATGAATGGGTTACGAAGTAAAACTTATTTATTTGAAGATACCGCTTCATGAATGTCCATAAGTAGTAAAAAAGGAAGAAAAAGAGGTAATAGTAAATTTTTTGTCAATTACCTATTTACTCCGCATATTTGATATCTAATATCTTTTAGTAATTATTGGTAGGATGTAAGAAGAAATAGAAATTTGTGCAAAGCAAAGGAAATGAAAATGAGGAAAATGAAACTCGTGTTCTTCAACTTCAAGTGAATCTAGCAATGAACTAAGTGTGTTAAAATTTATCATTTTGATTATTGAGCATTTAATCGTTGCGCTTTGGATGTTAGTTACCTATTTATATATAACTATTGACTTTTATGTTGTGCTTTGTCGGCTTATAGCATTTTTGTTATATATAATTTTTTATATGCTTGATTATTTACCTACTACATATTGACCAATACATCTTAGGATATTATGTAATACAGTGATATGATACATAAGGATAATGTTACACAATATTTATCCTGATTTTACAATTTTGCTTGCACATTATAGTTTATTATTGGTGGGATAAATTATTTAAATGTGATTTGTGGTTTAAATTGTCAAATCTATCCTGATTTTTAAAACAGAGTGAATTATAAATCCTTAATTTTAGAACCAAACTCCTTTGATTTTAGCATTCTTTTTTACATACGTGGTATTTGATATCTACTAAAACCTCCGCTAGTGTTGTATTTAATGTTTCTATCCTTTTACTCCTTGTCCAAGCCAGGATAAAGGAAAACGGTTGTGGTAGACATATGACAACCAATATAAAACATTGTCATATATTGTGACATAAGCCAAAAGTTGAATATTATTGGGGCATATCCTACCGAGTGGCACGCTAAATCGGAGCTCGGACATTGTTGAAAAGTGTAAGGATTGTTAAGTCGTCGCCAAGAAGCGACATGCTATGTCGATGCATGGAAATAGTGTCGAATGTAAGAGGGTTGCTACACTTTAATGTGCAGATGAGGATAAAGAACTCAGCTCATGAACATAGAATTCAATTTATCTCATGAAACATAAGTTTTCTTACTGGTAGATTAGCAAATTTAGTAAGTACTATGATTAGGAACGTTAATATTTTGTGTACGCAAGAGACTATATGGGTAAGTGAGAAAGATACAGTCATAAACCTTTGGGATATAAACCTTTGGGATACAATCATAAACATAAGGAAGGTTAATATTTTGTGTGTGCAGAGATAAAAATCGTAATGGTTAGGTATGATCACAGATAAACAGTTACTTGGGGATATACTAGAGGTTAAGAGAAATGGTGATGGGATTTAACGAGTTAAACTTATTTTAGATAGAGATATTCTTAATGTTATTAGTGCGTATGTACTGCAAGTAAAACCTGATGAATTTAATAAATGTCAATTTTGGGAGGATATAAATGAGATGCTATAGAGATACCCATTAGAGAAAATTTTATTTATTGATAGTGACATCAATGGGTATGTAGGAACTAGTTGTAATGACTTTCATTGTGTACATGAAGGATTTGATTTTTTGAGAAAGAAATTAAATAGGTAACTCGATTCTAGATTTTGGTTTTGTTCTATGATTTGATCTTAGTGAAAATTTGGTTTAAAAAAAGAGTTTCGCACTTTATTTTTAGAAGTAGATTGAATGCGAACGAAATATATTTATTTTTAATTGGAAGGATAGATAGAGATAGTTGGATCGATTTTAAGATAGTATTGAGCAAGAGTAGTAACCCAAGATAGGCTTTTGTTTTAGATGTTCAAGTTAGAATGAGACTTAGATCCAAGAAGATTAGGATGCAAGCCTCTATTCATGCTAGTTAAACATAATAGAGCTATTTCGAGAACCAGTTTGGGTTCATATTGGAGAGATTGACGGCATAAACTATTCATTTGTTTCGTCAAATTATACAATGACTTTTGAGAGAGATGTACAGATCTGTATATGATCTTTATTGATTTAGAAAAAGTCTATAAGATACCGAGAGATGTGCTATGGTGGACACCGATGAAGAAAAGAGTCGCTAGTGTAGCCCCCACAAAAGAGAACTTTAAAAAAAAATGCCTACGATAGTTTGTTATGTGCAATCTAGCGAGATAGACATGAGTGAAATTTATCAATATATGATAACTTAAAAGAGTTAAGGGATGACCGAAGGGAACTTGTATGGAGCTGATATGAAAATATATGGATGCTAAAGATTTAAATGATGATATATTGCTTGATAGAAATGAGTGGAGAAGAATTATCCATGTTACCGATACAACCTGATTCTCTTTTGGTTCATGTAGCCTACCCCAAGTATTTGGGATAAAAGGCTTTGTTGTTGTTGTTGTTGGAAGTTAACTAATGATTTTAACTAATGATATTACATCTGGGGTATGTTGGATATTTGAATCTTATCATGTACCATGTTTCGGTCTTAGTTTGTTAGAAATGGGACGATATGTTTCTATTCGTGGAGTGCTGAATGCTTTCAACAAAAAATGTAGGATGCATTATGTAATATGATTCTATTTAGTGATGGCTTTTTGAATAATTCTGTACACAGAGGTGTGTGTTGCCTACCTCACATACTTTTATGATATTAAAGCGAAAGATATATCAGTTTTGTATTTATATAGATATCAGTTTTTCTCCATCCTGCTCACCTTCTGATAACATTTTGTAAATATTTAATTAGCAAGCACAAAACGGGGTAGCTCGCTAATGATATCTGGCATATGCATCATCTGGTTTGATTGAAGTAAAGCAGTAGCTCCAGCTTCATGATGTCATGGATTTTGGATGATAACCAGATAATGTTGTTTTTTTAAATATTTATACTGAAGTATTTCATAAGTATAGTTGTTGATTCTCATGTGAAGATTCATTCGTCATGCAGTTGATATCAACCCTTGATGAATTTAGACCTGGGAATAATATAGAGAGACATTGTCATCAAGTTCTCAATGGGTAAAAGTGCAACAACAAAAAAAAAAAAAAAAAAAAAAGAAAAGAAAAGAAAATATATACATGCCAATTGAAAATGTTAATGTGGAACCTCCTAATATCAATACATGAACCATGCGAACCAAAAAATTAAATACAATAGGTGACCTGACATGAACGAACTTAAGTTCCCTGAACCTTTGATTTGGGACCATTTGTATAGTTTTAAAGGTGTGCGCATGGTTGTTTTAAGTGTAAATCCTATTGAATAGAGTGGTTCATCAATAACTAGGATGATTCAACATTCCATTCAACTGCTGTTTTCAAGCTTTCTGAAAGCATCCAATGCTATTAGAAGCCTCGAAAGTGAAGATTGTTCTAATTTGGATGATTGTAAAGCAACACGCTTTCAGAAAATACTGTGAGGATGAGATTGTGTTATCCAAAAAGAATCCAGTGCTCATTCCTATGCTTTCTTCTGCATTGGAGTCTATCTTGTACTATGTTGTCTAGCTAGTCTTTCGCCGTGCTGCTGCAATCAAGTTCAGGAATATTACTGTATACTTTAACAATAATAACAGCTCATTAATGTATATATCTGTCTCTGTGAGTAGATATGATTTGGGGAATTTCCCAGGTGCAGACTACTTTATTAAATTATTTAGAAATGAAATATTTGCCTACAATTAGAATTGACCAAAATGCGCGGACAATATTTACCACCTACTAAAAGGAAATATTGAATGGAATATTCTTCGAGGAATTCGTCCATGCTTATGTTTAGTATGAAAACCGACTATTATTGCTATTGGCTGAAGGGAAGTTGAATTTAGCTTCTAAAATTTAGACCAAACTGTTGGTTGGACTTGATCAAACTTTGTAAACCGAAATTTAGACGAAATTGCTCCATCCAATTCTAACTGAAAATACCAATCGTGGCCAACCCTAGCACAATTTATTTTGTTTTATGCACACCGACGACACATGGCTCCATCCAAGTCTAATTGAAAATACTAATCATGGTTAGGCCCTGCATAATTTATTATGTTTTATACATACTGATGACACATGGCTCCATCATGCAGTCAAGTCCGTGTATTATCATATATCAACAAAAGTTATAGTAAGGTCTGCATCTGTCCAATTGTTTTCTTTTTTTTTTTTTAAAAAAAAGAGGTTTTAGTAGACTACAGGCCTATTATGGTTGACATTATGACTACTGATCCAACTAAGTCTATCACATAAATTAACTAGACCTGAGCTGATAGTATTGGACCATGTTGTATAATAGGTCACATTGCACTGATGTTGTCCTCGAAAATTTTGTATTGGTTGGAAAGCGGCATAGGATTATCTTGGGGCTTACTAACTTTAGGGAGAGGGTTAGCCATGATACTGACATAATGTTAATATATTATGGGCTGTTTGATTTCTTAAAGTTCTGAAACTGTCGGCAGCGTAAGTGTTTGAGTGCTTGCTGCGTGAATCTCATGACTTGCCATAATTTGGTGACTTGTGCATGTTGCAGGATGATGGAGTGGGGCTTGCTTCCTCCAGATGAAGCAACAACGGTCTACAAATCACAGCTCAAAAAGAATCAGCAAGGGGAATTTTGGCCCCCAACTGATGCTGCTTCTCCTAAGAAAACATCAAAGGTTTCAAGTACAAATAGAGATAAGAAACGCAAGGTCATCGAGAACAGTTCATCGGATGACTTCATCTTATCCAACAGAAATAAGAAGAAGAGGAAGAGGAAGCAGAAGGTTTCTTCCAGTTAACCCATTCGCTCGACAGCCTGGCCTGTCCATGGTATCTTTACTTTTGCCTCGACAACGCGGTGCACATTGGCCCTTATATCTTAGACCCTCAAAATTTTCAAGTATCTGGGGAGTCATTGACAGCTCAACAACATGTGTGATTACTGATTCCATTCCCACTGCAAACTGCAAAAGAAATTTATCTTCAGACTCCTGCCAACAACAATCTCCATGGGATGCAAAGGTAGTTGCCAAGAAAATGAGGGAAATCATTTTTGTATGAATGAAGTGGTCATGTGAGTTATCATTGGCTGTATTAAATTATGTATTTGTCAGTGGAAACACACTATGTTTGCACTTTGATTGGAGAATTTGTGAGCCTTGCAATCTTATTCCAGTGCTTGTCTAGGAAAAAAGTAAGCAGGAAATTTGGGGAGTTTCCAAAGGAGCACACCATTTTTCCTAGTGAGCCCACTTTATAATTGTTTCGGCTTTGAGTTGGGATAAAAAAAATACAGAGAAGTGGGCTCATTAGGAAAATTGGTGTGCTCTTTGGAAACACCCGAAACAATTGGTGGGAGTTGGATGTGAATCTATGGAAAATTATCTCTAGCCCCTCTTGAATATCAAATGATTTCTCTGTGACCTCTGCCGAACTTTTAAACCCCTTGCTTGTTTTCTGAATTGTTTGTTCGAAAAATTTGCAGGTTTAAAAGGAAATATTGTGAACATTCAAGGCGTCCGAGATAATTTTTCCCCGATTCATTTCATTCATTAGTCTACAGGCAAGGGAATAGTAGTGGAGAAAGGCTAGTGGTAAACAAGTAGTGTGCTCTAAAGTCGGTTAATAATTCGACTGGAAAAGTCAACAACGGGAGGCAGATGGAGTCTACTAAAACTCTTTAAAGTATTGTTTTCAGTGATATCACTTCTCTTCGATTTGTTTGAGATTATATATATATATATATATATATATATATATATATATATATATATATATATATAAAGTTTGATTAGAAAAATTGAATTGTCTGTATAAAACTATTGAGTTAGTAATTTTTTTAATAAATTAATGAATCAGTTATTTCCTTGCAATTATCATAAGGGTTGATGTAGTTGGTTTTTTTTTTTTTTTCTTTTGTTATTAGGTTTACAGTTTATTATTATTAGTACCATACCTAAGACTATGATGCTTTAGTTTGTAATTTTTATATTATGAACAAATATTATCTTCTTGTGTTAAAAAAGAAAGAACTGAGTTTTCTGATTGTTGGATTTTTTTTTTTTTTTTTTGGTATCATTTTTGGGATTATCTGGATCCAGCTAAAAAGTAGAAACTATTTCAAAATTGAGAATAAAACAAAGTTGGAGTCAGTTCAGTTGCAATACTGTGGGAAAGAGGACCGCGCACTCTCTACTTTGCTAGATCAGCTGCTATGCCCATAACAGCAAACACCAGATTCCTCCGGATAATAAACTTTTATATGGTGGGGCCCATTAATTACCTATAAATTATAAATTTGGATCATGATGGAGGCTAGGGGTGAACACGAGTGTCGACTTCGGCGGTTCCACCTGACTCTGACCGAGGTCGGAATTCGGTCAGAAAATTTTTCTAGCAGCGGTCGGAGCCTTTTACCCTTGAATCTAATCGAAGAATTTCGATTTCCGACCGATCGACCAACTGAATATCCAAAAACAAACTCCACTATCGACTCTGGAGACTTCGCCCGACTCCGACTTAAATCGATCAGAGTTTGGTCGGAAAAAATTTTCGGTAGCAGTCGGATCCTTCTATTCTCGGATCTGATCAAAAAACTCCCATCTTCGATTGATCGAAAGACTCAACATCCCTAACAGAGGCTAATCTACATAAATTTTTCGTCCTAATAAATAAGAAGAGTGTGTGCTATCTACCTTAATATTAATCTATTTTCTAAAACTCTTGTAGTTATATTCTTAAATATTCTTAGATTTTAAACAGATGAATTTTGTAATGTTTTGTTGTCACCCCCAATGAAAATCTTTATATAGGTATTATCTTCGTCTAATATATATATTTGAGCATTCAATCTTTAATCAATGGATATTAAAATTATTTCAATGCGATGCCTCAACTACAAAGGCTTAAAAGTTTGCACATCAAAACATATGAAGTGTATTATGGAAGTTATAATGTAAAATTATAGCATACTTATAGAAAACGATCATATTTTTTTTTTTCTATTATAGAAAATTATCAAGAACTTTTCTTTCAATAATTAGTAAATTATCACTATCTTTTCTTGGCTTCTTATTTAGATAATAACAGTTTCGGATGATGTGCTTTTTGAACACTCTCAAAATTGCAGGAAAGTCTAAAAAATATACTAAATTATTTTGAGAAAATAATTTTCTCAAGAAATTACATGTACGATTACGAATTATTTTTTTTTTCCCTATAAAACAGTGAAAGTTCAAGCTGTTTTTTTAAAAATATTATTCTTGAATTTTCATGCGCAGCACATGGGCTTTTAATTCCGTGTGGACCCCGGGCGGGTGTGAACGGGAATTTCTAAAGGAGCACACTTTTATTCTTGTGAGCCACTTAAAAATTTGCTTTTATTTACAAGTTTGTCATTTAAATTTTAGGACAAAAGTGACTTCATCTTCAATCCCTCTCTCTCATATCATCCACCGTCATTACCCTTTCCAAAGGAGTACTCGACCCGGACGAGCCCAACGAAGAAATGAGGCTTCTCCTTTATCAGATAGTTGCCGTACTCGTTATCGTACCATTGTTTGAGCTCGACGAGGGCCTGTGGGTGGAGATGCAGAGGGGCGATGGTCTAGAAATCGATCAAGGGGATGGTAATGGGGAGGACTGCGGAGAAGAGGACGATGGTAGCATCCAGAAGGAAAGAGATGAGACCCATCTTTTGGATTTTGATTATTTTTTTTTTCATAAATAAAAATTTGGTTTTTGTTTATGTTATTGGAATTGACTATGAGGAGATTTTGATATTTTATGTCTCCTTGATCAAGACTAGATAGTCCGGATCCGATAAGGTGGATCCTGAATTGTAAGTATGGATCCAATAAGGTGGATTCGGAATTGTCCATCGAGGATCTGAGCTGTCTAGCTCAAACTTGCTGCAATATTGGGAGAGAAATAGGAAAGGGTAGTTTTTGAACTTTTAAGTATGCTCATTAGAAAAAATCCTCTATTTTTAAAAGAGATGATGTGCTCACTAGGAAAAGTGGGCTTACTAGGGAAAATAGTGTGCCCATCTAGATGAACGAATATGGACAACCTTTTCTATTTCCAATCATTGCAAAGCGAGTGAATTTTTTGAGAGGAAGTTCAGAAGGTTGATTTGGTCAACGGGTCAAGGGTCAACAGTATTCTTCATATTTATTCACACATGTGCTTTCTTTTCCTTCTGATAGCAACACCCGCCAATTTTTTCTCCTCCCCGAAACTTTGGAGTCTCTACATCCTAAGCACACTCTAGGTTTCTTAACTAGGCTGTTGCTCTTTATCTGGCTCATTTCAGCTGTAATTTGTGTCTATTTTTATTTTTATTGTCTAGATAATCAATGAAAACGGTGCATATGATGTACTACAAAGAGAAAATATTTTTTTTACGGAGCTAACCGTAAAAGGTCAAAGCATATGATGCATATCCCAATATTGAAAATAACGAATTATGAAATCCATCATGTCGCGTTACGAAACCGTACGGAATCCCAACGCTACTGCATAATAATTGAAAATAACTTAGTACACTGTAACAGCACGTTTTTTATGCTATTTTACATTATATTATGTACGTATATTACGCTATTTACAATTATTTTTTTTATAATTTCTTTATTGTTGTTGATTATTATTCTGATTATTAGCGAATTGCTGTAGTTTTCTTACTTGAATAGTTGTTGGCTTGTTTGGTTGCCGATGGAATTACTAACTTGCTAATCTGCAATTATTTCTTTATTCGTTTATTGTAATTCCTTTCCGATTATTGAAATATCTTACTTGTCTATTCTATTAAATTTTTAACTGAACTGAAATCAACAATTATAAATAAGATAAATTGAATATTACAAAAGATAAATTATAACAATAATAATAACTGAAATTGATATAAAAAAATTATAATCTTATTTTTGTGTTTAGATAATGACTGGAATTACAGTTACAGATTTAATATAACTTATGAAGATGAATGTGAAAATTATTGTAAAACTTAATATAAAATTAGAATAGATTATTTATTAAAAAATAGTTTTATATCTTTTTTTTAGAAATTTTAAGTTTAATTTTTAATTTATAAAAATTATTTTATATAGTTTCATATTTATTTTTATTAAATATATAGAAAATTGCATAACCTACGTTTTGTATTATACTATATGCCAAATAACCTAACAGAAGCAAAAATATTACGTTATCACTATTTTAAACGTTGCATTACATTTCCTCCTTTCCCTTTATATGGTGTACTATTTATATTGTTGAAAGACCATTCCACTACACCAAAACTCTGAAGCTGGTGAGGGTTGAGCAAAATTATTTTATATTTTAAAATGCCTCCGCACGCAGCGGTATAATTTTTTTTGAAAATCCAACCCAACCCGCAATTAAATGCGGGCCCAGTAGGAATCGAATCTGGGTTGCTATGATACTATGTTGAAAAATCCTTCCACTACACCAAAACTCTGAAAGTATGGTGAGGGTTGAGAGAAATTATTTTATATTTTAACATATATGAAACGCAATTTTCTGCGTCAATTTTATTTTCTTTTGTATTTTTAAATACAAGACATAATCGATTAGCAAAAATGATGGCACGAGTGATCTTGAACCTAAGACACCTTATTATCAAATTAATCATTTCTATTAGGGAGTTTAGTCTCACCGGACTCTTCCTCTTAATTCTTTTGCTTTGCTTTAGATGATAATAAATTTAGTTCTATTTATTTTCTAGAGTTGACATCTCCTTAACTGATATTTTTGACTTTGATGTATTTAATTTAATATTTAAACTAATTTGGAGATACAAATTTTTTGAGGTAGCTAATTGTATGAACAATCACAAACCTTTACTATATACTTGTTTCAAATTATTGTAAAAAAAAAAGTTATTTTTTTTATTATATAAATTATTGGGATTATTGTAAATGAGCTGTCAGTTTAACTAAGTTATATGAGTTAGAAAAAAATAAAATTATGATATTAATTTTCTTATCTTTTTTAGAATTAAATTTTGTGAATTTTAAAGTTTATCTATCATTCATACAAGATACTATATTTATAAAAAACCATTAAATTTGTATCTACTTGTAGCAATTGCAAATCAAAACTAAAATTCGAAAAAATATTTATGAATGAATTTTAAAGAATTCCGATAATAATTCAAAAGAAATTTTTTAACATAATTATCTAGATAGTGAAATAGACTGTAGAAACTTTTGGTAAACTTTCAACTCGTTTTCTTTTTTCTCTAAAGTGCTACCAATTTATGCTAGCAGACATGGAAGATTCAAAGGCTAGGGTTAGGGTTAGTGATTGATGAGTAAGCTTAGGTGTGATTGATGTGCAAGCTTAGGCAACAATATAAGGAATATATTAATGCAACTTTCTAAGTCTTTCTTTTTGAAAAATGGTAGAAAAATCAAGTGAGATGTGATACTATCTTAATGGATTGGTTGCTTGCATGAAAGTGGTTTTTCAAGGGAGTTCCAAAAGAAGCACACCATTTTTCCCAGTGAGCCCACTTTTCAACTGAAACCACAGAAACGAAAAAGATTTATCTAATGGGCTCACTGGGAAAAGTGGTGTGCTCCTTTGGAAACTTTTTCAAGGTGTCCACTTCAAAAGGGGAAGCAAGTAGTCAGTGGTCAGTGGAGTCGAAGCGCGTGCAGGGTTAACGTGCGCCGCAGGGCAATCCACAAGGATCAAAGCTTATTCTACCCTCCGCGTGAACTTTCTCCTTGATCAACTAAGAAAGCAAATTGACCCAAAATTTAATTAATTAATTAATTAATTAATCCAAAAGTGGCCCAATGGTATGATTAAAAAAACAAAAAGGTTAAAGCTGAAGCTAGAGGAAATTTTCTCTTATATTAGCCCCGATCCTCTAGTTTATTCTTATTCGGATAACATTAATTAGGGTTTTTACATATCTGTCTCTTAAATCTTTAAAAATTAGAATTTAGCCTTCCAAATTTTCATATTTATACTTTAGCCCTAAAATTCTTAAAGTTATCTCACTTTAGTTCTCAGCCATATTTTTGCCTCGAATTTCCCGTTATATCAATGAATTATTTCACTTGTAGTCCTACTTTTTCTCTTCTTCCTCTCTACCTCTTCTTATTGGTTTCCCTCTCCATTCTTCTCCTTTCTCTTCCTTCCTAATTAATCTCTAAAGTAAAGTAACTCAGAAGAACCCAATAACAAGAGGAAAGAGAGAGAGAAAGGAGAAGAATAGGGAGGAGAAGCCAATAAGAAAATGAAGAGAGGAGGAAGAGGAAAGCTAAAGTGAAGTAATTCAGGAGTATAACTAAATATGAAAATAGAAATATAAAAAACCAAAAAAAAAAAAAAATTAAGTCCCATTGGAATAAATCACAATTATCATGATATTTTATGATATCTTAAATGCTAAATTGAAAAAAGTTGTTTGGGAAATAGAAATAAAGTATCATGATTTTACTATAAAAACGTAATATTAGAATTTCTATTTCCAGTAAAAAAAATTTAGGATCGTGATTTTTTTTTCTTTACATTGTTCTCTCTCTCTCTCCCCCTTTTTTCACTGACTTGAAATGAAAAACTATCTTTTAAAGACTTTTCATATTTATTTGATACCCCAAAGAATTAAAGATTATATTAAAAAAATAGATTTTTTTTTAAATTACTAGTTTGCAAATATACTAAAATCAAAAGTGTAAAAGATTATGATTTTTTAGAGTCCACCAAACAGTAAAATACCATAAACATTTGAAGAACATTTATATTAAAAAATTGCAATCCCAAAGAAATTTGTGATATTATTTTTATATATCCGTTAGGTCTAAATATAGAATTAATAATCTCTAACTCAAATTTACATTACCAAATATATTTATACTAAATAAGCTAAAATTAGTGAGATTAAGAAATCCTAAAAATGAAGTACGTAACTTATAATGGAATTAAAGCGCTCAACTCATAATATATGCTTATATAAACAATTAAAAAGGTAACTCATGTTATATCTCAAAATATTATGTTGCAGATTTTCTTGAAAAACATTATTCAAATTCTTTAAAATACATAGAATCAATTTAATTTAGATTAAGTTCTAAACCCGTTTTGTGCTAACTCAAATTTGTATTCTAAGAATTATAGTTTCCAAGCCATAGCTTAAAGGAAAAATGTGAATTGAAATATTTATGTTTAGGGTATTTACAGATCTGCCTCTTACATAAATTATAATTTAGTCCCTCAATTTTCATATTTAGGATTTAGTCCCCAAATCGTTTAAGTTACTACAATTTAGTTCTCCAATTTATATTTTGGCATTATTTTTCCATTTTACCCCTGATTTCTTTCACTTAATTCTCCCTTCCCTCTTCCCCCTTTCTTCTTATTTCTTATTGGATTCCCCCTTGTTCTTCTCTTCTCTCTCTATTCATTTATTAGATTCTCCCTCTCTATATTGAGACCAAATGTATTATTCTTCACTAAATATATTAAACCTAAAAATGAATTTATCCAATATAGAAAGAGAACCCAATAAATGAATTTGTATTGAGACTTAAATGTTTAATATATTTAGTAGAGAATAATATATTTGGTTTCAATATAGAGAGGAAGAACCCAATAAATAAATAGAGAAAGAGAAGAGAAGAATAAGAGGGAACCCATTAAGAAGTAAGAAGAGAGGGAAAAGAGGAAAGGGAAATTAAGTGAAGAAAATCAGAAGTAAAACGGAAAAATCGGGCCAAAAATAAACTGAGGGACTAAATTGTAGTAACTAAAAGGATTTAGGGGACTAAATCTAAATATAAAGATTTGCGGGACTAAATTATAATTTATAAAGAGGTAAGGGATAGATCTATAAATACCACCTTATATTTAATAATAAAAAAATAGATAGCCTTTCCTATACAACTGCACAAATGCTAAAAATAGAGGGGGAAAAAAAGAAAAAATTACTCATCTCTCAAATTTTTTCCCCATTATCTTTCTCCTCTTTTATAATTTAATTCTTATTTTCTTAAAAAAAATCCCAAATAAGTAAAAGTAAATTTAAAAAAAAAAAATCAATAGAAAAAGTGGAAGAGGAGGGCAAGCAAGAGAGAGAGAGAGAGAGAGAGGGGGAGAAGGAGGTGATAGGCTTTGTTACCTTCTTCAATCCCTTTCTCCATTTTTTCATAATTAAAAAAAAAAAAAGAAATTTAAAAATCTTGAAAAAAAGTCCCAATAACAAAATAATTCACCTACTTTGACCCTTCCCCTCTTTTTCCTCCTCACTTTCCTCCTCCTTTCTCCAAATCCATCGTCATTAAATTGATGAAAATCTCGCAAAATCACTCACAGTCCAATCACCAGCGAGATCATGGGCATCTGCTTCTCGACGAGCCCCAACAAGGTCAATGGATCCAATAGCAATAGCAACAACAACAACAACGCGAACCCCACAAAGCAATGCCAACTACCTCAGCAATCTCAACAGCAGCAGCAGCAGCAGAAGCGGAGAGAGACGCAACGGAGCCTATCGCAGCAGCGCAGGCAGCAGCAGAGGAAGAGAGGCTGCGGGGCCGTGCCGTACGGGAAAAGGACGGATTTTGGGTATGATAAGGATTTCAATGCCAAGTATTCGATAGGGAAATTGTTGGGCCATGGGCAGTTTGGTTACACGTTTGTGGCTATCGATAAGGGCAATGGAGATCGGGTTGCGGTGAAGAGAATCGACAAAAGCAAGGTGAGAAAAAAGTTTGGATTTTTTTTTTTTTTGGGAGGTTTGGGTAATGGGTTTTTGTTAGTTTTGTGGGTTCTGTGCGCAAAATTTGATCTTGGGAGGAAAATGCATTTTGATTTGATCGGGTTTTGGTTGTCAATTTGGAAAGATGGGAATTTTATCGAATTAGGAACATTATCTCGTTAAATTTCATTTATGGATTATTGATTTGGCCTTAATTATAAGAGGAAAATTGGCCTCCTTAAAAAATTTGAGAGTTTCTATTAAGAATTAAAGCTGATTAATGTAAGTATTTCAATCCGAGTTTGGAGAGTACAATATTTGATTCTGACTTTCTGTAGTTCTTAATTTCATATCATCAGGCTTAACGTTATTTTGAATCCTTAAACCAATATAACCTCTTTTTTTTAATACCCTATTTATTCAATTGCTAAATGAAGAACAATGTGCACTTTCATTTTTGTAAAAGTTGAATTCACTAGGTTGCCTAATTAATTGACAAGTGACATGTATCTTGTTTTGTTATTGCTCATAAGCAATGATTTCACTAGATTTTTCCTTTTCAAAATACTATTAGTTTTATCAGGAAAAGATTTCTTCAATAAACTGGGCTGTTGATTAAAATTATTGGTTATTGAATATTTGTATGCAACCTACCATGAACAGGTAAATTTGTTGTGCATATCATTCTAGCAGTTCTTGTATCTGGGATAAGGGACTCTTTTGGGTTTAGAGATTCATGGGAATCATTGTAAACTACACTAACTATTATCTCACATCCGTTGTGGGACTATTCGAGTTCTAGGGGTATTGCACACCTTAAGGAAGATTATTGTTTTTTAATCTGAAATTCTATAATGTTTGTGGAGGAGAGCGTTGGTTAGTTCTGACGCACGAGGTAAGCACAGCAACAATTGTGTAAGAAGAGCTCTTTTCTGGTGCTAAACATTCGCCAGACCATCATGCGTGCTCCTCGTACATCAGTTAGTCCTGAGTCATTCTTTGTTGCTCATGGAGCAGCATTAGTGAGTGGAGGAAAAGACATATAAAGGTGGATGGCAAGAATTAATAACTACAAAATGGGACTGTAGAATCAAGTATTGCTAAACTGAAGTGTAATATATCCTAGTGTTGATTAGCAACTTTGAACTAGTGAGAGCGAGAAGGAAGTAGTATTCTCTCTGTACTACTGACACCGGTAGTGCTGAATATACTCGGTAAATGGATTTGTAAAAGTTGTTATGTTTTATATCTTTTATTACTTTCTGTAGGTTAGAGAGGGCTGGGATAAGGAAAAATTTGGCAATACTAGCACTGCTGCTTTAAGCTGTTCCCATGAATAAATTGTTCATTCATTTACAAAATTTATGGTTTTAATCCACATGAGGCTTCCTTCATATTGCAGATGATCCTTCCTATTGCTGTGGAGGATGTTAAGCGAGAAGTAAAGATTCTGAAGGCTCTAAAAGGCCATGAGAATGTAGTCCACTTTCATAATGCTTTTGAAGATGATTCTTACGTATATATAGTTATGGAGTAAGTTTTTCCTTGTGAATTTTGCTACCAGATCTTAGTTTATATCTTCCTTATTTTGGATTTGTTGATGTTTCCGACTCTAGTAATAGCAAAACCTTGTATATCGATTCATTGAAAAACTAAGACCATGATTTTTCTCGGGCTCTATAATAAACTTGAATGATAGATGCTCTGTAAATTACATGTGACTAGATTCCTTAGTTAATAAATTTAATTGCCAATTGTCTCAAGAAATTTTATCAACGACTTTAGGACAAAAATGTAGTACTTATATCTCCTTTTGTTGTTCTTTATAAATTGGCTTGTTGTTACGATTTCCCTTTCCTTTTTTAAAGTGAAAAGTGAAAACTACATCGTTTATTGTGAGATTAAACCTACAATTAGTAGAATAAATTTATATTGGTAACAACATAATATATATCACACTAGGTGGTTTAAAAGTAAATTGTGTTTACACTTTGAGAGTACTCTGAAGGGTTTAAAATTGAAACTGATAGATATTTTAGGGAAGTGTATGAATTGCTGCATATTTAGTACCATTTGAGATTTCGAACATTACATGTAGATACATGCTCACACTGTTAACTATAATATGCAACATCTAAAGTGCTGACTCCCTGATCATGGGTCAGATACTATCGTAACTTTCAATATAGTTGAGCTGAGTGTTGCTGTTTACATTTTATCACCTGCCTGCCCTGATCCGTATGCGTCAGGTATCTTATATTGTATGTATCTATTCTATGTGTGCCTTGTCATGATCTTTCTAATATATGCTCTCATCATAATAGTTATACATGGAAATTTAGGTAGGAAACAAGAATTTCGTTATTTTGTCTTAACTTCAATACTCTTCAAACTATAATCTAGCCCTTTTTGTTAGTTTCTATCTGTTTCTTAGTTTTGAAACTTGTTAAACAGATGCGACGATTTTTCTACAAGGATGCTGATCATTTTCGTACTTGCATTTTTAATAGGTTATGTGAAGGGGGTGAACTGCTGGACCGCATATTAGCCAAGTAAGATTTCTTTTTCTTGTACATGTCCTGCGTTTCAAGTTTTCCTGTTTAAGATTTCTTTTTCTTGTACATGTCCTGCGTTTCAAGTTTTCCTGTTTTTGACGATATTGGATAAAATATCTTTTCACCAAATGCTTCTTAGTTTTGTTTGTAGTTAGGCTAACTCTTTGAAATTGAAGTTCATGCATGCATGTTGGTTGTTATTTCATATTTTAAGCATCTCAGCTGACCTTTCTAGCTGTAATTAGTTTAGATAATAGTACACTAAGCCTGAGTTGATATTTTCTTCTCAGAAAGGATAGCCGCTATACAGAGAAAGATGCTGCAATTGTAGTGCGGCAGATGCTGAAAGTTGCAGCTGAGTGCCACTTACATGGCTTAGTACATCGTGACATGAAGCCCGAGGTAAGTTGTAGAAACAATTGAACACTTTGGTTTAAGAAACCATGCTGGAATAGGATGTTCTAAGAGGTTATTAAATACTTGCCTTTGCAGAACTTTCTTTTCAAATCAGCGAAAGAAGATTCACCTCTCAAGGCAACAGATTTTGGGCTTTCAGATTTTATAAAGCCAGGTTTGAGCAAACTTGCCAAATGTTTTTCAGATGATGTATATTAGGAACATTTCTTATGGAAATAATACCGTGGGTATTGATAAGTGATGTACCAGACTAACATTTTAAACAATGGTGTATAGGGAAGAAATTTCATGACATTGTCGGCAGTGCATATTATGTTGCTCCAGAAGTATTAAAACGCAAGTCTGGACCGGAATCAGATGTTTGGAGTATAGGCGTAATTACTTATATTTTGCTCTGTGGAAGGCGACCGTTTTGGGACAAAACTGAGGATGGAATATTTAAGGAGGTAATGACACTTTTAAATTTGTGTGATAGTTATATGTCCAAACTGCCTTGGTATACTGATTGCTTTACTTATAGATTGGAACTTGGCAGGGTTGGTGCTATTTTGTAAATGCCATTCATCTTTTCCATTACCTTTTCCAGGAAAGAGATAGGATAAAGTATAAATTATGGTGCAAGGTTATTGCGTTAAAGGATGAACTTGTGAAGGAATTTCAGTTCCTATATGTGTATATTCTACAGTTATCTATCTAGTTAGATCTCCAGGGCAGAAGAAAATGTCCATAAGTTCATCTCTCTCTAATAGTAGAGAGGAACCTTCACTAGTTTCATTTAATCTTTATCAGAGTTGGTCCAGTCAGATGGGAAACTTGCATATTCTTGAATCATGATATTTCCTAAGTGGTAATACTTATACCAGGTATAAGAAACTGTCCTCAGAACACATAAGAATCACAAAACTCTGAACTTTCTTCAATAAAATATATCAATCATATCTTTGTAAACACATAAAACCTAAATCACAAATAACACGTGAATGCTTTTATGCATGGTGCTAATATCATGTGACAACCATAACCGAGATTCCTGTTATATTGTTTGTTGTTCCTGTTAGAGAATAACTCCTTGCGAACTAATTGCTAGACTGTTGTTGAGCTCCTCTTTCAATTATTCTCTCTCCCTCTTTCCTCTCCGCCTTCTCAATTTCAGCTCAAGCAATTTTTCACATCCTACCAAATACATAAATATAAACTTCATGAAATACTAAGCGTAACGGATTTGCATGATTCTTAATTCTATGAATTGGCAAAATCGTAGGATTGTGGTTTAAAGGAAGAGTTTAATTCATGCAGTTTCTGCAGTTGGTTGATATTATTGTATGGCGTGGTCTCGTAATTTGTATATGATTATTCAGTGGTTTATATTTTTCCGTGGAAATTTTTACTGGCACCACCAGGACCTTTAATAATATTTGCATGGCTCTGGTTTGCAGGTCTTGAGGAACAAACCTGACTTTCGACGGAAGCCCTGGCCAAACATAACTAATGCTGCCAAAGACTTTGTTCAAAAGTTGTTAGTTAAAGATCCCCGCACAAGATTGACTGCAGCTCAAGCTTTGTGTATGTATTGAGTCCTAATTTTTTTAACTCTTCAGGATAAGTGATGCTAGTAATACTTTTTTTGAAGTTTTTTTTTTTAGAATTTAAGGAGATTATTATTGTCTTGAATGCAAATTAATTTCTCATTATTCTAATTCATTATAAATTTTGTGCTTAAGCCTATTAAAAGATGACATATTAGTTCCTTTTTCGTGGCAACCACAAAATAGTCCTTTTTTTCATTATAAACCCAAGTAAGCCTCTCAAAAATTTTAAAATGTTCTTGATAGTGACAAAATAATCCGCGTATTTTGTTTTAACTAGCATGGGATTATGAATGCATTTTGTAACGATATTATATTCCTCACTCTTATGAAAATAAGCATTGATTTTCTTATTTGTTAGTTTATGTATATCTTATGAACATAATCAACTCATAGTTTATTAGACTTATAGTAACAACAATTGATATATTCCTTTAAGTGTGTTGTCCTTACATTTATCAACGTAATTTTTTCCTAGAGAAAATAAGCGAAAAGTAATTATTGGAATTATATAAACTTTAAAGAATAATATAACCTCTTGGATTTTTATTTCAAATTCAATTTTTAAAAAGACTAATATGTATTTATTTTGAACTTTTAGGGCTATATTGTATTTTTAATATAGATAAGGATGTCTTTCAGCCAAATAAAAGGAACTAATCTGTCATAATTGTTAGAAGATAAATGAGCAATTTTCTTGTTTGTAAGATTTTATAGTTCCCATTTTAGCTTGCGATGCAACAGTTTTCTGATGGTTGCTCATGTTTGCAGCACACCCATGGGTGAGAGAAGGTGGAGATGCATCAGAGATTCCTATAGATATATCTGTTCTATCCAACATGCGCCAATTTGTCAAGTATAGCCGTTTGAAGCAATTTGCACTCAGGGTATATTGCATACCTTTTCTTTTAACTTTCTCCTGTTCCTCCTTTTAGCTGTCATGATTTAGTTTTCGTGGCTCCTGTAGGCACTAGCAAGTACACTCAATGAGGATGAACTGGCTAATCTCCGTGATCAATTTGATGCATTTGATGTTGATAAAAATGGTTCCATCAGTCTAGAAGAAATGAGACACGTAAGTTTCTTTTAACATTTTGTCGTAGCAAGTGTTGCCGTTTGCGGAGCCCTGCAAAGTTTGTCAACATTTTATCATATGCTATAGAACTTTGGAGTGTAAAATTTCACTTTGTGGCATCCAAGTATTTGACACTTTGGAGAGGGTAGATATTTAGGACTTGTTTTAGACGTCATATACATAGTCTGTATCTTTGTCGGTTAGGGTAGGATGCCAGTTTGGTGATTACAACCTACATGTATCCTTTGCTTAATCATATTTGCTCATCGTTTTTGTTCTTCTTGATGAAACACTTAGTGCCGCAAATTTAGATATTGTTTAGTCTAGCTCTTATCTCACCCTCCATTTGTCCCAGTAAAATATAAAAATATATCCTTTTATCATCATTTCAACTTAAGATTTTTAGTCCAGTGTCTGGAACTTGAAGATGGTATTTAGAACCACCAAAGTCTGAATCACATATTAAAAAATAGATTTGAAAGAAAAAATAAATACTGTTGTGCAAAAAACATCAATTCCTCTGACAACCTTTGTTGATTTTTCTTTTCCACAGCTGCAACTGATTATTTATCCATATGACTGAGTATTGATTCATATTTACTGATTTATGTACAGGCTCTTGCGAAAGATATTCCTTGGAGAATGAGAGAGCCACGTGTTCTAGAGATCCTTCAAGCTGTAAGACTCTATTCTTTTGCACCTATGCATTCTATATTCCTCCTTGGAATCTTGGTTTATGCGCCATATATATATGTATGTATGTATGTACGTACGTACGGACGTATGTATGAGAAAACTGGAGGAGAGCTAACATCTCAGGGACTTCCTTGCGCAGTTGCCACGTGGCAGCTTCTTATTTGTTGGGTCCACAAAAAGTAAGTTTATTGATGTTTTAAAGAAAATGAATAAATCTAAAATATAACAAAGTGGTGGGGCTTACTTGAAAATTTTTCTTCCCTCAAAACCTCCCCACATCCGTGTATCTCCGCTCCCTGATCTCTCTCTGTCTCTCTTCAACAAATCAAGTAGGGGCTTAGAATGAAACCACAAGCCCTCTTCTCCTCGGTATCTCTCTCAGTCTCTTGTTTCTTCTGCCACCTTCATCTATTCTCTCTTGTTTTAAATGTCGCCATGAAATCGCCCATTTCTTTCTCCGATCCCCCAATTCATATGTTTGCTTGCATCATTCGGAGATGGGGAGCAATCGACATTGAGAGCGAAAGAGATGAATTATGAAAATAGAATCATATCAGAACATGAATTGAGGATCAATCAACGATATACGCGAATTGAATTTGGAAGCAATCGATGCCAAATGTCTATTTATGAACTAAATTAGGGAGCGTTCAAGCAAGGACTGAATCATTTTAGAGTTTCATTGTTGACGATCGATGAAGGCTCAGCCCCCTGCCAGATCCCAAAAACCCAAGCTCGTCATCTCACTGAAGCTCAAATTGCTTGCTAATTTTACAAATTTTCTATGATATAGACTGAAATAGTAAATTACTTGCATCTTACAAAGTATTTTATAAATGCTCATGTGGATAATTTCAATGAATGATGTACTCAATTCAGACTAAAATAACTTTTGCAAAATTTACATGTCACTATTTGGATGCTTGGTAAGAAGTTGCGAAGAAGAACATATCATATTTAATGAGAGAAAGAACATATCATATTTAATGAGAGAAAGAACATATGGCAGTAGCGATCCCGGCTTAGAATCGGGAGGTTTTGAGGGGAGAAATTTGCAAATAAGACCCTTTGTCCTCTATATTTTCAGTTGCAATTTAGTTATATTCAAAACAAGATGTAATTTAATTTTGGTGGACCTAACAAATAAGAAGCTGCCATGTGGCAAAAGTGCATGGAAGTCCCTGAGCTGTCAGCTCTCCTCCAGTTTTCTCATATATATATATATATATATATATATATATATATATATATATATATATATATAGCATTGAATCGGAAGCTTGAGATTTTTGCTAGCATATGCATGATGTGATTTAGATACCCATAAATTGGCGCATGATGTCTGGCATGCGGCTATATACTCAGTTGCAAAAATCCATATCTGACTTGCCCAATAAGCTAATACTTGTATGATAGTACTAAGGACTCTTCATTTCATTGGCATTTGAAAAAAGAAAGTTAAACAATAAACACAAATTGTTAAGTGTCATAGGTGTTTTTTTATGTAATAGCTTTATAGGTCTATGCCTTGGGGTAATCGTTCAAAATTTCTTTTCTGTGCTTCTTCATTAAATCGTTATACATGCTTGATTGTGGAGTCTCTATACTTGTTCTGAAGTTTAACCGAGGCTATATTCTAACTTTTAAAATCTCTGAACAGATTGACAGCAACACTGATGGAATGGTGGATTTCTCTGAATTTGTTGCTGCAACCTTACATGTCCGGCAGTTGGAGGAGCATGACAATGAAAAGTGGAATTCACGTTCCCAAGCTGCATTCGATAAATTTGATGTCGATAGAGATGGATATATCACGCCGGAGGAACTTAGAATGGTACCTTTTCTTTTAGGTGTATGTTTTCTTTTAAACTATAAGTAATGCCATTTTCATTTGTTGCATCCTTACAACAACAACTAAGCCTTTTATTCCTAGTACTTGGGGTAGGTTACATGAACCAAAAAAGAATCACGCTGGATCTATTTGTTGCATCCTTACAGATAGAAAATTTTCATTATCATAATAAATACCATTTCTAATTTTTTCCTTACTACCATAGAAACCATCATTATTTCAAATTAATAAATCACACATTAGTATTATATCTTGTATATCTGAAAACAAATTCGTGTTTTACTGAGTGCCAATAAATACTTATTTCATTTGTATTCTATATGCTACTAAAAACAATTGCGCTCGCTTGATCGAAGGCTGAGAGACCTTCAAACCAAGGAAGAAATATTGGCAGTAACTTCTCTTTTTCGTACTTTCTACACTGTTTTAATAGGACCCTATCCGGAACAAGTCCCAAAGTTGGTATTGATAAAAAATATTCCTGGTATCTAAAAAAGAATGAAATTTCTAACCCTAGAGGATACAAGTATAATTACAGACATATCCACACTATATTACTTCAAATTTAAAGAGAAAACGATAGGTTTTGATTTTTAATGGAAAAAACCGTAGTCTTCGAGTTAAAAGTACAAAAACGGGAAGTAATGAACATCGGACGCATGTTGACGTTTTTCTGCCAGATAGCTCCCTCATATTCTGCTGCCAAGCCAGTGAACCACAAGGGAAGAAACAACAGGTGATACCAAATAAATTTAGATTTTCTAACCTAAATTCTTTTGTTTCTAATAACCAACCTTTAAGTTTGACATGTCATGTTCAAGAAGCGACCCACATTTGATAAGGCCCCTATAACCTCATGTTCGAGAAGCAACCCATATTTTACAGATAGGCCCGTATGACCTCTTCATTTAAAAAGAGTGTTTCCACTTCATTACTAAATTTGATTTAAAAAAACACTTTGAACTTACTTTTTCCTAATGAATATGTGAAAAGCTATTGCACCAAATCTGTTTCAACAATAATTATGCAAGCATTACATATATTTCAAAGTACATGCCGCGACCTTTCTTTCAAAATAAAAAGAACAATTATTCACTATATTTTCTTAAACAAAACACAATTTCTTTTTATATTTTGAAACTTATTGAAAAAAACTAATCCATTGCAATCGACATCAAAGCCAAAATGCCCTAAACCCTCTCCCAGATGGCAGGATTAACCCAAAACTTAGCTACTCAAACCTTGCATCAAGCCATACGGTTTTCTATCTGGAAAGATCTATGAATGGTGGTGATGAACTTATTGATTTTTTTGCATCTTTTAATAATCTGATTTTTTATTCGGTAGAATATTTATGTGCCATAATATATATGTTTGCACATGTACATATGGTGCATGTGAATATGTAATATTGTGTGTGTTTATTGTATAATCTTGACAAAAAACATTGGTAGCAGAACATATTTCTGTTTAACAGAAGTTCATCTGTTCTGTGCAGCAAACTGGACTGAAGGGCTCAATTGACCCGCTGTTAGAAGAGGCTGACATCGACAAGGATGGGAAGATAAGCTTGTCAGAATTCCGCAGGCTCCTAAGAACTGCCAGCATGAGCTCCCACCCAGTCCCCAGTCCATCAGGCATTCGGAATCCTCGGCGATTGTAGATGTTAAAGTGACCACTAAGGCCATGTACAGAGATTGAAGAGGGTCCGTATATTATACGTATATAATACCATCTTGGATCGTGGGTACCTTCTCAATGAGGTGCTGGAAATTCTTTCTCCCATTTCGTTGTGCGTATCTTATGAATTCTGCAGTTTTTGGGAGACCAGTGATACCGATAAGTGCTTCAAAATGAGAAATGATGCTGAAAATTATTTCTTGTCACATATTGTGAGCTCCCCCTTGCTGCTTCTTGTACATTCTATTGTGTAAATTGTTCCTTCAGACTTTCGGCGCGAAACTTTAATGTTTGATTATATAGATTTTTAGCAGGAAATTGGTTTTGGAAGTTTTCACTGACCATACATGTAAATTTTTTTTTCCCTTCTTTTTTTGTTTGTACCACAGCTGCACATTTCTTTGTTTCTGAACCTTTTTTTTTCCTATTCTTTTCCATTTCGTTTGCATTTCAAATGGAAATGTAACTATACAGCCAATTCATCTTTCAAGCTAAGCTGATTGAGTTGTCAACCGAAATCACGGTGCATAACATGAAATATATGTTGATGTTGTCATATAGTTTCAAAGATGTGTATAAATATCATCTGTCTTGTGAGCATTCATCTTTCTGTGCATTGAGTGTCATTATACAGTAATTAGTTATACAGTAATTAGCCACAGCCCCCATAGCTGTTTATGTGCAAATTTTCTTGCAGATTTCGGATAATGCTCAGCAACAACAACAATAACAACTAAGTCTTTTATCCCAAGTATTTGGGGTAGGCCACATGAATCAAAAAAAGAATCACGTCAGATCGATCGCTTTGATATTCCTTCTCCATTCATTTCTATCAAGTAATATCTCCTTATTTAAATCTCTAGACTTCATATTTTTGCGTATCACCTCCATCCATATTTTCTTCGGTCTTCCTTTCGTTCTTTTAATTTGTTCTATATTGATAAAATCCCTTCTTCGAATTGGTGCATTTGTAGGCCTACGTTACATATGACCAAACCATCGATGAGAGCTACACCTACTTTAGCACCACCTTGATAACAAGATAGCAAGGCTTAAATAACTCATTAACATTTTTCAAAACTGCAGAGTATTTTATCATTAGAAACTCTTCAAGCTACATCACCAAATATCGTGAATACAATTTTCAAGTTTAGGTTTGCTCTGTAGCGGTATACAGAGATCATATCTTTATTACGTATAAGCAAGTATAAAAAGACTTGCCTGAAACCAATAGAAGAAAGAACACTCGACTGTTAATGATGCTGTGCAAGGCTTCAGTATAATTTACCAATTTCTACAGTTAAACTTCGACTCAACGAAAGAGGAGAAGCAAGAACAGTAGGAGGAAGAAGGCATAGCGAGCGCCCGGAGGACTGGAACTCGAGCTTGGCAACCCTGGGAACTGATCTGGCATTGGCATTTCACAGAAATCTCCATTGAACTGCACCCTTCGAGGGAACGCCCAGCCGTTGCTCAGCGTGAACGAATCATCTTTGTCTATGAGAATGTCGCTTGTCACGAAACTCAGCCCCTCATCTCTTGCCTGTGGAAGTTCCGTGTTGTAGAACTCTAAGCCCCAGAAGAGAACTGCATCATCTGTATCGTTGCCAAGGTGTTAGTTGTTTCCTGTAATATGTACAAAAACACTCTCGTACCATCAGATCAGTGTTTTAGGGAGTTTCCAAAGGTGCACACTACTTTTTCTAATGAGCCCACTATTTAGTGTATTTTTGGTCGGACAATCCTGACTTTATTGGAAAAATGTTGTGCTCCTTTGGAAACTCCCGTGTTTTAAGGTATCAGCCACGCCACAATATAAGCACTATAATATCGCTGCCTGTGATAGCGCCAACGTATAGCTAATGTTGCCTATAGGTCAAATATAGCTGCATATTTAATATTTACATAGCTATCCCTTACATCTTTATAAATTATAATTTAGTCCTCCAAATCTACATATTTAGGATTTAGTCACCCAAATCTTTTAAGTTACTACAATTTAGTCCCCTATCTAACTTCTATTAGGCCAGTTTATATTTTAGTCTGATTTTTCCGTTTTATCTCTGATTTCCTTCACTTAATTCCCCCTTTCTTCTTCCTCCTCTCTTCTCAGTTTTTATTGGGTTCTCCCTCTTCATATTGAGACCAAATGTATTATTCTCCACTAAATATATTAAAACTAAAAATAAATTTATCGAATAAAATTTGTATCGAACCCAATAAGAACTGAGAAGAGAGAAGGAAGAGGGAAGGGGGAATTAAGTGAAGGAAATTAGAAGTAAAATAGAAAAATCGGACCAAAATATAAACTGGCCTAACAGAAATTAGACAGGAGGACTAAATTGTAATAACTTAAAGGATTTTGGGACTGAATATTAAATATGAAGATTTGGGGGACTAAATTATAATTTTTAAAGATCTAAGGGACACATCCGTAAATACCCTTTTAAGATTTTACTTTTGGCTCTTATACTATCATTTCCTTGTCAATGCACTTTGCACATTGATGCTCTCAAGTTTTTCATCTAAGTGGGCCATGTGATTATCATGTGATCTCTTTCTAGCTTGATTTTTTTAAAATACCCCCTTCATCTATCGACCTCATGCAAATTTTCTTTTCTTTCTTCTTTTTATTTTTCTTTTTGAAATTTTAGTATACGAAAATACAGTACCTTGGAAAGTAAAGTGATGGAGGTGTTACATGTGTTGGATGTATGTTCATACATGACCCTTGATTTAATTAATAACAAAATCATATGTTAATATAACAAGTTTTGTGAAGTTATGTACAGATTTAATGGATGTGCTGTTTGCCATGAAATTGAAAAATCATTTTATTGATAACTTTTCAATAAAAGAGATTACAATTGGAACGGTTTCCCATTTACGAAAAATGAGGAAAATCTGGTTCCTTCTTAGTTTAATGACGGGTTCTGTACAGTCGTGGAGGACAATCCTACTCTCCGTTGACACTCCGAACAAGTTCTTCAATTGACAGCTCTGATGAAGCTCTTGGATGCAAGAGCTTTAGATTTTGGTACAAATGCTCGAATGGAGATAATCCCACCGTGTGTGTAACCCCCTTTTTCAGCCATGTCTTCGACTATTTATAGAGGTTTTGGAGACATTTGAATTGGTGTAACGATCCAATTAATGGCCTCCTTGATTGATGATTAATTCTCTGTTTTTTAATCAGTTGGGTTTGTGTTAAATCTCCAGGATTTGTAACCGATATCTTTAATCCTCTGGATTTGTAACTAAAATGCGGATCCTAATTTTTAGATTCACGTTTTGGCTTTCGGTAGTTCGCATGGCGTGCTCAGACACTCGTTTGAGTGTCATTGGAGATGATTTTCACTTCTCGAGCCTTTAAAGTAGAATCGTTCTGGGTTCGCGTGTTGGTTGTACTTAACTCCAATTATGAGCTTAGAAGAAGTCAGTTGCGGATCTCTCTATAGTAGATGATCCGCGTTTGATCTCTCAGCAACATGTCTTACTTGATGAGACCCGTATTTGGGTGTAAATGAGGATAAATTTTATTCTTTAAGAGTTTAGCACAAAAACGCAACCCTCTAGAGTTCGCGTTAATTATGTTTAGCTCTAGTCATGAGCTAACAAGTTAACTAAAATCGCGGACCTCTCTTTAATTGATGATTCGCATTTTACTTTCTTAACTGGGCTCGCCCTTTTGGTGAAAAGGGGTTATCTTTGCTTGAGTTGTAGATTAGATCTACATTTTATTGTCACTTTAAGGGTCTGCGCAGATCATTATTTTAAAACGCGACCCTATGGGGCCCATCTTTGTCAACCTAATTCGCGGATCTTTTTGGATGAAGATTCACATTTTGGCTATCTTGAGAGATAAAGCGTCTATGTGAGAGTCGCGTTTTAGTCTTTCTTAGTTTCCAAGACGCGGATCTCTCTATGACAGATGATTAACATGTTAGTCATTTTTAGACTATCATTATAAGTTCTTTTCTTTCTTTCTCAAAAATTTTGCCAACACGTGCGAATCAAGTAAGACAAAGAATGATACCGATAATATATTGATGTTGCAACTTAATGCTATATTTGATAGAGACACAATGTGAATCACTTGATAGAATCTACTATAAAATTATAGAGCTCGGAATCATTTTTGAAACAATGCTAAGATCAACAAAATCGGAGTTTGTAGGGTTAAATATTAAGAGAGGCTAGAATTAATGGTTGAAGCCTGACATCAATGACTATGCAAAGTGCCATCAATGGCTAGCCATTGATGGCAGAACAGAGCCATCGATGGCAAGGCTACCTGCATGCACCCTTCGTTACAAGGTTTGCTATCACCATTGATGGCAAGCTAGCCATCGATGGCAGCATAAGTCGCCATCGACAGCGTGATGACAACACGATATCCAGGGATTTCTAGTGCAATTTTTGAGGCATGCTAACGTAGGGTTTTTTTTTTCTCCTAAAAGTCCTAAATATGGAAGGTCAATTAGATGAGTTAGTTTAGAATTGGATAGACAAGATTTAGGCTCCTAATAGGTTAAGATCCTTTTGGGAGTTGAATTTAAACTTTAAAAGGAGAAAAATCTTGGAAAATTAGAAAGAAAAAAAAAGTTTCTTGAAGAAAGAGGAGGAGCCATTGAGATTGTTTAAGAGCTCCTTCTTCTTCATCACGCATTTTAATAAGTGCAATACCGCCAGTTCTTCATCATCACCAATTGTCTTCTCAATCTTCAATGAATTATCTGTCATAGACAACTTTAAAGAGTTGTAAGACTTTCTATTTATCCTTAATTAAGGTTATGTGTTTAGGTTTCAAAACTGTTACTTTTAAAATCGAACGATTGGGGTCTACAGCTCACTTAAGATGGGTTAATTGAGAAATACTAGTATAGCCAAGATTGACACTTGTGTAGGAGGGGAGTTTCTAGATGGGCACAGATTTTATCCTAGTGAGCCCACTTTTCCTAGTGCGCACACCCTTCCTTTGAAAATCTCTTGTTTTTTTCCTAGTGGGCACACCTAAATACCACATTTACCCTCATCTTCTCCCTCTTCGTCTCTCTCACTTCTCTCGCCCTCGCCCCCACCCCCGCCCCCCTCGCCCTCGCCCCCCTGCCCCCGCTCGCCCTCGCCCCCACCCCCGTTCCTCGCTCGCCCTCGCTCCAAATTCCTGCAAGTTCCCTGTCCTGACTAATCAGTCCGGATCAGAACTGTGGATCCGGACTAGCAGTCCCGGACCAGTAATTGGATCCGAGCTGGTTAGCCCGGACAGGGCGAGCGGGGCAGGGGGGCGAGGGGGCGGCGAGGGCGAGCGGGGGCAGGGGGCGAGGGCGAGGAGGGCGGCGAGGGCGAGCGGGGGGCGAGGGCGAGCGGGGACAGGGGGGCGAGGGCGGCGGCGAGGGTGAGCGGGGGCAGGGGTGTGAGGGCGGCGGCGAGGGTGAGCAGGGGCGAGGGCGACAGCGAGGGCAAGCGGGGGCGAGGGCGAGCGGGGTCGAGGGCGAGGGCGGCGGCGTGGGCGAGCCGGGGCAGGGGGCGAGGGCGGCGACGAGGGCGAGTGGGGTCGAGGGCGAGCGAGGGTAGGGGAGCGAGGGCGACGGCGAGGGCAAGCGAGGGCAGGGGGGCGGGGGCGGGGGCGAGGGCGAGGGGGGGGCAGGGGCGAGGGCAGCGGCGAGGGCGAGCGGGGGCGAGGGCGAGGGGGGGGCAGGGGCGAGGGCAGCGGCGAGGGCGAGCGGGGGCGAGGGCGAGGGCGACGGCGAGGGCAAGCGGGGGCAGGGGGGCGAGGGCGAGGGCGAGGGCGAGGGGGGCGAGAGCGAGGGCGAGCGGGAGGGAGGGGTATTTTGGTCTAAATTTTTAGATGGCAAAACTGTAAGTTTATAGAAGTTTTAAGTGGGCTCACTAGGAAAAAAATTGTGCCCATCTAGAAACTCCCGTGTAGCAGTACTTTGCTGAAGCAACTAATTGGGTTGACTAGGGTCTGTCTTGAAATCTGCTTACTTGATTGTAAAGTATAGTGGAAGCTCCTCTTTGACAAAAGGAAGAGCGGACGAGGCATGTCCGAATCACTATATAAATCTCGTAGCAACCCTAACCCTCCTCTAGGCTTGTATCACTATCCTAGTTCGATTCCAACAGATAGGGATAGTAATAGACATGTCCACGGGCCAATTTTTGGTCCGTCCTATACAGACCAAAAATTGACCCATGAAACGACATGATCATCATATGGCCCTGCTTTGACGAAAAACCTGGTGGCATAAGGTCCAGAGGTACATTGACTTGGAAATCAGAGTTATATTGGAGTTTCGTTTGGATTTCTTGACAGTACAAGGATTTTTTTTTCTTGTCCCTCTCTAAGTTTGCTAGTTCCCTATATCAAAATTTGGACACTAATCATGATGTTATTCTTTGGACAGATATACTCTCAGACGAGGAGCGCGTTCAGATCTCAGGTGGAACATCAGGTGAAGACTCCGGCGACCCTCTTCCATCTTTGGACCATACATGATTGGTGGACATTGCTCCTCATAGAGAGAATTGGTGCATTTGGTGGACTTATTCGACTCCTCGTTGTTATTGGAGGACTTTTTATGTACTCTTTTTTTTTGTTAGTTTGATATTTTCTTTTATGTATTTTTGTATTTTCGAAACTTTATTGTAGTTCTATTATCTGCTTGTTAATGGAATGCGAAGGGCCTCCACCCATAGTTTTGGTCAAAAAAAAAATAAAAATTTTGGACACTAGAGAGTGTGGAAGAAATTACCCATGCCTCCCACAGTGGTAAGTGCAGTGGAATTGAAACTGTAGGTCCGCGCCGGTTGTGCCAAGCCAGGATGCTGAACCACTAAATCCCAGTCAGAGTAGTTATAGCCGTAGCGATGGTTTGAAATCGTTACCTTCACCCTCCACTTATCTCTGTATATAGTCTTCACATGCCAATGCACCTGCACGGGGCACATATGATCCGTGCATGCAAGCGTGTCAAGTTCATCACCTTTCGACCATCTGACCTCGTTCCCTCTGCAATCAAGTTCTAACAGTTACTTCATCTATAGAGTTGTTAACATATCAGTATACGAACAAAATTTGAATAGGAAGGCTGACCCGTCGCAGTTTTTGTCACGGCAGCCACAGCTACAAGTTGGACATGGTGTGATGCGAGGATTGTAGAAGGCTGATAGCGACACGCAGCAAGTGGGCGTGTTGTTCGCCACAAACGGTGAGTAACTGCATACCGATTTCCATGTCCCTGTTGACAACACAATGTAATTAGTCAAACATTTGCGGTAGGTAGTGTTGGATCGATATGTTCTGGCTACGGATGGTAACGGACGTATCCACGGGCTAAATTTTAGATCGCTCTATATAAAATTTTGAGTTAAAAATAAAAATTTTATTTTTCTAATTCAAAATTTTGTTTAGGATGGACCAAAATTTAGCTCATTGACGCGTCCAATACCATCCATAGTTCTAGCAAGAAACCAATCTTCACTTGAAAACTAGTTGAGTAGCTTATGCTTAAGCATGTTTTTGTAAAGGGTTAATTGCAGTGAACTCTCTACAGTAACTATAGAGATAGTATAACTTATTATTCTTAAGTTTAAACCTCTCGATTTAATTACTAAACTCTTAAAATCGTTAGTCAATAGTTTACTATTTTTATCCCTATTTAATTTAAACCGCACATTTTTATGAAATTTCCAAACTATCCTCCTCTGGGAATGTTTTGAGTGAGTTTTTAGTAAGGGAGACGAAAATAATTTGGAGATTTCAAAAAAAGTACAGTTTACGTACAGTACTGTTGATTAATGACATTAGGAGTTCAGAGATTAAATTAAGATTTTTTAATTTAAGGAATAATAAGTTGCACTACTCCTGTACTATAGAAGGTCTCACTATATTTTAGGGGTAGATTGAGAATAGGGGATCTTACTAAGGATAGCAGACTATTGATAATAACATTAGGAGTTCAAAAATTAAATTAAGATTTTTAAATTTAAGGAATAATAAATTACACTATTCTTATAATATAGCGGGTTTCACAGTAATTAACTCTTCTGTAAAAGCAAACCTATCTTAAACTCTAATCTCTCTACTATTATAATCACAACTCCTTTTGTCTTACATTCAACTTGCATATACCCTACTCATCTCATTAACTAATTCAAAATTTAAATTAGTCAATTAAAAATAACAATTTACTTTGAATTTGAATTTTGAATAAGACTAATAATTAGAAGCAACAACTATAAATATTAACTTTGTAGAACATATTCAGTTAACGATATAAGTTATTCCTTGATCTAAATACTTTCATAATTAAGTTTTCTTTAAAAATATAATATCTTCTATATTTTCTTTCGATTCCATGTGCAAATTGCACACGGCAAAGTTCTAGTAGTTATAAAGGAAGTATTCTAGATTACATACAACAATGATGATTGATTCAGGAACCTTGGTTATTAAAGTAGAAAACAATGCAAATTGTAATCTATGAAGCACAGATACTGTCATAAAACGTGTGTGCGTGTATCAGACACAAGACTTCTTGCCGAATCATTGCTCTTTTTTGTGTACAATCTTAGAAACCGTTACGTGCCATTGTGCTCATGCATCGTGTCAGTGTGTTATCTTTTATAGCATAAATGGTGGATATCTCCCGATTTCATTAATTAGATATTACAAAATAGGCTACATATAGAATACATATTTAGTCTCTCACTCGTAAGTGGATATAGCAGTGTAAGACCACCTAATGCCAACAAAATAAAATACCTAGATGTTGTATTTAAAGACACTATACATGTACGTCCCGAGCTGTGGTATGGTGGTACACTTTATGCTGTCAAGCTATACCCCGATCATGTTACAGAGTAGTTGTACTGATGAAGTATTTGTCTAGCAACGTGCAACCCTTCGTAGCCCCAATAAATTTTCGGTACCCCGCGGGAGTTCTATCATAGCCCAGCGGAGGTTTTGTCGCAACTCAGGCCACCGTGTCAGTGTGTTAGCTTATGTTTCTTTGCTTATAATTTCTCCATGGACGTATGCTATGCGCATTAGTTTAGTTTTGTTATTTGTGCAACGGGACTAAAGAGAACTATCTATGTCTGAGTGTTCTTGTTTGTGTATCATATGTGCATCTAATGTACAAGCCAAACCAACCATTTGTGCCAGTTTTTGGGTAGGTTGATCATTTGTGCACCGATTGCTGAACATGTTTGTTCCAATTCAAAACACGCAAAGATAATGAAAACAATGGCAGTTAAGGTCAGTATCAGCAAAAGGTTCTTACTGAAAGCCTGCTCCTCTCTTTTCCCCCGAGCTTCCTTATAAACAGTCGGTGGGGCTTCCTCCAACTGGTCGCAGGTGTAGCCCAGGCCAGGGGCAGCTAGTGTGAGGTTAAGTGGCGGAACAACACTGCTGTTGCTATCACCGTCCAAGTTACCTATATTCATCTCGAACGCTGAGAACGACTTGGGCTGGTCGATGGCCCAGCCTGAAAGGACTCCGTCATGGCAGCAATTGGCAGTCCAGTTCTCCCCTGCAGCATATGGGGTCTGGTCGATGATGACTGGGTCTCTCTTGCAGGAATATGGAATTGTTTCAGTCTTCTTGTATCCGGAGCAGTCCCCTTGCTTCGTTGTGACGGCTCCGGCCATGGATAAAATGATCTCGTTGCCTGCCCACCTCCATCCGAGCTGCCAGCCGGGCTTCTCAATGTGGCGGTACTGGTAGTAATTTTGGATTGTCGTCCTCGCCTGTTGATATATCTGTACTCGTTACCATTACTATCTACACAAGTCTACGATTTCTGCAAATACGATCGAGATATGATGAGGTGACTCTCACCAAGTAGCCACCATCGATCCACTTCCGAATGTCAATCGTCACAGTAATGTTCCCGTCAGGATCCAGAGGGTCGTAACCATCTGAAAACATAAGAAAGATGCAAATTAAGGACCGATTAGTCCTTCACAACGAAATGAACTGAATTGAAAGAGAATTGAGAGTGGAGATGGCGTGCCTGATAACTTCCATCTTTCCGGCAACAGTAGCAACAGTACCAGAGCTTTTGAGCACAAGACAAGCAGAGTCATCTGTGAGCAAGAATCGGATATTAGAATGAGAACACAATTCTCTGATTATGTAATGGAAGTAAGAGAAGCATCACTCGACACCTGAAGAGAGGTACAGTTTGATAGGCCAAACACATTGGCGAAGTTTTATGCTAGAAAACGGGGAAGTTGCTTTGGGGGAGTCGAATCAAATTTAGAAACAAACAAAGGCGGGCGGCCAGACAGGAGACTTGTTTTATCTCGACGGTATCCATTGCCTAATGCTGGCTATCTTCTAACTTATCATCACAATTCACAAACGATTTCGGATTTCAAAAATAATATTCTCTAGGAAACTCGTACTCTCTCTCAGAAGAAAGAAAGCATTGACAAATAAAGAGCTCAAATCAAATTGCAATAATCTACGGTCCAACACCTTTGGCCTAGATCATGCCATCAGATGAGGATGAGTTTAAATTAGCCCTTATATAATATGTTCTTGGTTCCACATTTCTTGCATTGATTCAGCTATCGAAAGTGTCAATTTTGGTATATGAAAAAGTTCGTAAAGACATATATAATATTTGTGCAAATTATGGATAATGATCTTTTTGCCAACTTGGCCTAGCTTATGTGATGCACCCTAGACAGGGTTCCAGCCTAAAGATTGAACCCTACATGAAACCTAAAATTCACTTTTTGGACGTATTCACTGGTCAACTTTTGGTCCGTTCTATACAAAATTTTGAATTGAAAAAATAAAGTTTTTATTTTTAAGTCAAACTTTTTTATAAAGCAATAACGTGTCCATTATCATCTCTACTGGCACTGATACCCTACGGATTTTCCAAAGAGGGATATCACTCCACTACACCCTACTATAGTAGTTGTCTACAAGATTTTCTTTTGGGATGTCTGTGAGATTTTCTTCAGGGATGTCTGCTAGATTTTCTTCAGGGATATTGCAATGGTGTGACCTTGTCGCAGTTTGATTATAAACTAATCTTGGCCGGTGATTGTGTTTATAGTACATCTTGTTAAGTTAGTTCATATGTGAGTATAGTCTCACATCGGATAGAACAAAGAAAGTCTATGGGTATAAATATAAAATTGGAGTTTTGACCTAATGGTTTAAGATTTTGGGTCAAACTAGGCCCATCGTACTCCCCGTTGGACCCGAACTTTGGTTTCCCACGTCTTCTCCCCAAGAGATCTTACAAGATTTATTTAAAACTTAGTTATAATGATCACAAGAATTCTTTATAGAGATGGAGAAAGAGGAGAAAAAGAAGTTGTTATGGTTTAGTAGAGCAATTAAGCCATTGAGAAGGAGATTAGTGATTGGACTAGCAGCATCTTGTGGAGAAGATCATAATTTGTATTTTTAATTGTTAAAATATTAATGAGAGACATGAGAATAATTGTGAGTTCATAATCTTTTCATCTACCAGGATTATTATTTATCTCAGAGTTTTTCACCCAAAAACGTTTTCCGTGTTAAAGCTTAGTGTTTCTATGTTTGATATTTTTCATCTATAGCAAAAATCATCGAGTATTTGTTTAATAACTCTGCTAATTCTCGGAAGTATATGATCGACTAATGTGCCAGATTCCATAGAACTATTATATTATAATATCAACTAAGCCTTTTATTCCAAATATTTGGGATAGGCTACATGAACCAAAAAAAGAATCACGTCGGATCGATCATTTTGATATTCCTTCTTCATTTATTTCTATCAAGTAATATTTTCTTATTTAAACCTCTAGACTCCATATCTTTGCGTATCACCTCCATTCATATTTTCTTCGGTATTTCCTTCATTCTTTTAACTTGTCCTACATTGATAAACTCCTCTCTTCGAACTGGTGCACTTGTAGGCCTACGTTGCATATGACCAAACCATCGTAAGCGATTTTCTCGCATCTTCTCAACGATAGAAGCTACACCTATCATAGCACGAATATCTTCATTTCTCACTTTATCTCTTCTAGTGCTGCCGCACATCTAACAGAGTATGCGCATCTCTATTACACTTATTTTCTGTGAATAACATTTCTTTATAACCCAACATTCCGTACCATATAATAAAGCTGGCCTAATAGCAATGCTATAAAATTTTCCTTTCAATCTTAACGGAATGTTACGGTTGCATAAAACTCTCGTTGGTTTCCTTCGTTCCATAGAAATATTATTAGAGCCAAATATTGGTCAAGAAAATAGAAAGTACAATACAATCATGTTACCTCTCGCATTAAAAGCAATTAGATTATATAGAAGTCTCGAATAAAAGATCTATTGTTTTCAGCCAAGCCAGAAAAGACATGGAGCTTGAAAAATATTAGATCTTAGTATTGTGAGTGTAACATTGGACTGTAAGGCCGTGAATTTCATCATAAATTGGTTGGATACTTCAGTATTCCAATATATATCTACAATGGAGTCAATATATTATGGAAGATTAAGGAGTCTCTACTAGCATAAGACTGCATTAACTAAAGCATTCTTGATTCACAAGCTAGTGAATCTAAAATACAAGAATGACATTTCCATTATAGAGCACATGAATAAAGTGAAGAACATCAGTAGTCAGTTGACATCTATGAAGACATGATTCTTTTTATAGTGAACATCAGTAGTCAGTTGAACATCAGAGGTTTAAATGATGAGATATTACTTGATATAAATGAATGGAGAAGGACTATCAAAATGATCGATCCGACATGATTCTTTTTTTGGTTCATGTAGCCTACCCCAAATACTTAGGATAAAAGGCTTAGTTGTTGTTATTGAAGAAGTTAGATGATGTTAGTTCTAACGTGAACTCCTATAATGGAAAGTTGAAAGGGATTAGAGGTCATTGGTTTTAAGGTATGATGTACAAAAATGGATACGAGATACAGATACGACATAGATACGAATATAGAATACGACAAGTTTCTAAAAGGGTTAATTATACTCAGACCCCCTGTAGTATGGGGCATGTAACACTTAGACCCCCCTGAAGTTTAAAACTCTCACTTAGACCCTCTGGACCAGGGGGTCTGAATGTAATTAAAATACGGTGATTTAGATGCTTCAGGGGGTTTAAGTGAGAGCTTTAAACTTCAGGGGGTTTAAGTGTTATATGTCCTATACTACATGGAGTCTGAGTGTAATTAACTCTTTCTAAAAAATAAGATACGAAAATATGACAAACAACATTTATTAATACCATTATATAAAAAAAAAACTATATAAAATTTGGAGGTTGTTGTCGGAGTTGGAGGTTGAGAGAGAGGGAATGAAATCTATGGTCTGGATGACAGCGAGGGAAGAGAAGATGGAGTTAGAGTCAGGAGGGGAGTAGAGAGGCGAGAGAGAGTTAGAGGTGGGAGAGAGAGGGGAGATGAAATTGGGGGTACTATTTTTTAAGCATCCCAACCTCCTCCGGAGACCAACCCTTTGATATATATGGCTTCAACAGTTTATTATTATTCGTCGCAAAATTCTTGTTTCGTTCTATTGAATATTTCGAACAATAGAAAAACAAATGAGAGAATTTATAAATTATTGCTCTCTTTTACAATATTTGTGGGTTCTAGTGTTGCGATGAGATCTATCAAGTAGTTTCTATTGACGATCCGATGATGGTCGGCCCTAACTTTTTTCTCTATTGATCTTATGAATTCAAACCTCTCACGCATTCAAGCTTCCCATGCGTAACTTGAACTCTAGAACGATCCAAAAAGCTCTCCAAAGGCTATCTCTATTGACAGGAAAAAAATTGATGTGCGGGTCCACATCTGCCAATATCTCAAAGAATCCAATTAGAATAAAAGTGGATGGAGATATCAAATCTGGTCAAATTCAAATCTGATCTAATCAAATCAAACTGGAGATCTCAGAGATTCTCCCAAATCTTCCCTTGATCAAATTATGACCATATTCATTGAACCAAATCAAATTAGATTAAATCAAATATTTGATGAAGATTACAAAAAGATTTCATTCTTATCTACAAGGCAGGTGATCCACTAAACTTGTGCCTATAAATAGAAGTCATGAGGCATTGTGTGAAGGTCACCTTTGGGGAGACTCAAGGTCAACCATTCGACACGCTCTCAAGTGCGTGCCGGTCATCCGGCCAAATCGTGCCTAGGCACGTTCATAAAAATCAGCAAACTGGCTGTTGCCATACTGCTTAAGAAAAATAGCATATCGGTCATCGTTATACTATACTGCTTAAGAAAAATAGCATATCGGCCGTCTATACTGCTCCTATCTTTGTCGGATATAAAAGGAGTATAAGCTCTACGCCCCATAGCCACATGAAAAATCCACTACTTTTGTAAAAAGAGAGATAGAATTTATGAATCTCTCTTCTTGTTTTCTACTTTTCTTTTTATTGTTATTTTGAAATTATTGTAATCTTTGAATATTATTGTAATATGTGACAACGAAAAGAACCAAAAAATTTTACCGAAAATAAGATGGCGACCACAGGGGAAGAGCCTTTTGTATTAGAAGGTTGTGGTGCAATCCAAATTAACATGGGAGTAATCTTCATCGTTGAAATTTCGACCAATGAAATTCGAGTTCATCTCCTCAAAGACGGCAAACCCGAAGGCAACAGTAACCTCGTTGACATCCTTTGTATTTTTTGGGACTTTACCTAGAAATTAATCCAAAAAAAATAAATAAATAAAGAGAGAAAATTTTAGAGAGAGAGAGAGATAGAGGACGGGGCGAGGGGATTCTCGGTTGGAGAGGAGATACTGTGGGTGTATCAAAATCCCCTCTCGTTTATTCCCCATTTTTCTTCCCTTTTTTTAATTTTTTTTAATAAAAAGCTTCCAGTTTGTATTCCTCTCAATGTCTAAGTGGATCGATCGAATCGCTGAAACGTTCAAGAAAACGGTGAAAATTTCAGTCTATCAGATCAGACGAGCTGAAACGATTTTGGTTTCAATCTCAGAGACGATGGCCGCGGTCTCAGGCCAGACCTTCAAGCTTAGAAGCGATTGCGTGGCTCTGCCGTCGGCTTTGTAGCGGGACCTGCGGAGATGGAGGACGGTGATGTGTGCCTCCTCGAGACGATCGCATGCTGTTCATCTCGAGAGCAGGTTTCTCGGAGAGAGTCTGAGGGCGTCAGAGAGGGTCCTTCCGTGGAGGACCGACGCCTTCGGCCGATCTCCCAAGTTGAGGGTCATGGGGCCCACCATGTCCCTCTCTCAGGTGCCGGGGAAGCCCCTGGGGCTCTACGACCCATCCTTCGATAAGGATTCTTGTGGTGTTGGGTTCGTCGCTGAGCTGTCTGGAGAGTATAATAGGAAAGGGGTATTTACTGGTTTCTCCCTCAAATCTTTATATATTATGATTTTGCCGGTCAAATTCATAAGTTACAGCAATTTAGTTCCTCTCTTTAATACAGTTAAATATTTGACCATTTTACCTCTCTTTTCCTCTTCTATTTTCCTCTTCTCTTCTTCTTCTCCCCTCTCTTCTCCTCTCTTCCCTAACACAGTTAAATACTAAAAGGAGAGAGGAGAAAGAATAGAGGAGAAATAATGAAGAAAAGAAGAAGAGAGGAGGAAGAGAAAAGAATAAGAGAAGAGGAAAATAGAAGAGGAAAAGAAAGATAAAATGGTCAAATATTTAACTGTGTTAGAGAGGGGACTAAATTATTGTAACTTATGAGATTTGAGAGGCAAAATTCTAAATTTGAAGATTTGGGGGGCAAAATCATAATATATAAAGATTTGAGGGACAAACCAGTAAATACCCCAATAGGAAAACGGTATGCGACGCAATCGAGATGTTAGCACGCATGGCCCATCGAGGGTTGCGAGTTAAACACCGGTGATGGAGCTGGCATCCTCGTTGCTCTCCCCCATGACTTCTACAAAGAGGTGACAAAAGATTTGGTGTTTGAATTGCCAGCTCATGGCCAGTATTCAGTTGGCATATTCTTCTTGCCAACCAATTTAAGTCGTAGGGAGCAAAGCAAAGTTGTTTTTGCAAAGGTTGCAGAATCCTTGGGGCATGTTGTTCTTGGGGGGCGCCCAGTACCAACTGATAATACTGATTTGGGCAAGTCAGCCCTTCAAACGGAACCAGTCATTGAACAAGTTTTCCTCACTCCAAGTCCAAGTTCCAGCGCTGATTTTGAGCAGCAGATGTATATATTGTGGAGGGTCTCTATGGTGGCCATTCGAGCCGCTTTAAACTTACAACATGGTGGAGTGAAGGACTTCTACGTATGCTCTTTGTCCTCAAGGACTGTTGTTTACAAGGGTCAGCTGAAGCCAGCTCAGTTGAAGAGTTACTATTATGTAGATCTTGGTGATGAGAGGTTTACAAGTTACATGGCACTGGTTCACTCTCGTTTTTTCCACAAATACCTTTCCTAGCTGGGATCGTGATTAACACACTTCGAGGGAACATAAACCGGATGAAGGCAGGTGAGGGTCTTCTAAAGTGCAAGGAACTGGGCTTGTCGAAAGACGAAATGAAGAAACTTCTACCCATTGTAGATGCCAGCTCCTCCGATTCTGGTGCCTTTGATGTTGTCCTTGAGCTCTTAGTTCGAGCTGGTAGAAGCCTTCCAGAAGCAGTAATGATGATGATACTGGAGGCCCAGGCTTATTTTCGCAATGTAGACAAGTGCGATCGCGATCGTGGCAACAACTACAGCGCCTGGTCGTCAGCTCGTCCATATTGCCATCACTCTTGACTTTGAGTACCTACGTGGAGTCTTGATCGTTGAATTTTAATCAATGTAAACAGGAAGAGGTTGCAGCCTCTACGAAGGATTGAACTCCCGTCTAACAGGAGTATCAAGACTTTGCAAGAAGGCTGCGGCGTCTTTCCCCAAAGTCGCATCGGCCCCTTCTCCATCGGAGCACAATCAGCACCAGTCATTTCAAGAACTGACTAACTTGATGCAAGTTTCCACTACAATGGAGGATTTCATCATCCACAAATTTAAATTGCATAGTCCATACATCAGAGAAAACCTACCATGAACAGCTCTCGGTTGCAGAGATCTCCAATAGCACCTTCAAGCCGTCTTCCATGATGGCCAAGTGCGACCCCAGCCATGGCAAGTACATGGCCTACTGCCTCATGTACCGTTGTGATATGGTGCCCAAGGACATGAATGTTGTTGTTGCCACCATCAAGACCAAGCACACCATCCAAATGGTTAACTGATGCCTGATTCAAAATGTGACATCAACTACTAGCCGCCAACGATGGTGCCGGGTGGTGATCTATCCAAAGTGCAGGGGGTGTGTGTGTGATTTCCAACTCCACCAACGTCACTACGGTCTTTTCTCGCACCGATCGCAAGTTTGATCTCATGGATGAGGGCATGAAGGAGGGTGAGTTCTCTAAGGCATGATCCTCTCACTTCCAACACGCTCACCACCAACTGTTCGATGAAATTCCCAACTTTGACTTTACCCTGAAATTTATCCCATAAAAAAAGGAAGAAGTTGGATCGAAATAATAGCAGTCATGATACTACATTCACTGCTATAATAATTGATACAAAAAACCAACCTGGGCCGCGACAACATAGCCATCCCGGAGGGTATCTCCGAGGAGAGAGCCAACATCTGCATCATCACCAAGATCGTCTATGCCATGTCGAGATCGGCTTGCCACGCGAAACCGTCGACCTCAACGCAAATCCATCCTGAAGCCACTATCCTTTGCGGATTTCATCAGATCCTATGGATTCAGCAACACCCACATAAAAAAGCATGAAGCAGACAATGACCTCGCTTGCCAACTGTTCGATGAAATTCCTAACTGACAACCATCGTCCTTGGTTCCTTTCCTCACCTCAACCATCGATGTGATGCCTTCAACCACCATTAGTAATAAAAAGTAGCAGCCATGAGGCGTGCCAGGTGCTGTCGTAGGGAGCCAGAGTAACGGTAAATTGAGTGTTCTTGAGGAGCTTGTGGGGCAAGATTCCTTGCCGAGAGGGTCAGAATCTGCACGAGGAGGCCGCTGGTCCACTGCCCGAAGCGGCTAAGAGGCGGTGGAGGGGGACAGGTGAGGCAGTTCCTGCATGTGCATGGGAAGATGTTCTTTGATTTCAATGAGATCATGCTGAAACTGATAGTGAAAGATCAAAGGGGTTTTGGTTAAGCAAATTCATTTGAAGGTTTTTCTGAATGTCACCCTGGAATAAAACCAACCAGAATTGGTGTCATCACAAAAGTTGGATGGATATTATGGATAAAGGTGCAGATGAAAGGAACTTCTTTATAGGCAACCTAATCCCTCTTAGACTTGAATATACGGGTGCTGTTGTGAATCAGAGTCAAGAAGACATCAACAAAAACCTGAGAGGTACCTTGGCCCTAGAAGATTTGTTTCCCCGTAATCAGGCTCGAGCCCGCCGAGGAGGCAGACCTTTTTGGCGAAGCGCCGCTCCGGTCATGCCGCCTACAACTCCGCCGATCTTCGCAACAGAACTCAAGCAATTGAAGGACCTCAAAAAGCGAACTCATAATCACTGGAAGAAAAAAAAATTTCAAAGCACATGATGAATGTAGAAATGAGCTAAATGCGAGGCTAAACCCACGTACAACGCGGGTCAAGCCAGCATAAAAGTAGCCAGATGCGAGGCTAAGTCCGCAACTGAAATGAGAGGCTAATCCAGTGCGCGGGGCTATGTCAAGACCAAGGAAGTGTAAAATCATCCACTCATGAGGCTATGTCAAGACCAAGCCAGTGTAAAATCATCCACACACGAGGCTATGTCATGACCAAGCCAGTGTAAAATCATCCACACACGAGGCTATGTCAAGACCAAACCAACGTAAATTTATCCATACACGAGGTTATGCCACGTATGAAACCCCGCATACAATGCGAGGCTAAGCTTGCAACAAGAGTGTGAAGTTAACTCAGGGCGAGGCTAAGCCAGCGTAAAGATCGTGAGACTAGTACCTGCGAACAATGCGAGGTTATGCTCGCAGTTGGAATGTGAAGCTCACTCAGTGTGCGAGGTTAAGTCAGCATACATGGATAACCTAGTGCGCGAGGCTAAGCCAGCGCATAAAACCCATTAAAAGTACAAAAGCGAATAGAAACACGATGCTAGGTCTCAGAAGAGTGAGGCTAATTTGCAGCCCCGCATAAAACAGTTAAAACGCGAGGCTAAATCTCACGTATAACGTAAGGTCATGCCAGCGTAAAACGCGAGGCTAAGCCTGCTACAAGAATGGGAAGCAAACTCAGCGCAAAGCTAAACCAGCGTGCGTGTATAAACCCAGTGCGCGAAACTAAGCCAGCGTGCGACAATCATAGCACGCGAGGAAAATCTAGTGCACGAAGTTAATCCAAAACGCAAAGCAATCCAGAATGTGAGGCTAACTCCCAAACCCGCATAAACTTCAAGAAACGGAAGGTTAAGACATGTGCCAGACGATATGCCAACCAGCAGCCTTGCAAAATATCTGATGAAGAGAAAGTGGTCAGTTGAATTACAATGCTCATCGTAACCAGTCAAATGTGGCCCACACAGGGGGTGAGACCCACATCCAGTAAACTCCACATACAATGCGATTCTAAGCCAGCGTAAATTCATCTAAACACAAGGCATAGCTTCCAGCTGAAATGTGAAGTTAATTCACTGTGCGAGGCTGAGCCAGCGCGTGAGTCTAACTCAATGCGCGAGGCTAAGCCAGTACATAAGTCTAACCCCGCAGATAACGTGAAGTTATATTAGCTCAGTCGCGAGGCTATGCCAGTTTAAAATGCGAGGCTAAGCCCGCATGTATAAGGCTAAGGTCGCACTCTGAACGCAAAGCAAATATCGCGTAATACCATTAAAGGCATAAATTTTGCAATTTTATAGTCTTTGTAATGGGTCAATTCTGCAAGAAAATCAGAATCTGTATCAATTTCATAAAAGCAGAGACCAGAGAACCTGTAGGGGATTGGAACATATACAACTCTTTCTCACGGGGGATGGTGATATATTACAACTCCTGTCTGCTGTAAGGGGTTGAGATACATTAAAACCCTACTTTCTCAGAGACAGTTTGCTAAAGTTTGATGCAATTTTCAAAGAACAAGCCTTGTAACTATTCTTTAATGGTGCAAGAAGAAGAGTTGCGGTAGGAGTGGGGGTAGCACTAATATCTCCCCACAAACATGTGATACCTCCGGGAGTATTCACTTACTGAATCATGCACAATCAATACAACAGAATACAATGTGCTCTTAATCAACTTCCAAATAGCTCAGCGGTTGGGGGTGAAACGTCTTAGGAAAGTTTATCGTCGACTAGATGACTGAAGAGTACGAGATTAACATGAAATCTTTGTGCTTTATCATCAAGCGACAATCAAAATGGCCAACATATTAGAAAATTTTCACATCGACCATATGTTGCGACACAAGAATATGTACGAAGGTGCACTCGCGTCACTCATCACAACTTTGGCGCTGCCACCTGAGTTAAGCAAGCGCGTCACTATCAGGAGCCGCAATCTTCATTGATCTAAAACAATATTGGAGGCATACAAAGTGCACCATATTGGATCAAGTCTTGAGCCCCTAGACTGGCACTCTTTATTCGTAAATTATGTGCCATATGATATACTTCCGAAAGTTCCGAAGGAAGCGGGCTCAGTAAAGAAGAAGGCAATTAAAATCTACTGAGATCTAGTACTACAAACTCTATACTGCAAATCACAGGATGATAGCTTCGCAACCTTTCAAAAAGGAAAGCTCAAGAAGAACTTGCAGGGCCCACCAGGCAGGGCCAAAACTCCGGATTCGCATAAGAAGAATCAGTTACTTCTGCGCAGATGCGATGGCATACGCAAAGCATTGCCACACCCGGCAATTCCAATAGCAAATCCAATTATATCAAGTATGCATCTCAAAAGCATTCAATATGAAAGTTAAAACGAAGAACTTTCAAAGAAAGAGACTTGGTCTTAGCTGTCAAAAGACCAATAATCCCGACCCACAAAACTAAGGAAAAATTCGAACCCAAGTGAGAAGGACTTTTTGTAGTAAAAACTGTCTACTCAAATAGAGCCTATCGCCTGATCAATCAAGATGGCGACAGAATGATGATGCCGATCAATGGCAAATTCTTGAAGAAATACTACATGTAGCCACCTTAAAATAAAAAAGAAAGAAAGAGAAGGCTAATGAATCCACCGCCCAATGCTATCAAAAGCAACGGGAAGAGGAATCAAAAATTTCTCACCAACCCTATCATACTGGGGGTAAGAGTATGAAACTGATTGTCCAATACCAAAAAGTTAAAGGGAAGAGCAAACGTTTGGCATCTAAGCCCAAACAAACTCTCGACAACTCATCATGCTGAGGGGAAAAGCATGGCTAGCCCAACGCAAACGGCTATTGGTAAAGGCACATCAAATCCGTTCATAACTGGGGTTTTGCTAAAAATCCCACGACAAGTCTGTCATAATGTCATCCCATAAGGATACTCATAACCCAATGCTTCAAAAGTAAAGGGGAGAAGAATTCAAATTCTCGACAACTCTTCATACTGAGGTTAAAGTATGAACCACCAAATGCTTCAAAAGCAAAGGGAGAAGGAACGTTTGACATATAAACCCAAATAAGACCTTCGATAACTCATCATACTGAGAGAAATAGCATGGCTAGCCTAACGCAAATGGCGATTGGTAAAGGCATGTCAAATCCGTTGATAGTTGGGGATTTGCTAAAAATCCCGTAAATCTGTCATGTTAAGCTCGTGCATCTGACAGTGAGATTCAAATCATCTCATCTCAATGCACGAAATCTGTCACGTTAAGCTCTTAGCTCTGACAGCGATATTCAAAACCATCTCATCTCAAAAAAACCAAACATGTCATGTTAAGATCTTACCTCTTGATAGCAAAATTTGAACAATCACACAGATAATACATCCTGTGATCCCAACATGATCACCGGCTCTGTCTGTCAGCCAGGCGAGTCATCAGTTCTGTCTGTTGGCTGGACGAGCTACCATATAACTTAAATCCAATCACTTCGGTATGCTTAACATACATCTCTGCCGAAACTCCTTGGAACGTTTTCTGAACACCTCTGTCAAGACCCCATGAGTACGTTTTCTGAACACCTCTGCTCATGGCTTTCTGACCCCTAACACGGTCACCTCAGTACGTTTTTTGAACACCTCTGCTGAGACCCAATCGGTATGTTTAACAGTACACCTCTACTGAAACCCCTTGGTACGTTTTCTGAACACCTTTGCCAAGACCCCATGAGTACGTTTTCTGAACACCTCTGCTCATGGTTTTCTGACCCTAACCCGGTCACCTCGGTACGTTTTCTAAACATATGTGCCGAGACCCTATGGGTACGTTTTCTGAACACCTCTGCCTATGGTTTTCGACCCTAACCCGGTCACACTCCAACAATCTATTGAATAGATACCCATTATGATAAAAAAAGAATGTGCGGACAGCCCAACGTTCTTGAGGCAAGGGGCAAGAGGAAGATAAAATTCTCGATCAATCTTATCATACTTGGGATAGGAACAACCCGATGCCGAAAAGGCAAAGAGGAGAGGTAACCCGTTAAACATGCCAAGCAATCTTGATATGCTTAACGGTACACCTCTGTCAAAGTTCCATGGGTACGTTTTCTGAACACCTCTGCTCATGGTTCTTAATATCAATCCAATAATCACCGGATCTATCTGTCAACCAGGCGAGTCATTCGGCTCTGTTTATCAACCAGATGAGTCATCAGGCTCTGTCTGTCAGCCAGGCAAGTCACTTCTCATTCGAAATCAATCGTTTACAAAAACCATTATCATATACCACTTACACCATTGTCATCATATCAAAAACCATCAAGTCATTATCACTTTACTTCCATTCCATCACCATCATCACCCATTGCTCAAATATTATGAAAGTAAGCAACATGAAACTAAAAGAATCCTTTATTCATGTTTGTAGGAATGCCAACAAGAAGATCTATCAAGGAGAATGACCAAAGGATGCCCTCAAAGTACTACATCATCAAGTCACCCAAAACTGTTACGTTAATGATCACCTTTGGCAGTCATTGATTGAACAGCTCATTGATCAGTGAATGGTTTAAATCCATGACAAAATCACAATAAAGAAATCCAAAGTATTTCGAAACTCGTTACAAACTGTCAACGAGATTTCGAAAACTTTGGAGGGGGTCTTGTTGACAGGAAAAAAAATTGATGAGCGGGTCTACGTCTGCCAATATCTCAAAGAATCCAATTAGAATCAAAGTGGATGGAGATCTCAAATCTGGTCAAATTCAAATCTGATCTAATCAAATCAAACTGGAGATCTCAGAGATTCTCCCAAATCTTCCCTTGATCAAATTATGACCAGATTCATTGAACCAAATCAAATTAGATTAAATCAAATATTTGATGAAGATTACAAAGAGATTTCATTCTTATCTACAAGGCAGGTGATCTACTAAACTTATGCCTATAAATAGACGTCATGAGGAATTGTGGAGGGCACATTTGGGGAGACCCAAGGTCAACCATTCGACGCGCTCTCGAGTGTGTGTCGGTCATCCGGCCAAATAGTGCCTAGGCACGTTCATAAAAATCAGCAAACTGGCTGTTGCTATACTGCTCAAGAAAAATAGCATATCGGCCGTCGTCATGCTGCTCCCATCTCTTCGGATAGTCAATGGGGTATAAGGTCTACGCCCCATAGCCACATGAAGAGCCCACTACTTTTGTAAAAAGAGAGATAGAATTTATAAATCTCTCTTCTTGTTTTCTACTTTTCTTTTCATTGTAATTTTGAGATTATTGTAATCTTTGAAGATTATTGTAATATGTGGCAATGAAGAGAACCAGAAAATTTCACCGAAAACAACCTCAAGAGGGTATTTATAGCCTTGAGTCAATATAAGAGTTTCCAATCAAATAGAATTGGAAGGTGGTTATATTCATCAAGAATTCTAATTAAATATCATAGTTTTAATTTAAATCTCTTGAATATGAATCCTGTTTGGACTCAATTCAGATATTGGATAAGTCTAAATGTCAATCACAATCGAATTAGAATTCTGCATATGCAGAGTTAAAATACCCTGAACGCGGAGCTATACTCTGAACGCGGAGCTATAGACTTAGCTCCGCGTTTTACTCAATGCGAGGCTAAATCTTAGCCAAACGCAGAGCTACGGAGTTAGCTCCGCATTCTGCTTGGAAATTTCCTTTTTTCATTACTTTTGAAAATTTTACCACAAACAATTATCTTTTACCTCGGAACGTTTCTAATCAGAGTCGATCGAGTTGGTTGGAGTGAAATAAGTTGTTCCTCCTACTTGGGAAGTAATGTAGGAATTTAAATCCTCTACGGAGTGCCCTTAGAACAGGGTTGTTTGTAGAGATTTGAGGTGTGCACTTCGTTTGTTTTTATAACTTGAGTTTAAACATTTCCTCTCTTTTTTTCCTTTTCTTGTCCATCTTGACTTTCTTTATTTTTACCAACTTTTTCTTAAACAGAAGTTATAGCTTGATCTTTGCTAACAGGCTACCACTAATACAATTACTTTCCTTTCGCCCGCATAGGCATGTTTAGAGGGCCTTTTCTTCTTCTTTGTTGTTTTTCTTCATTTCAGAGTAAACGATAGGCATAGACCAACCGCGTTTCATTAATAGAAGCTCAAAGAAACCATCTAATACTGTTAGAGTTCAATATATTAGAGTCTCATACCGAAGATAAGAGTACAATACTAGCAAAAGAAAATACAAAACAGAAGGAAATACATCCTATAGCAAGAACATAACAATGAATATATAGAACATTTTAACTACTTGTTTGCCTTTTTGTTCTCTCTTTACTGTAATTTACAATCCAATGTTGAATATATGACATATATAATCCAAAACTGTTGGGGATCGAATCCCCATCGAGATCACAAGAATTAACGTGGTTCAGCCGACCATGTTCTACTTACGTCCACGAGAACAACGTGAAAAATATCCACTATGAAAAAAATAGGTTATAAGAAAAGATCCAAGTATTTTTCTAACTCTCGTATCTCTCATAATAAGAGAAGCATATTTCTCAGCCAATTGCTCTCCTATCTCGTATCACTTACAAGAGATATATATAGTATTCATATCTTAATCCTATTAGAATAGTACTATCAACATCTAATTGGCGTTCAAATCCAATTAGAACTCTGGTCTTTTAACGCAAGTACAACTGGGACTTTGTGATCCTTTATCATATTTGAATACTTAATAGATACGAGACACAAAGTCAACAAAAACTCTGTCTTTAATTTTTAAGCAAGGTTTGATCTTTTATAAGATATGCAAATGTGAAATCAATACAAAACCATTACCAAACTATATTATTTCCTCTGTTACGAAGGAAATAAATTACATATGCAATACTGTGCTTAAATATTTATTTTACTTTAACTTTGTTTTCTTTAGCTACCTTTCTTTTTTTTCTTCTTTTTTTGGTAAGGTCTATATAGCTACAATAGTAAACTATATAAGGCATGAGTTTCAATAGTAAAAAAGGACACAATTATTGAATATGGTTCATATTTTTTTTACTCAAATTCAAGTATTGGAGTCAAACTTAGAACTTCTCATAAGTTGGGAAAGATAATGTCCCAGAGACAAGACCCATTTGCAAATATTGCTTATACTTGTAAATTTGTAATTCAAGTTTTGTCTTATACTAACTTCAAATATTTTTGAAAAAAAAAAAACACCTTGTTGGGGGGTTTATAATTGTAGGATGGACCGAGGAAGTAATAGCCTAGTCCATGAATCAGAAGAAGAGGGAGTTTCTAAATGAGCACACCACTTATCATAGGGAGCCCTTTTTCTTAATGAACACACCATTACTTTTGAAAAGAGAGGGCTTTTCTTAGTAAGCACAATACTCATCCACAAATAGCCCCTTTCTCCTAACTCCTCTCCTTTAACCCACAACCAATCCACATTCTCTCATATGATGCCCACTCCCATCTGCTTCGTCATTGACCTCTGCCCGCTATGCCCTTCTCTCCTAACTCCTCTTCCATCCCCAACATTTTCTTTGGGAAATAAAATCTTCACTTGGTGAGAGAGATAGAGAGAGGGAGGGAGAAGAGAGGCAGAACACAAAGGCATTCTAAAAAAGAACGATGACAAACTTATTATATTAACCAACTTCTTAAATGCCCCCCTTAGGAAAATTGGTGTGCTTATTTAGAAATTCCCACCAAAAAGAAGGCCTTGTTCTTGAATTGAATACAAGCCCATTGTCCTTTATGGATGAGTCCTTCATGGGTCACCTCATCCCTCCCTTGAGCAAGAAATTTTTTAAAAAAAATCAAAATAAAAACATCCCTCTCCACGTCTCTTATTTCTCTCTCTGCCTCATTCTCATATATTGATGGAGAGTGAAAACAGGGGCCGCTTGGTCAAGGAGGTGCATGGGAGTCCTCGGGCACCAAAACTCTGAAATTACATGCCTCTCAGAATGAGCATCCATTTTGATAGAAACTTGGATTTTACACAGCGATATTTAACTTCTTTTAAAAATCTGCAATTAAATGCTCGCCCGATAGAATTTGAAGTTGGGTTATTCTTATACCATATTGAACTTTCTGTCACTACACTAAAAATTTAAAATTGTAATAAGGATGGAGGGAAATCGTTTTGTATTTTATCATACTCCCATAGGTTGAGCGCCCAAGGTGAGGTTAAGCGTCTAAGGTGATGGTTGAGGAAAATTATTATATTTTAATATGCCTTCGCAGGTTAGATATTCATTTTGGACTGAAATATGGACTTTATAAAGCGGTATTCATTTTTTAATCCGCAATTACATATGCATCTTTTGGGATTTGAACATGAGTTGCTATAATATCATTTTGGAATTCCTTTACTACATCAAAACTTTGAAGTTGTGGTATTGTAACAAGGTGGTTACTGAGACTAAGAAAAAAATGGTAATCATAATACTTTTATGAAAAGAAAAAAAAAAAAAAAAACATAAGAAATACGACAATTTGTCGAATACTGATTATACGGGAAGATCCAGTGCTCTCATTTTCTTTTTATAAAGGAAATCGAGCCCTACAAAAAGTTAAATTGGAGATATTATTTATGGTTATTTTTAACCCATATGATCTGTTTAACAATGGACTTACTCATGGCTACCAATCTATTTATGATACTTTGTCCATAGACCCATGATTTGAACTGAGACCAGTGCTCCCAGTATCATACCAATTGTGAGTTTAGGTTTAAATTATCCCTAGCTTGCACTTTGATCCGACCACATTATGGTGCTTAACAAATAATCAACCAAGTATCCTTTTTTATTCTCTTCTTTTTAGTCTGAGCCTTCATTGTCATTTGTGGAAGTTGGAACTATGAAGGTGAATCTCTTTTTCTTTTTGAAGCAAGACAGTGGGGTATCTTCCACCCGTGTTCTATTAAAATTATTTAATAAAATATTTTAATTGTAGGTAGTACATAATAAATTTGCGACTTGCAAAAGGAAAAAATACATAACATCTACCATGGTACAGTGGTTTGTGGTCCAAAAGAAAACAAGCCAGATCACAATGCCCTAAAAAAAAGTCTACTCATGAGATCACAAATATTCATAACGTTCTCGCAGAGAGATGATACATCGTACTCTGAAACTGAGATATTCTTGTTGATGTTCAATTCAGCCCTCAGCTCTTGGTGGATGTCGCTATCGGAGTACGCACCTGTCCAGTCATATATATCAACAGTAATAATTGAGTAATATTCCTCAAACGAATGTGATGTATTCATGAAGATCCTACTATTACGCTCACTCCAAATATTCCCACAAACAACAGCAATCAGGCGATGGGTATCAGTCATATCGCATGCGTTACTTTGGATTAGTTCTCAAAAAGACTGTATATTCGATTAGATGTCTTTTTAACCGATGTAATCTATAACGATCGGCTAAAACTACAGTGCAACATAATGTGTTTGATAGATTCCCCGTCTCTTCCATAGAGAATACACAAGCTGGGTCCCACCCACCACCATTTTTGTAAATTATTCCAGATGAGGACTGCATTTTTAGCCAATAGCCACAAGAATGCTTTGACTTTGAGTGGGCACCGATATCTTTTGCATAAACAATAAATATGGAGGAACATATGTTGCAGAGGTAGTTTTTTTACGATAAATGGTGGAATATAACTCTCCGTATTCCATTAAAAAGATAATAACAAAACAATCATAGTTTAGGACCACTAATGTTACAGAGGTAGTTTTCGTCCGACAGATAAGAAATGCTGATGCAAATGTAAAAGAAGAAGCCATTGATTCCTAAATATCAAGAATATGTCGTGCTGATAACTTTATTTTACTTTGCACTCAAGTAATCCTTGAAAATAACTGGCTAGCTTCTAAAATTCTTTTTATGGATTGTTTTTTCCCCCAAAAATTGTAGTTCTATTTATTTGATTAGGTATTTGGTTGAGATTTCTTTGCTTATAGAATCAAGAAGCAATTGTAAGAGAATAAAGAGTCCATCGCTACTTCTTGTTACTCATTTCTTTTAGGCGATTACCTTACCTTATTCTAGAATTTTAATAATTTAGGGATGGTAATAGACGTGTCCACATGCTAAATTTTATGCATCTCAATACAAAATTTTTAATTAGAAAAATAAAAATTTTATTTTTAATTCAAAATTTTGTATAAGACGGTCCAAAATTTGACTCGTGAACACGTCCGTTGCCATTCCTAGATTTGTTATTATTTAGATTACATCATAGCTTCTCGTTTTTTTCTAATTTATTTTATTTTGAGAACACTAAGATTAGATTATATTTGGCAGCTAAAACTGTCTTTCCTCACAATGTTGATCTTCACTCCTTAGGGCTACATTTGCTCATCCGTCAAAGGCTATAAAAAGTTGTATTTCTGGAAAACTATTAATTTTGTATCCACATGATCAGAAGTCAATCGTCATGATATTACCATCTTTTCTAGTGTGAGAAAACTTCTTATGGATCAATATAATCGACATAAATTACAGAGAAAGATGGAGTTTTAACCGCCTTGGAGGAAATTTTTTTTCTAACATCATATCATATGATACCCATTAATCTCATTATTTCTAAAAAAAAAAAAATCTGTACTTTCTATCTTTTTCATGAAATTGTTGAGTTATTTGCGAGTAAATGTTCATGCATATTACATCTTTCTTCCATTGTGAATCATATATCATCATTAAGTCCATAATATTCTCTACATCCACACTCCCAGGCCATAACATAAACTTTGACACTCGCACAAAAACAATAAAATCTCAAGCCATATTTACAAAGGTCTGATCACTCAATCTAGTCTCTCCGGATGACTTGTTAAAGAACTCGATACAGTCCGATATCGCCTCGCTATAGTGAGAGTTCGGGGGATAGTGATGCATACTGACCCTCTGACGGATCACCTTCGGCCGTCTAGACGGGAAAGAGAATAAGCACATCAGCATCCTGCAGAAGTGGCGGCCGAGGAACCTTATCGGCCATAGTTTCAGCTTGGGAGCGACGCTGGCCGGTCGGATTTCGCCTTCTTGGCTCACTTGGATCACACAACTCTCCTCATGAAAATTGTACATTGCTGACCCTAGGTTTTGATAGAAGCTAGCTTCTGCCATTTATACACACTTTCTTACTGAGAAAGTTAAGTGAGCACTACGTTAAGAAATCATTGTTTGTGTCTTTAAAGTAGCTATAGTTTAATTTGTGTTGGCGCAATGCTCATTGCATTCATTAGTATCCATTGAAGGTTCCTTAACCAATGATTATAGTTGGAGCAACAACATGAGAGATTAGAAAAGAGAGGATAGGAAACATATAGAATTGTTGGTGTCAGGCCCATTGGGTTGGTTAGTTAATCAATGAGGAAGGGGTCATGATATGATAGCCTAATTTGATGTTGCTATGGGATTTTGATACTACAATGAAGAAGGTGCAGGGATGAAAATGAGCGGGTATAAGGTCAATTTTTAGCCCGCTCTGTTTAAAATTTTAAATTAAAAAATTCAAATTTTTTTAATAGAATGGCGCAAGAATTGACCTTTGAACCCAACCATTCTTATCCATACAATGATAGTCATGATAAGAAAGGGTATACTATGATATGCTGATATAGAACTGTCAGTATAATCATTAGGGGCGAGTATCGATACGTTTTTGCTAATTTTGTAAAAACCGAACTAAACCGATTAGGAGAGAGAACCGAAGCCAAACCAAACTAATTTGGTTCTGTTCGATTAGGAACTGAACTTTTAATAAAAACAACTTTTTGAAAATTTTAACTTTGTATTATTTTAGTAAGTATATATCTAGATGGTATCCCACTGATGTTGAATTTATTATATTATATTAATTTGGTAGGTTCGTTCGATTTCGGTTTCAAACCTCAAACCAAAACCGACTTAATTATGTTGGTTCAGTTTTGCATATTCGGGTTGGTTTCGTAAAGTTATTTCAACTTTAATTGAATTATACTCAGGGAGATTCTATTTACGCACAGTAATTTACTCTTGACACACATATTTGAAACTTGTAAATAATTACAAGTTTGCTAATTTTTTGCTTAACTTAGTTATCCTTTTAAATCTCTAAATCTCTAAAACTTCAAAATCATCGTCTTTCTCTTCTGTTCTTTCTCTAAAATCCAAAAAAAAAATATGATATTTAAATCTTAAAAAATGCACAAATCCTATAAACTCATCGATTTCCTAACTCTCTAAAATTTTTACATTCGCATTTCCCAAAAAGTTAGAAAGAATTTTAAATTTTTTGAATTTACCGTGACAAATGAAATTAGGGTTTAGAGCTTGAATTTTTTGAAGCAAATCGAAAAATCCAAAGTGCAATTGGTGTCGGAGAACAAATCTCATATGGATTAAAATTATTTTTAATTTTTCATGCGTTTTTAATTGTAATTGTTTGTTTACTAATTTTTTTTTTTTGTTGGGACTCAAAGGAGATTTTTAAAATTTTAGGGCTCAGTCGCGACCATAGACGAAAGTATAAGAGAGAAGGAGGGTTAAATTTGGAAAAGAAAATTGGGCATAAAGAGTAAATTGTTGATGTTTCAAAATAAGAGGTTGTAGCGTCGAAAATAATTTGTATAGCGTAAATAGAATTTCCCCTATGCTCATCCTTAATACTCACAAAGGTGGTTAGTTAATAAATTTTTTTACTCTTTATTTGGACAACGCATCAAATAATAATATGGTTGTAGAACACACCAAAAAATATTTGTCACTTGTTTGTATTGGCGCCAATGATCTTTTTTCATGTTAGATGTATATGTCATATTCTTAATTTAATTATATAAATTGTTTTTTATTATATTAGAAAATGTTATAAAAAAAATTGGAAATGTTGTAACATTTATTTCTAGTTATGTGACTGTGATTAAAATTTGTAAACTAGTATGCAAAAGAAATAAGGTAAAATCTAAAAAAAAAAAAAATTATCCCCCATATGATGTTGAGCATAAATAGAATGCGACTTATTTTTTGTTAAAAGTTGCATGAGACTATAAAACGATTATATATGAATATATTATGCAATATAATTATTTCTCTTCAACTGCTTCTCCTACTATAGATTTAATTAATCAAGAATAGAGAGATATTCTTATTTATTTGAAAGATATACTACAAATTTTTTTTGTTGCTACTATTGGATTATTTCGTTGCATTATCCAACAATTTCACATTTTGGATTACAAGTTTAAGATATTCAAGAGTTTTTAGTAAATACCGAAAGAATAATATTTTTAGATATATAATTCCAAAAATTTCACATGTATTACTGTCTCTTTCCTCTTATTTATAAGAAAAGTTTTTGAACTTGACCAACATTACTTTGCTCTTTTTAGTTTATTGTGCGGATGGTGAAGATTATTTTGACATATATTATCATCATGGGAGGCATATGGATCGGAGACATATTTCATTGTCTCCATTATAACTCGTTGTTTACTGACGGTTCAATGGTTTAAGTGTCTATTGTACTTTCATGAAAAATTTAATGACAAATAATATGATTTTTTTAATGAAAATATTAATATGTATTGCCATAATTTTTTAAAATTTGAGTATTTTTTTGGATTTTTTGATTTTTTTTTCAAAACTATTTAAATCTGGAAAGAAAAAAATGCTCAGAGAAGAATTTCTAGGGCTACCGAGGCCTGGGCTGGGGCTCTGTTCGGTCTTGTCGGGTCTGATTTCAGGTACGGGATAAAACCCGGCTTGGGACAGAACTGGTTACCCATTTAGATAGGCCTAAAATGAAAGCATTTTTCTTCTAATATTAAATTCTGGATAACAATGGTATTAGATAATGATCTGATTTGAATCCAATCCAAATTTTTCGGATTTGAATCCTAAAATTATGCTCAATGGATTATAAAGATAATTATCAATTCTCAAAGTACCCAATTTTTTATTATTGGATCTTGATACGAATGGTTGACAATCCATACCTGACAATAATTATGATATTAAGATTTAAATAGATTTGTTTACTTAGCAATAAATAAATCATCAATATTCCTCTTAAATATGTTTTTTGTTACTTTATTTGATCGTACATGGCTGATATTGAAAAAAGATGCTCTAGAGTAGCCTCTAACTAGGAATAAAAATATGTATAAATCTCTGTTTGAATTTCTTCAGGAATTAGATGCTTTAAAGGGGAAAAAAAAAAATTGAATAAGCATATTAGATGATCATAAACCCGAATCCAAATCGGGTTATAGCTTTGTTAGGGAGTTCTAAATAGGCACACCTTTTTTCCTACTGAGCCCACCTCATCAGTGAGCACACCATCATTTCTGAAAAGAGAGGGTTTTCCGTGAGGGCACTCCAAATTCCCACACAATCCTTGTCCTTCATAATCCTTCCGCTCTGCTCCACTTCCGCCTCGACCACCTCCTCTCCGGGAATTTCTAGATGGGCACAACTTTTTTCCTAGTGAGCCCACTTTTCCTAGTGGGCACGCCCTCTCTTTTGAAAAAAAAGGTTTTTCCTAGTGAGCACACAAATATTCCTAAACTATCCTCCTCTCTTTCTCTCCGATTGATTTCTTCTTCTTCTTCATCGTCTTCTTCTTCTTCTTCGTTTATCCGGCAATTTTCGTGGGTGTCAGCCGCCGCAAGGAGGCTGTGGTTGTCGTCCTCGCTGGCGGCGGCCTTCGAGACCTCGCCGGTGACGGGAGAGATCAACTGCACAGATCCGGGCTGGCTAGTCCGGATATGTCCACTCCATCCGGGACTGCTAACCTGTATGGGTTTGCCTCATTCGGATTAGCAGTCCCGGATGGAGTTTTAAAGGACATGCCTCATCCGGATTAGCAGTCCCGGATAGAGTTTTAAAGGACAGTTTTGGAAAAAAAAAAAATGGCAAAATAGGTAAAAAAGGAGAACTTTTAAAGTGGGCTCACTAGGAAATATGCTGTGCCCATCTAGAAACTCCCCTCCTCTCCTCCCACCTCATTTCCTGTGCTGCCAAGCTATGCCCCCCCCCCCTCTCTCATCGCTTGGGGAGTGGAGTTGCTCTTCTTCTTCTTCTTCTCTCTCATTGCTTTGGGAGTGGAGTTGCTCTTCTCTCTCTCTCATCGCTTCTTCATTCATTTACTCTCTCTCTCCTATGCTCTCTGTTTTCGCTTTCTCTCTCGTCTCGTCTTAGATCGTCGTGGGATGGGAGACCCACTGAAGGCTCCGACGGCAGCGATCAGCTGATAGATCCCCACGGCGGCAAGGCGGTGGCAACACTGGCCCTCAATGAGGGGCCGTCGTCGTCCATTGCACCTGAGCTCGATGATGGTTAGGAAAAGCCCTTAGTGTCTCTATGTTTAGCTCAATTCTTTTAACATTGTTTGAAATGGGAATGTCCAATGGGTCTTTCTGAGGGTTTTGGAGATTTTGTGGTAGTGGATCGTTGTATTTATTTGCTAAGATTTTTTTCTTAAATTTTTGAAATCTTTTTTTAATTAATCTGAAAAAGTCTTGCCTTTTTTCCCTTCACCTATTACGCTCATGTCGTCGTCTTGCTATCAAGTGATTTCATGTGTTAGGCTGCTTAGTTCTGCATCATCTTCTAGCAAATTTTTTATGTTCATTTGAAAGTTTTTACCTGGTAGAATTTGATACTTATCGTCAAAGTAGTTATTGGGTGTTTGGTTTACAAATCTTTTCCTTTTTCTCCATTTTTCTTGTTAAAGTATATAAAAATCTATCTGAAATTGTCATTATTGTGTTGCAGAGTGGTTAACATTGTTGATTACTTTAAGCAACTGTAATTGTTAGTTTTTGTTTCTGCTGTAATTTTGAACTTTATACTGTTGATTGCTTTTAACAACTGTTATAGGAACCTATAGGAACCTATGTTATTTTTAAAAACTATGTTATTTTTAGATTTTATTACTCAAAAATTTTGAACTTGATAGTTGTCTGGTGGTACTAGCTTTGTGATTAGACACATAAGCATTCGAGTTATTTATTAATCTGTTCCAAATTAAAATTTGCTCAGAGCAAAGATGGCGAACCCCAAAATTTTTTTCGATGTACTGATTGGAAAGGCGAAAGCTGAGCACATAGTGATGGAGTTGTTTGCTTATGTTGCATCGGCGAAGAATCCATCTACAGGCAGAAGTTTGAGGATGAGAACTTCAAGAATAAGTACACTAGATCTGGTGTGCTTTCGATGGCCAATGCTGGCCCCAACACCAACAGATCTCAGTTCTTTATTTGCATGGAGAGGACTCCGTGGCTCGACGGGAATAATGTGATGTTTGGCAAGAATGCCGTGAATTCATAGAGAAGTGAAGTGTAGAGAGTTCGCTCTTTGAGATCATGAATGTAGAATTATGGATTGATGAATTGTGTTCGTGGTACCATCATGAGTAGAGAGTGTGATAGCATGTTATGCAAATAAAAATTTCAATATTTTCTTCAGAAGCATTTTATGTAATGTCTGTGACAACAAAATAGCTTATCTATTTGTCTCAGCATACATTTAACCAAAAACATATAATTATTGTGCCTATTTCAATATCAAAGTTGTCATGAATCTTGCATCCCTCAAATAACCGCAGTTGGCTCCACCTTTTAAATGTGTTGAAGCATCATCCAATAACCAGCATTTTCGAAGTATTACTACTTATTAATTAGTTAGAAAAAAACTCAAAACCAAGCCTACTGTCCGAGGTGGAAACCATGGACAGAGAATATTTCATCCGGAATAACAATCCGACCAAAGTGAGCTCTGTCCGGACTGTAATTCTGGCCAGAGATCTACTTCTGGATTGTAACCCCGGATGGAAAATATGTTGTCTGGGATCTAACCCTGGACAGTATATGATTCATCCAGAATCTAACTCCGGACGGACAATATACTGTCGGGGATCTAACTCCGGATAAGAATAAAATGGAGGTTGAAGACAAGAGCATTAGTATCAAAAAAATCAATGGCAAACATGTTGTTTTAAATAAATTTTTAAGTGGGCTCACTAGGAAAAATGGCCTCTTTAGAAACTCCCCTTTGTTACTTGCGGTCCTAGATGTCTTAGTGGGTTTGGGTTCGACGTTGATCTTAGAAATGGGTAGTTCTAGAGGAGCACACCAGTTTTCCTATTGAGCCCAGTTTTCCTATTGAGCCCACCATCTCTTTTGAAAAAGAGGATTTTCTTAATGAGCACATCAAAAAACCGCAAACTATTCTCACTTTCTTTCTCTCCCCCACTTCCACTTTTTCTCTCCCCATTTCCCTTCTTCTCTCCCTCACCTCTCCAAATCTAGGACCGGCCACTCCCCATACCAAAAAGCCCAACTCCTCCCTTCCATCTCCCATCTCTCCTAATCCTTCCTCTTCCTCTTCTCTAAATCCAACTCCAACCAATTTCTCTTCTCTCTCAATTACCCACCACTTTTGCTGATCCAGCAGACACCGGTCGCCTGCTGCCCCGCCGCCGCTTCTTAAGTCAAGGTGAGTGAGATCCTCTTCATCATTTTGTAATTTTTTTAATTTTCGTCTCTTTTTTTTTAGCAAAGCATGTAAGGTTTTTGGATCTTTCTATCCTTTAAAATTGAAACTTAGAAATTAGATTTTTAATTTATACTTTGATTATTTTTAATTTAAAAAAATAAAATTATTTTAATGCTAGTTGTAAAATATGCAAAGTTCTATTAATTTTCCAATTGTGGATGGTAATGGTCAATTTTAATATATCTTGAAGTTTCTAGTATTGTCAAGTTGGTTGATTAGCAAAAGAAGGTTTGAGTGTATTTATATATGTATTTTACATTATAATGCAGCATCAAAATTAGACAAAAAATGATATTTGTTATCAAATTGAACTCTACAACTACTTACTTACATATAGAAAAATCATTGTTATGATAAGTGTCATTTATGAATGAAATTACATGTATTAATGCTATTATCTTTGTATTCCATAAATGGATCCGGCAGAATCATCTAAGGTATGACCAACTGTCTCGTTGAGGAGGAAGAAAGTAGCATCTCAGCCACTAATCAGTTGCCCGATATGAGAGAGAGAAGATGAAGTTATTGTGCCTCCTGAATTAAATTTAAAGACTCCTAATCTGCTAAGGTATGAAAGTGCAAGGCAAGAGAAGGCTCTGAAGATGATCTTGAAGGGTCAATATATCGATGTCCAGTTAATTTGTCACTGTTAAAAAGTTTCAAAACGCACGTTGCTTTCTTTATCTTAAAAGATGAGGTATTTTTTTACTTAAAAGCCATTAACCAATTATAGTGTGCTCATATGTCATAACTATATTATATACACATGAGCAAGATCCACTGCAATGTATTAATCATATAAGAAAAATAAGTTCATAATCATTGACGACTCCACAGCCAAACACCCGATTTATGGAATTAATACGTGGGTCTTTGTTATATCCTTTGGTCATCTGTTCCTATTAATACATTAGCGTTGTTGAGCTAAGTGTATTTGTTGAGAGGTGGCATCTCGAAACAAACACATTTCAAACACATTTCATATGCCATTCGGTGAGATGACAATTACGCTAGATGATGTTTCCTATTTGTTTGGCTTACCTGTGACAGGAAGGTCTGTGTGCCAAAAAGAATCAACAGTATCATGTAAAGCTGCTGATACAATTACTCATTCCTTGGGCGTAAGTTTCTCAGAAGCGTGGAATGAGATAAATATGAAAGGTGATGCATCAGTTAAACTCGATTGGTTAAGAGAGAAATTTAGTGGGGTGGTTGACACTGACTCCGAACATAGGATTCGGTGTGCTGCAAGGGTTTATTTACTGTATCTTCTTAAATGCACACTCTTTGGGGACAAGAGCGGTACGAGAGTATCGATTGAGTATCTTACGTTGCTTCATGACCTCGAAAAAGTTCACACGTTCACATGGAGTGCTGGGGCTCTTGCGTGGTTATATAGGCAGTTTGGACTTGCTTCTCGAGCAAACATTGTGTAGATGTCCGGGTATCTGACTTTACTACATACTTGGATATTTACTCATTTTCCAATGTTCATGCCAGTGTTGAACCGATCCTTTACAGCTGGTGAACCACTTGCTTGTTGGTGGTAGAGCAGACGGGACACCAATGTCTCTCGATCACATGTACACACCCGTTCCTTCGGACTGTCAGTTCGAACAGTATCTTGACATCGGCCACTGCCTCATCCGGTCTATTAACCTACATTAATTGATTTATCATTAGTTGTAATAAAATTAACGCCAGTTTAAGGACTTTTATTAGTAAGTATTTATACATGATTATCGAAATTTAGGGAAGGAAGCAAGAAAACATACCGTTAAACACCGACACACTGATACACCAACCCATTAATACACTGATACATCGTTTATTGCGATACAATAATACACCGACACACAATGATACTCCAGATACAAAAAATATAATGATACTGCTGATACATAAATACACTGATACTCATGATACACCGATATAATGAAATAATGAAACATGGATACGCCGATACAATGAAACAACGACACAATTATGATACAATGAAATAGTGTTTATATTAAACGAGAAAAAGCGAACAAGAGAGTTCATTACATAGAAAAACCATAAATTCATCAGAACTCGAAATGTTTGGAAAAATAATTTTACACCGGCCACTTCAAGTTACATACATTATCCATATCAATGCATAACTCACACAATGATCACTGTCTCCTTGTCTTTCTCGGGGGTTGACGTCTGCTTCTGGTTCGAGTCATAATTGCCGTATCGGGTGCATTAGGAGTGGATTGATCTGGTGTTGGTTCCTCTGCTTGCTCTTCTGGTGGTTCTTCTGGCTGAGTGCAACCGGTTAGCACGGCTTTGATCTTCGCAAGTGCAGTAAATAACAACCCAGATCGCTTCTTGAATGCCTTATCCCCTTGCGTAAGTAATGGATCGATTATTGCTTCTATGTGTGTATATCTCTGTTATATTAATTGACGCAAAAAAATAAGCAGCAGAAGAACTGGTTCACCGTATGGAACATAAAATTATGAAGATATATAGTTATTACCTCATCATCGACATTTGCCCGGGTTGCTTGACTTCCTTCCTCTGCTGGGGGTTCATCTGGTGCTACTCCAAGAAAGCGCTGTGAAACTTTAGAGAACCAAGAAATATAATCTGACGTGCAATCAGATGGGTAGTCAGCAATAGACCCACGGTGCTCCAGATACAATACGTGATCATACCAATTTATCCACATCTCCTCAATGTGCATGTACTTTACCACATAGCTATTGGCTGTTATACCCCGTGCTTCATGTAACGCTGAGAATGGTGGAGGTGGAACATACTGTTGACGACCAAACTGTCTTAGTACACGCACTGGATGGTACGGCTCAATCACGCTGAAAATCTTCAACGTACCCATAAAAAATGTAATTTCTCTGAACGAATATTTCTCTCTATAATTCTGATATGGATCCCAATCAACCTGCATGTACGTTGGATACAAAGAAGTACATTAGTTACCAATATATAACTTGCAAACTAAATAAATATATAAAAAAGGGGGAAATATAACCTGGTTGCCTGTGAGTTTATCTAGACTTGACCGAATAGACTGCACATGTGATTGGGAGATATTGTGATCCCGTCTGCTCAACCAGCGACAAGCAAGTGGTTCACCGGCGGTAAAATATAGATTCGAGACCGGCATAAAACTTGGGAAATGAGCAAATATCCAAGCCTGTAGTAGTGTCAAATACCCTGTAATCTGAGCAACGTTAGCTCGGGAAGCAAGCCCAAGCTGCCTATATAACCATGCAAGAGCACCAGCACCCCATGCGAACGTATGAACATCTTCGAGATCATGCAGCAATGGTAAGTAATCAATGGAAACTCTCGTATAGCTCTTGTCCGCGAAAAGCGTGCAACCAAGAATATAAAGTAAATAAGCCCTTGCAGCACACCGAATCCTATGTTCGGTGTCAGTATCCACAACCCCGCAAAATTTTTCTCGTAACCAATCCAGTCGAACTGATGCACCGCCTTTGGTATTGAGCTCATTCCACGCTTCATCACAACTGACGCCCAAGGAATGAGTAATTGTATCAGCAGCTTCACGTGAAACTGCTGATACTTGTTGGCAGACGGATTTTCCAACAACAGGTAAGTCAAGCAAGCAAGAAATATCATCCAACGTGATCGTCATCTCACCAAATGGCATATGAAATGTGTTTGTTTCATGATGCAATCTCTCAACAAATGCACTAACCTCAACAGCGCTAATGTACTGGTAGGAGCATTTCACCAATGGATACAATGAAGACCCACGTACTAATTCTATAAAACGGGTGTTTGGCTACAAATATCATATTTTATCTATTTATTTTAAACTTCTAAATTAATTAATAAATTTTAATATTAACATCTATAATTAAAAAATAACTAAATTTTCGCATATTTTACAACTACGATTACAATATTATATTTTCTTCATAATTATAATCTAAATATTAAAAAACAAATTTAACAAAAAAGTGTACTCGTTTAGAATTTCCCGAATGTAAATTATTATCAAACCAAACAAGAAGTTTTCAGTTTTCAGGACAGTTACAGAGCAAATAAGAATAAACAAAATAAAACAAAATTAAAATTAAATTAAATGAGACTTACAGTAGAGTTCAAAAATCTGAGACCAAGAGAGAAGAAATGAGACAGCGGAGAGTAGGGGTGTGGCAGCGGACACTGGGGGCGGAGGGTGGGGGGTGTGGCAGCGACAGGTGGGGGCGGGCGGAGGGTGGGGGGCCGGGCGGAGGGAGTAGGGGCGGAGGGTGTGGGGGCGGGCAGAGCCGGGTGGGGGCGGAGCCAGGTGGGGGCGGAGGGTGTGGGGGCGGGCGGAGCTGGGTGGGGGCGGAGGGTGTGGGGGCGGGCGGAGGGTGTGGGGGCGGAGGGGGGAGGGGCAGAGGGTGTGGGGGCGGGCGGAGGGTGTGGAGGCGGAGGGGGTGGGGGCGGAGGGTGTGGGGGCGGGCGGAGACGGGTGGGGGAGCGTGGCTGCGGCGGCCGGCGGGGGAGCGTGGCTGCGGCGGCGGCGAGCGAGGGAGCGTGGCACCGGCGGCGGCGGGTTGGAAGGAGAAGAGAGGAGAGAGGGATTTTGGGTTTGGGGGTGGATAGGAAGTGAGGAGCGATGGTTTTAGGGAATATGGGGTAAGGGTATTTTGGAAATTAAATTGGGCTCACTAAAAAATTCTATTCCCTTCTAAATTTTAACTGGGCTCACTAGGAAATCTTGGCTCACTAGGAAAAAAGTTGTGCCCCTTTAGAAGTTCCCCTAACTAAACCCTAATTCCCTCCCAAATAGTGCGGTCTCTTGCCTCCTTCCTCTTTCTGGAACTCCTCCACCGCTGCCGACGGAAGTTGACGGAAGTCCGGCGACGCCTTGGACAATCTATTCTTCTAGAGGTATTGTTCGATTTATATTAAAAAAAAGAACTTTTTTTACAATGTTTTCTCTTGTCAATCTAAGACGCCCTTGTAAGAGAGAGAGTTAGAAAATCCAAAATATCATCTTTGAGTTAAACCCTAGCAGCAACCTGATCTCTTTTCTCCTTCAGCGCCAAAATTAGAGGAGCGGAGGCGACCATGGCGGAATCAAATTCGAGGATCACATGGGAGAACTGCAGCGTCCTTCTCGACATCAACGACGGCGACCGCCTCGTCTTCGCCCGCCTCTCTCCCAATGCGTACGTCTCTTTTCTTCTCCGCCGCCCTTTTTTTTTTTTGAATTTTTGATTCTAACCCTAGTTGCTAATGCTATAGTCATGGAATTTTGCAGGTCAATTAAGATTGGGAACAAAAAGTGCTCTTTAAATCCTTTAATAGGATGCCCATTTGGCTCTTTGTTTCGAGTCGAGTCTGGACATGGTGGTCCTCATCTTGTTCGCTGCATTCCATTGGAGTCTATGGGTGGTGAGTTCTTTTTTAGTTCAAATGATACGATATCTTAACTTATGTAATGCAGTTCTATTTAACAAGATGATTTGTCATTAATTATGTCCTTAATTAACTCATTCTTGGAGATACAATGGAGGAATGCATAGGAAGAAATGGGTGCATTGAGAACTAGAATACAAGTTTAAGGCAACATAATTAGTTAGAACAAATAAACAAAAAATGAGGTAGGTTGGTTAAAGCTGGTCCTATTAAAAACATGAGAAGTTTGGTTCTTCAGATAGTGCTGATATGTGCACTTCGCGGCGCCATTTGCTTTCGATATGACGTCTAAGCAGGGGCATTTTATGATCAACTTATGTTGTAAAATATAGTATAATATGTTGTTGATTATAAGTAGTAGCTAAACTTTGTTCTAGTCAAATGAGTACAAGTTGATTTGCGCATAATGTAGACCGACTTGCGAGCAATCATCAACTAGGATCATCATGTTATATGATTCCAAAAGCTATAAGAAAATAATTTATAGTATATGAAGTTACGAACTGTTATGGCTCCTCTATGGCTTTATACATGTTAAACAAACCACACCCATAAAATGTATGTCAACATGTGTTAGTAGAGGCTTATACAAGCAATGGTAATCATAGTAATGACCACCAATTATTTGTTGAGGTTTGCTTGGCTGAAGCCATTGTATATGTTTCTCAATTAATATGTGGAGAGAGACATACATATAATTTTAAGATAAAATAGCCAAGAGATGGGAAGCCAACAATATTTTGACCAAACTTTCTTGGATAAAAAGTTGGGATCCTTTATATATGAACTTGAATTTATATAATTATGTGCATGCATGGACAGAGGCAGACCCAGGAAGTTGAACTGGGGGTAGAATTACATAATTGAAATAAATCAATATGGAAGTTTAAAATATAGAAAGATAATGTCATTGACTTTCATAATTTAGATATAAGGATTCTGACAAAATATACCTATTGTAGTTACAATTGTTTCTTTTGAGTTCTCATATTATGGTAGTATTGCATAATATTTCATTGGAACTTGGGCAAAAACTTCTTTCTCAACATATGGTAGCAAACAATTATTGAGCTATTTATCTCCTATTCTACTGCGTAATCTTTGTTTCACAATTTTTATAGCCGAAAATGCTCTCAAACGATGTAGTTGCAACTGGTAAGGTTAATACCAATGTAATAAGTTTATAAACTAATGGATATACTAAATAATTTTTTGACAAGTCTCTCATCAAGCTCAATAATTCTTTTAATCTCCAAATAATCATAAAAAGATTGCATATCAAGAATATAAGTTTCAAGTTGATTTTTAAGTGCGAAAAGATCTATGGGAGTGAAAACAGCTAGATATAACTAAGCAAGGTGAAGTAATTTTTCCTTATTGAAAGTAGAGAATGGACTAAGAGCTCCCACACAAAGAAACAACTTGGTATTTGTCAAAAGAAAACGATTATTCAGCTCTTGTAGTTGCATGTTTATTACAATGTAAAAAAACTCAACACGATATTAGTGTATGTCATTTCTTCAGTTCTAACTTGATCATTTACGAGCCTTACATTTATTATTCATATCTGGGACATCAACTTCAAGTTTATTGCAAGAAGAAACTTCATCGAACAAATTTTTTTATCCCTTCTCTCTCATCATTTTTAGAAGATGCTTGGATAATCCTACCAATCTCATGGCATTTTGGATATTCTGATCTTTCCTTTGCAAAGCTAATGAAAATTCATTTGTAACTCCTAGAATATTTATCATTATACACATGCTAAAGGTAAAGTCAAAAGACTACAATATATTTAACAAGATGCTAGTTTCAATTGTCTGTGGATTATCCATATCATCTTCTATAACAATCTTAAGTACTTCGAGAACAGAATGCATATACCTAAGACTAAGTAACGTAGTATAATGTGAACCCCAATAAATGTCACCAGAACACTGCAATATAGTTTCTTGATTGAAGCCTCGACCACTGAATAACTATCCATTCTCAAGTGTTCCAAGAATATTTTGATGTTGTGCAGTTCTTAGAGCATCCTTTCTTTTACAAGATGCTCCAACAGTATATAGAATTCTTGATACAAATTCAAAAAGTGCATTTACTTGAAAGTGATTCTTTGCAACAATTACCAAAAGTCAATTGAAGTTGATGAGTAAAACAGTGCACATAAAAGGCGTAAGGATTATCTCTTTGAATAAGTGTTCAAAAAATGTAACTCACTCTGCATGTTACTTGCTTCATCATAGCCTTGCCCATGTATCCTTGATATGCTTATATTATGTGAAGAAAGTAAATCCTCTAGAGCAGCCTTAAGTGATGCAGCCAGGGTCGAAGTGACATGTCGAATTCCAATAGAACACTTAGTAACACAAACTTTTCTATTAATATATCACAAAGCAACAACCAACATTACGTTCATTAACTAGAATAGAGAAATAAGAATCACCAATATCCTTCAACATAATATTCAACGTCTCAACTACATCAACATGACAAATATGTTTAAGAAATTTGGTGAAGTCAATTTTAAACTTTCATCTACATTGAAAAATGACACCTTTTCGACATTGTCATTATGTTCAGCAAGAAAGTGAAAGAGCTCTAAGTAACTTCCTTGATTATTTGAGTTATCAGCCTCATCATGGCCACGAAATGGCAAATCTAATACAATCAATAGTTGCAGTTAATAAGATTATATATTTCATTTTTTCCTTAACTAATTTGTTAGTGAATATGAAAGGAACACTTTGCTTCTGTTTCATCAAATTCTCATAATGTTACCTTGCTTTATTGTGAGTACTGTTTTGCCTTCCTTCATGTTCAATACAATGTTTAAAATAACAATAACGGTAACGTAACGTTTTGTCTCTATTAGATTATATAGCATATAGCGTAACGCATAACGTAGATTATGCGATTTTCTATTTATTTAACTAAAATTAAATATAAAATATATAAAATAAATTTTATAAATTGCAAATTGAATTAAAAATTCTAAAATAAAATATAAAAAATTATATCCTAGTATTAGTTCTAAATTTCTAATAAGTTTCACAGTAATTCTCATATTTATTTTCATAAATTAAATTATATTCATACCCATGATTTCAGTTTTCATCTAAATAAGAAAACAAAATTCAAATTTATTTTTAATTATTATCAATATTGTAATTTATATTTTGTAATGCTTAATTTATGTTATTTTTAATTATTTATTTTAGATTAGCTGAGATTTCAATTAGCAAGAAATTTTAGTGATTGGAAAGGAATTATAACAAAAAAAATTTAGTAAATGGAAAGAAATTATAACAAGTAAATAAGGGTGTCAAAGCTAACAATGCCTCAAGCAATCAAATAAGCAAACAACAAACCGTCAAGTAAAAAAACTATATTTTTTTGTTAGGTTATGTAGCAAATAACGTAATGCATAACGTAGGTTACACAATTTTCTATTTATTTAATTAAAATAAATATAAAACTGTATTTAATAATTTTCATAAATAAGTAAATAAATCTAAAAAATCATATCAAATATTGTAAAATTAATATAAAGAAGTAGAAAAATTATAAAATTTCATAACAAATATCACAATAAATTTTTAAGTCATACACAACAAAATATTATTTTTCCTTATAACATGAAGATAAACCCGAGTGATCATCTAATTTACAATAACCAGAATGTAGTTAGCATCTTCCGAATCAATATCATTTCCCATCTCATCAAAACTATCATCAATTGCTTTTCGTTTGTCCGAAGAAGATGCTACACAAGAGATATACAAATTAAGATATTATTAGTTACTTAAATCATGATAGTAGAGTATTTATTTAAGAATATTAAATTATAAAAATTGGATAACTTACAAGAAGTATCGACCCTTCGTTTTTTTGCTGGGGTTTCAGTTTCATCTTGTTTATCTCTCTTATCCCCAATGGGTGGAAGAACATTTTGATTGTTATTAATTGCAGTGACTTCTAAGAAATCATTCGTTCTTGTATTAGAATTGTCATTAGTAGGCTCATCTAGCAATTCAAGATCTTCTAGGAGACAAAACTCTTCACTTTCAACAAGCCATTTATCCTCTGGTGTCGTTTTATTAATCAAAATTGGATCCAAATTCATTCGCTTGCTTCGAATATTTCTCTCTAAGCTTACTATTATATATGACATATACGAGAGAATGTAGGCGTTCTTATTCCAAGCGACATCTTTTTTTTAATACACCTTTAACAAAGTTGTGAATTGTTATATGAGTATGATAATAAATAAAGTAGTTAAAAAAATAATATATTAAGTTTTTTAAATTCATACTTGCTCAAAAGTGTTCTAATTGCGTTCATATTCAGAAGCACTAGTCATAAGAGAGAGGATTCGAATTGCAAACTTCTGGAGAACATCCTCTCTAAATTTTTTCCACCAAGCAATTAAAATAGATAAATAAGTTTTGGTGTTAAATAATGCAAAAAAAATAACTTAATGATATATCTACAAATAGAACCCTAAAAAATGAAAATAATGAATTAAGATATACTAGGATTTCGAGTGTTCATAATCATTTGGGCTAACGGGGATCCAAATTCTCTAAGCTTTTATTTATACTAATCCATCTCCACATCATCTTATGCATACTTATTGAGGTCGAGGATCATTCATTACATGCATTCACGAAGGCCTTTTCTAAGCTCAGGAATATTGGAGAATATATCACTGTAGAAACATTTAGGATTTAGAAAGTAAGCAGTTGCATGGAGGGGCCTATGCAACATGCCTATTCGCCTCTTATCAATCAAATTCCAGTATGGCATATACTTTCTCTTACTGCTCTCACAGACATCGGCAATTCTTTCTTTACAACTGTCAAGCATCTAATATAGAAAATGTATGGAAGGTCTTATATTTGAATCCACCTCTTGCAGCACGTAGACTAGTGAAATTATGGTGCTAAAGTAAAAGAGAACTCGGTGCCAGAAATTTCTGCTAGATAGCATTGCCTTTTTTGCCTTCATTGCATTCAGTTTCTTCACCCAAGCACTCTTGGTAAAATCATCAGAAGTAAACATTTTTCTCAATGACTGCCTTAATTTATAGTCTTTGTAGAGTCAAGAATGACGTAGTGAATCGAGTGATGACTGGCCGTAGCAGTTCCTTTCTCTTCGTGTATGTCCGCATCAAACTCAAAATCCAGCCACGATTATATATGAATTGTATGATCTTCTTTACTGTTCCAAGAGTTTTCTTATGGATCTTCATCTTGCCTATATCTTCCAGTATCAAATCAATATAATGAGCTGCACAAGGAGTCCAGTAAAGACGCTTTTGTAAGTCCACAAGTTTTGTGCCTACATTGATATAAGAAGCGTGATTGTTCGTAATCACTTGTATAACATTATTCTCGTCAATCTCCTCAACTATCTTATCATGACACTCCAGTAAGTAATCTCCTGTTTTGAATTGATTCGATGCATTAATGGACTTATAAAAGAAAGTTTGCTCTGGTAAATTCACAAGAAAATTTATTAAACTTCTGTTCTTACTATCAGTCCACCCATCTGACATCACTGTATAAGCGTATTTCTCTCAAACCGCCATGTGCTTTTCCTTAATCTTGTCAATATTCTCAATCTTGATCTTAAGAACCCGCGTCCTTATCTCGTATGGAGATGATTGCTTCAAGCCAAATATGAAATTCCCAACTGCTTCGATTATCTCCTTCCAATATTGATTATTCAAAATGTCGAATGACAGTCCGTTTGCATAGATACATCTGCCTATTTTTCTAATACAGTCATATCTTGTATCCTTTAAGGCTGTCACAGTTCGTTTGCATAGATACATCTGCCTATTTTTCTAATACAGTCCTATCTTGTATCCTTTAAGGCTGTCTCTAACGTCGATTGGCGGGTTTTAAAATTAATAAATTTATTCATCGCTCTCAGAGTTTGTGGTTGAGTGTTACTACCGGCGGCGCTTTCAAACTCTTGGCTCACCATTTCAGTATTCGGTTCCTTCATTCTCCCAATTTTCTGGCTTAGTGATGTTTTCTTTTCTACTTCAGTAGACTTCAAAACATCTTTATATGTTTTCTTAATATCTGGCGGGACTCGTTCACATATTTTCACCCTATGTCTCGTCCCAGCCAAATGATGCTTAATCCGAGTGATTTCTGCAGTTATGTGGTAATTATAGAATTTACAATAAAAATAATTGGAGGTTTTCCTTTCTTGTGAATCCCTCATTTTCTGGCCGGATCCATATTTTTTGACATCATTCAATCTACACAAATAATTCAATAATTTAATTATTCGAGAGTCAACAATTAATTCAATTATGAAATATCAAATATCAAGTAACATTAATTGTGCATTCAATTATGAAATTCAATTATTCGTTACTAATTAACATTAATTGTGCATCAATAGATTTTTTCCCCTCTATCATGCTGCTGCATCTTCACCATGCTAATTAACATTAATTATTCGTTACTAATTAACATTAATTGTGCATTTTCATCATGCTGCTGCAACAGTGCACATTGCACACTTGCGGTAGCTGCACACAAATTCCACACACAATAAGCATAATTCACAAAATTAATTCACAAAATTCACACATAAATCACATAATTCACAAAAATTCACACATAAATCACATTAAACAATATTAATTCACAAAATTTACAAAATCATATAATTTCAAGTTTCCAACAGTGCAAAATTGCATGAATGCAAATAATCCAAGTTATCCAATAGTCTAGATTTAACTCAATTAAGTATATTATTCAATAAATTTTAAGAAAAAATAGTTAAAATGCTTACCTCTATTGAACCGAAGAAAAAACAAAGCCAAATGAGGAGCGCTGAGGGAGATGGAGGCAGAGCTGGACTGGAGACGGCGGCGGAAAGAGTGTCGGGAGTTTCGAGATTGATCGGATCTTCTTGCTGGCATTTTGGAGCCGGAACGACGGCGGAAAGAGGGTCGGGAGAGGGAGAGAGGTCAGGACTCGGGAGAGGGAGGGTCGGGAGGTTCGAGGTGGATCAGAGTTTTTTGCCGGCATTTTGGAGCCAAAATGGCTGTGGAAAGAGGGTCGGGAGAGGGAGAGAGGGTCAGGACTCGGGAGAGGGAGAGAGGGTCGGGAAAGGGAGAGGGAGAGAGGGTGGGGAGTTTCGAAATTGATCGGAGTTTCTTGCAAGCGTTTTGGAGCCGGAACGGCACCGGAAAGAGGGTCGCGAGAGGGAGAGAAGGTCGGAAGAGAAATCACTGCGGGGGAAGAGCAATCAATTTAGGGTTAGGTTTTTTTTTGTATCAAAGATTTTATATGTTTCGAAGTGGGAAAAAAACGCATGTAACGTTACGGTATGAAAAACGTCATGTAATGTGCGTTTTTTCTAAAAACGCATCGCTTCGCAGTGGGGCGTTATTTCGCCCCACTACGGAGCGATTTGCTCGTGTTATGCTCCGTAGAGCGTTAAAGCGCCTTTTTTTACTCTAAACGTAACATAACATAATTTAACGTAATGTAATGCAAAATAACGTAAAATAATATAAAAAATGCACCATTATGGTGCGCTGAGTTATTTTTGACTGTAAAGTAACGTTGGTTTTCTGTTAGGTTTCATAACGCAACATAACGGGTTTCATAACGCGTTATTTTCAACATTGGTTCAATAAGTTTATTTTTGTTCTTCTAATTTCCAAGTCCTATCAATACAAATGAAGCATCACCACCTTGAGAAGATGAACTTTGTGATTCTGACTTAAAAAGATAACAAAATAATCAAAATGCTACATCTTGGGCCACACTATACGCTAACCAGCTAAAATGATCATTGAACCAATTAGGATTGAACTTTCGTTCAAGTTTTCAAAATAATGTAGATGGAGAAGTATGATTACATGGCTGATGATATCCGCATGCAAGTTTGCAGAATATCTTGCAAAAGATGGTGGTCTAAGTTTTGGATCCGCATGCAAGTTTGCAGAATTAATGTGTACATGAATCTTTTTTTAAATTCCAATTAGGATCCGCTACCTCAAAAAGATGAGATGAATCACTTGTTGCCCTTTTATAGTATCTATCCATCAATAAATAGATCTTGTGATCGTATATAACACGTAGAGGATGAGTTCATGTCTGAGATTTACAAATTGTGCATTTTAACAAGATGGAAAAAACACTATACAAGTCCAAGAAAAATATGCCTACGTATATTTGAAATCATCTAGCTTCAGGGTAATACAAAAATCTCATTTAAAGTCACAATCAATTTCATAAATCTAACTATTAATTACTTCAAAGTAAGCAAAATTAATAGAAATCAAAAAATAACTTTACAAGTCCTAGAAAATTTGAGAAAATATAGGACTTACAAGAGTGGATGTTGATTGTCAAGGTTGGCAGACCCCGTCATTCTCTTTCCAGCCACAGGTGGAAGAGAAATCAGTGACAGATTTTGAGGCGGGCATAGCGTTGAGCCCTCGAGATGCCACGAATATTGATTTTGTTTAGATAATGATTTGGAGTTTGATTTGAGAAGCTCAGGGGGGAGTTGATGCCTTCAAAGGGTAAGAATTGAGAAATTATGGAATAAAGGATACATTTTGATGGATTAGAGAAAAAGTTAGGGTTTTAGAGATATTGAGAGATGATCAAGATTCAAGGAGTTTCCTTACCTAAGATGAGAGGTTAGCGTGGGAGGAGAGAGAACGATGTTGGTCTCGGATCTCGATTTGGGTTTGGATTCGATAGTTGATTAACAAGATGATAAGGGGAAAGATGAAGCATTGAGAGTCACAAGAGGCATTGAGAGTCGTGAGGGGGAAGGGGGATGCTGGGTTGGGGAGAGATAGAGGGATAGAGTTGTCAATTTTAAATCTCGGGGGGCGTAGTAGTAATTTTTTATATAATTGAATACAGATTAAAAATTTTCAGGGTGGGTAACTTTCCACCCTTACTAAAACGTTGCCCCCCCCCCCCCCCCCCCCCCCCCCCCCCCCCCCGCCCCGCCCCACCCCACCCCACCCCACAAGGTAAGCGATAGCACTAAAGTGAACATTTTGCTTGAAAAGTTCAAAAATAATTTATTTTGCTGGTGATTACTATTTCTACAGCTCATCTGGTTCTAGCTTCTAACTTCTAAGTCTTGACATATACTAGTTATTGTTTTTTAGAACCAAAGATCTCACTATAGCCACTATTATCCTAGACATATATTAAAAGTAAAACTTAGCGTTTATTCTTCTTAAAGTAAAAGATAGTGCTTATTCTTTTTGCTTAGGGCCTGTTTGCTAGAGTAACTGGACATGGGACACAGGCAACAAATGTTCAAGTTCCCAAACTGTCCGACAAGACAACGTTCAAATAGTTGGATAGCAGGTCATGTACATTTATATAAGCTCACATTAGCACATAATACTACTTTGTCTGGGCTCTTGAATTTGACATAGTTTAAGGAAGTATGACACAGGTTAGGATACCCTTGGGTATGAAAAATGTCACACTTTTTAGTACTTCTTATCCTCTTCTATCCTTATCTGTCATTTTTATATATTCTTTCTATTTCTTTCTTTCATTTTGTATCCTAATACTCTACATTTGTTTTTCCTATAACATAAATTGTTCGACTATTTGAACACAGATGTCGCAGTCGTGTTGTTTCTAATGTTCGAGACAATAAATTATTTGCAAAAAGGAGTGGCTCGGTTGAACTGTTGTTTGGGTGACAAAAGTTTGTAGGATGTTCGTGGAAGGTTTTAAGGAAAATTGCAGGGAACTTATAGAAGTTGATGTCTAATTTTTTGTTGCTAATGGATAAGATTGTGGAAATATTTCCATCCAAAAACCTAGGAAGCCTGCTTAAATTTTATGAGCTTCGCTGGTCTCTTGTTTTTATTTCTCAATTCATCAGTAACACATACTATTTTTGTTATTGTTAAAAAATAAAAAAAAAAGATTTACAAAGCCACTTACTTGGCGGCATAAGCTTATGCACTCTCGGACCCAAACCAATTTGGATTATACAATCATATGTCGTTATTTTGAAGAAGCAAATCTCCATACAAATAAGGTTTTAAATATCAGTTGTCGCGGATATATTAGACCGAAAATTTTCATAGTCAATATTGGTTTACAGGGATAAATCAGAAATATTTAGTAAATATCATATATCAATAGCGGAATATAAAATGCATGTCCAAATATCATAAATCACATGTACATATGATAATATGTGCATATATCATGTAAAACTATTATATATAAAACTATTATATGTAAAACTATATAAAATATTATATATAATATACATTGTCTAGAATATACTTAGCTTGACAATTTGCATTAAACTTATAAATGCGTAGTCACCTACCAATTATAGCATCTTCATAAATACCAAATGCCAAGTGCCAATGGCTGAAGATTCCTCTCTGATGGACTCAGAGGAGAGAGAAAGATGAGTCAGTCGGGGTAAATTTGGGGTTGATCGAGTCCTAGGTATGATATTTATAGAATCTGGTTGGATTTGGTTCGATCTAGTTTGAATCGTTTGATTCAAAAGCATTGTATCTAATATCCAATAATCTGATAATAGAAAATAATGGGTGGTTTTTTGAGCTCGATATTGCACTCGATTTAGTGAGAGATTCGATATACCTCTGATAAGTTTCCAAAAAACGATAAACATTTTAAAGTATCAATATCACAGTGCGTAGGGTCCTGAACTGTTGGAACGGTGGCTGTATCCAATATTGCAGCGCTATTTAAAACATTACATGCAAATTATGTGCATGTATACTCACTAACATGAGTGATAATTTGTATCCGTTTCTTTCTAATCAAATCTTTTTACTAGTTGACTTAACAAAAAACTCAATATGTTAAAACTCTTAGAAGTAGGCTAAAACCTTAATGTTACTCTCTAACTCAGCTATCTTTCTCTCTTCTTGTAGAAGAGTGAGGTTCTGAGGTTGTGACAAGTTTTCCATAGTACTTGTTGCAGACAAGTAGGACGAAGTGAAAGTAGGCTTAATATGATAATTTTATACCTTTACGTTTGATACATGACTCTCTCTCAGAGAATAATAGAAATGAGCTTATCGCTCACGTAAGTTACTTGCGATGTATTCCATTTAACTATTTTCAGTATTTTTTAAAAATTAATTCTTGGATTAAAGCATCTATGCTCTACTCGTATCTAATTTCTTGGGTCTTAGTTTTGATTTGGATTACCATTAAGTAGACACAAATTAACGGTTTTCAATGAACACAGCACCTGCATCTTCTTGATGCAAGGGCAAATTTTAAAGTCCATTAAATTTGATTTGAAAGAAGCTAAGGAGGTAGAGATGATGATCCTAAAAAAATTGAAATGAAATAATGATTCTGCTAGCTCATGTAATTTATCTGAGTTAGCGGCTCATTTACAGTAATCCCATATATAGATATATATACATTTAGCGATATGGTCATTATACTTCAGGTCTTATGTTAAAAAAGTCTAGAAATTATATAGATGTGTTTACAAATAAGATGATGTATTGAATGAATGAATTATGAACTCTTTCTTTATTTGATTATTAACTTCTTATTCTTTAATTCATCTTTGACCTAAAGTACAATATAAATTTTAGGATAATGCAACTCTCTGGAGGCATTCACTATGATTCCAATAGATTCAGAAACATGAATGTCTTTAATTTCAAGTATGTGCCAACTGAGTATCCGATGAAGTATTTGCACAACATAGCTTGTTGGTGTTAAAAATGATAGCCCCATATAACTGCTTTCATTATGATTAGTTTTGTATGATCATCTCGAATATATTTTCAGAAATAACTAATACATATGATTAATTTTGTGTGATCACTTGAATATCTTGGTATTTCTTTCGCAATGCAAGTTTAGATTAAAATTGGAAGTAATACATGATTAAAAAAAATATATCTTTGAGACCCTTAGTTTAGTGTTGAAGATAATTGATTTATAACTAATTTTCATTACTATCATTGCCATATTGTCACCATACAATCTCACTCCAAATGTCATAGTTTTGATTTGGAAGCAATCCTATTTAAACTGTAAGTAATTCTTGTTAATATCAGTGGTATATTATAACCATGCAAATCTCCTCTGAAAACGTAAGTTTCTTGAAGTAACTCATAATTAAACTGATGAGTGATGGCTACTATGTTTGCTTTACCTATTTCTTTTTTTTGTTTTTTTTTTTTTGTTGTTTGAAAATTTTTCTTGCTCTCATTATGAATAGCTAATTGGAAGCAAGAAAAAGATGATATGCCATCAAAAGATGAAGCAAAAGATAATCGAGAACTGGTTGACAATAACACAGCCCAAAGTCTTTCTCGAGAAGATATAGATGCAATGCGGTGGTTAGTGGATCTTCTGTCTTTTTTCTTTTTCCCCCATGTGTAGATGCAAGTAGAAGCCCATACTTAGTTATACTTATTATAATATTTGGATTGTCATTTGTCAAATTTATGATTGCTTAAATATTTGCAGACTTCCAATGCTTGTCCATTCACTAAAAGTTCTTTTTTGGCTTGGTTTCTTGATATGTATGAGCCTGAGAAAGATGGGAAAAGGTAGTTCTGCTGAGTAGTTTTGTGTGTTTGAAGATGGTTTTAGGTATCTTTTTTTGACGTTTGAGTAATTTGTTTGATACTTAGCACAATCCAAATACTTTTCTTGTGAAAATGCAGCGGAATGGTTAAGTGAATTATCTATACTACTGCATAATGCGAAAATGTTGTCTTCCAATATGCTCGAAGGCTGCCTTTGTTCATTTAGTCATTTCTTGGAAGGAGAAGTCTAACAAAATAGAACTTGGGGAACTTCTTTCTGGTAACCTATTTATTAAAGAGATTGTAAGTCCAATGCAGGCTTTGGCTTTTACTTTGGTGTAGAATATGATCTACCTAACAACTGGCATGCACATTAGGTTTGGGGTATTGAAACTAGAACCTGTTTGATCGCTTAATAATGTGAATAATTTACTGCAAGCGCACAGTGTCGGTTGTAGCGCAAACATATCTCACATAGAAATCTAGAGTGTTTTGCTATCTTACTAATTCTTTAGTTCTGTCAAGTTAACTATGAGATTCTAGATTGAGAAAATTAGTTTTAAATTCTTAAAGTTTAGCTTAGGATTTCGAATCCATTAGAATAATAGCCTAACAATGAATTATTTTTTTCTTCCTAACTTTTTAATTGTGCACGATCAAGTAACACATTAAAAAGGTGATCCTTTTAATTCTATTTTAATTAAGAGCCCCTATGTATGACCTATCAAGTGATGTGCAAGTGTAGATCATCAAAAATAACATCTTTCTTAAAAAACAAATTATATCAAGTAGATAGTCTTATAAATAAAAGAAAAGAAATAAACTTCCAAACCTAATCTAAGTATAGGCTATGAAAAGACCAAACTTAAGTATTACCTATTAAAAAAATTATATTTACAAGTTTATTCTTTTCAATTTATTTATAGGAAAATCTTGTTAATAATTCTATAAATAAAAACAAAGAATATGAATTCCAAATCTTATTTAAGTATAGATTATCAAAATATGAATCAAGCATAATCTATCAAAGAATTATGATTTACGAAATCTATCTTTATTTTATTTATAGAAAAATCATGATTTTATTTCTTTTTAGGAAGAAGATGAGATAAATCCATGCTAGATCTATTAAACTAATTTTATTTACATCTTAGAGCTAAAGCAAATTAGTTACTCATACTACTAATTATTAAAAACCTATATTTATTTATGAAAGTCATTCCTAGAAAGCAAGAAAAATCTATACTAGAAAGTAAATAAATCTATCTAAATGGCTAAGAAAAATACCTCTGCTCACTAGAAAGAACTTATGGACAATGGAGTTACCTCTGGAGCGCGGTATATGGTGCCCGTCACCCCTTCGGCTAAACCTTAATCTTTATTGATAACCAATATTACAAAATTACATAAAAAATCCTAGGTTACAAGGACATGACCAATAGATAGGTCTAACCCTAATCTGAGTACAACTTGATAGCTACAAAATTACATAGAAGACCCTATAATCGCATGTGGGCCCCATAGTGCTGCCAAATGGCAGCAAATGCTGCCAATTGGCAGCAAAAGGGTGAACACTTGGTTTCTGTTTTCTTCTGTATGAGCCTCTGGTCTTTTTCCTTTGATCTGAATGACCATAATGGATTTTGGTTCTCTGCAGCTTCATGATCTTATAGCATTATTCACTTTTAGTTTTTTCTGGACTTGGTTTCCTAATTCGTCTCTGAGTTCAAGCTATTTCCTTGTAGGAATAGATCTAACCTAAAAACACACTAAAAATACCTGAATAACATTATTTGCATACAAAAATAGATAAAGTGGAGGCTATAAATATGCAATATATGACACTCATCGCAGCCCCACACCTATCTTTTGCTAGTTCTCGAGCAAAATCTAGACCTAAAAAGAAAAAGAAAAATTTAACTCATTTTCGCAAGAATCGCGATTGCACTTAGCATGTGCAACAAGCCGTCAAACTCCTAGGTTAACTCTAGTGGACGAGTTGTGTCTCGTGAGCGTTTACAGTGAATATACTTACAAAATTCGTGAAGAAGGTAGATTAAGGAATAAAGAAAAGAAAATAAGGATAACAAAAAATCAAGAAAAATAAAAATTTTATACAAAAGAAAGAAAAATCTTTTTTTGATATTTTCTACAATTAATCTCACTAATATACAAACTCAAAAACGCATTTAGTTAATATATTGTGGCTTGCTACTTCCCCAACGGAGTACAACAAATGAAGTTATGCTAGCTTGCCGCCAACATGCAACTCCCCACACCAACTTGGAGCATTAAATGAAAGAAAATCCTACGTCTTTATGACTAAGGATAGGAAAAATTTGGCATGACCAAACGAAATCCTTGTCGACCCATCATGTTGGGGGTAAAAGCATGAAATGCCCAATGCTGTCAAGCCAATAGGAAGAAAACAAGTTTCTCGCCAACCCCACCTTGCTGGGGTAAAAAGCATGAATTGCCCTAATCTGTTAAGGTTAAGGGAAGAGGAAACTTTGACATTTAAGCCCACATGAAATCCTCGTCAACCCATTTTGCTGGGGTAAAAGTATGAAATGCCCAATGCCGTCAAGAAAATGGGAAGAGTAAGTTTCTCGCCAACCTTACCATATTGGGGTAAAAAGTATGAACTACTTTAACCTGTTAAGGTTAAGAGAAAATGAAAGTTTAGCATTTAAGCCCAAACGAATTCGTTGACAGCTCATCATGCTGAGGGGAATAGTATGGCTAGCGCAATATAATCAGTGGTTGGTAAACGTTAATCAAATCCGTTTATAGGTAGAGTTTGCTGAAAATCCTGTGAATTTGTCAAGTTAAACTCTTACTTTTGACAGATCTAGCAAAACAAAATCTATTCCTCAAAATTTGCTAAGTTAAAAAACTATCTCTGGAAAACAAAATCCATTCCTCCAAATTTGTCAAGTTACAAAATTATTTTTGACAAATAAAATCCATTCCACTAAAATTTGTCATGTTAAAAATTACCTCTGACAAACAAAATCCATCAACCAAAATTTGTCAAGAAAACAAAAATTCATTTTCACAAATTTGTCAATTTAAAAATTACCCCTGGCAAAACAAAGTCCATTTCTCCAAATCTGTCAAATTAAAAATTACCTATGACAAACAAAATCCATTCCTCCAAATTTGCCAAGTTAAATATTACCTCTAGCAATTCAAAAGCTGTTATACTACAAGTCATTGGATAGTTGAAATTACAACTTGTTCAGGAAAGTTAATGATTACTTCTATTATGTTCATCAAGTAACAGTTACATCTGAATAAATGACAACAAAAATTCTTCATTCTAAATTTTTTTCATTCATTATCTTAAATTCATTACAAGTGTTCCTTGACATCATAAAGTAAATGAAAAATTGTTACAAACTACTGAGTTAAGAGAACCTTAATCTTTTCTTTAATATCCCTTGTTTTTAATTGGATGACTTCATAAGCTTGGATAAAAGCTTATTTATGCAATTCCTTCTCGCTAATGGCTAAGAATTGCCAATACTGTGCACTCAGCTATGTTAATATCAACGTCGCCAGTGATTTGATTAGTTCAAAGCTGGGTGTACCAAATGCATGTTCCCAATTCACAATGTGTGGATCCATAGAAATTGGGAACTGTGAAGGGCACTTTGAAAGTTACAAAACTGCTTACAACCATTTATCATCCTTATCTTATCTATGAAGGAGGATGAAGGGCGAGAAGATAACATTGCTATGGAGCCGAAATCTTTTATCTCGGGTAAAACACATGAGACTTTTTGGTTCTCCTAAGATATTGAAAAAAGTAGAGAACCAGACAAGTATAAATATTGTTTTAGAAATTCTTGAGAATAATATCCTGCATCAAATCCAAAGTTTTTTTAAAAGACATAAGTGGAAAGAAATCCGCAAAGGTTGATGGAGTTTCGATAAGGAAAATTACCGTAATTTAGGAAGATGATTACGGTTATGGGGATTTTTCCAATAGGATATTCCTTCTTTAACGAACCTGGCAGCAAACCAGCTAAATATTTGCCCACATTTGCAGGAGATATACTATCTGGAGGTCTTGTTAAATGCCAACCCCAGTTCACTGCGCCAATAAAAAAGAAATATAAAGAAAGAAGTCCGGGCAAGTCCGAAACATGAAGCACAGACCTGCGTACATGTTAACAAAACTACGAAAGTCACACGATACAAAAACTCGTTTACTTACCACAAATCATGGGTATTTCCTAAATCATGGCTGGAGAAGAGTTAGAGTCGCCAACAGTTTGATTAAAGAAGGAAATTTCCTCGCCATTCTCTAATAGAAGAGCCTGAAGGCAAACAAGAAGAAACTTGAAAAGAGTTTGAAGAAGTTTTGAGGTAAAGAAAACTCAAGAGTTCGAAATGTTTTCAGAATGATTTCTAAGAAAAGACCAGGGTGTCTTATATAGAAGATTTGGTAGCTGGGATCTTCAGTTAGAAGATTTGATGGCCGAGATTTGTGGTCAAGATTTTTAATTCGAATTCCATAAAGATTTCATCATTAATCGATACATGGGACGTTTCGATCTCTGCATTAGAGGAGACTGCGGCAAGAGGATTTGATGGCCGAGATCTTTGGCCCACTCATAGAGATTTCTCATTAATGAGCGCATGGGACGGTTTGATCTCTGCGGAGTGAAAGCGGCGACGCTCCATATATGCCGCATGCGTTCTTAATTACTGGGTCACATTTTTTATCATTTATCCAAAGTATTTCAAAACACCTCTAAAACCATGAAGTTTTGAAAACTTTGTAGGGATTTTTGTTGGCGAAATGTTTGAGAAAGAAAATAAAAGGACTCATGATTTTAGCCAAAAATTAGCTAACACGTGGATCATTTGTTATAGAGAAATCTGTATTTTAGAGCCAAGAAAGGCTAAAACACGACCTTCACAGAGTTGCGTTTTAACTTTCTAGCCAGCCAAAACGCGGATCTTCATCCAGATAGATCTGCGAATTGGGCTAACAGAGGTGGGCCTCACAAGGTCGCGTTTTGCCGAAAATTTGACTTAAATGCATGATTGTATTATGGCCCACAAAGGCTCATAAAAGCCAAAGATAACCCTGTTTCAACAAAAACGCGGGTCCAGCTATGAAACTAAAATGCGGATCATCAATTAAAGAGAAATCTGTGATTTTAGTTATCTTTTGAGCTAATAACTAGATCTAAATATAATTAATGCAAACTCCAGAGGGTCATGTTTCTATTCCAAACTCTTAAAGGATAAAGATTATCCTTATTTGTACCCAAACGCGGGTCTAATTAAGTAAGATATGCTGTTGGGAGCTAAAACACAAATCATCTATTATAGAGAGATCCATGTCTGATTTTTTCTGAACTCATAATTGGAGCTAAGTGCAACCAATATGCAGGTCTAATCTAGAAGGGTTGCGATTTTACTTTAAAACCTCAAAAAATGCAAATCATCTTTAGTGACACTTAAATGCGGGCCTGAGAATGCCACACGAACTATCAGAAGCCAAAAAGTGGAGCTAAGGCTGAGATTTGCATTTCAGTTGCAAACCCAGAGGATTAAAAATATCGGTTATAAATTCTGGAGATTTAGCACAAATTCAATGGATTAAAAAACATAGAATTAATCTTTAATCAAGCGGGCTATTAATTAGACCGGTACACCAATTCAAAGGTCTCTAAAGCTCTATAAATAGCCAAAGGTTGGGCTAAGAAAGGGGTTAATCAGTTGGTGATAAAAAACTAGAGATTTGATTACTCGGAATCATCTCCATCTGAGCATTTGTGCTAAGAATCCAAAGCCCTTACATCCAAGTGCTTTGCAAAAATCGCCAACTGGGGATCGTCCTCCACGGCTACTAAAGAACCCGAGTTTAAATAAAGAGGGAATTAGACTTTTCTCATGTTCTGTAAATGGAAAACTGTTATAATTGTAATCTTTCTATTGGAAAGTTGTCAATAAAAGATTTTTCAATTTTCATGGCGAACAAAAGTATGATTGTGAAATTGAGAAATTATGATTTTGAATATGCAGTTTGATCATATATTTCCATATGTTCGAGTAGGTTATGATAAATTTAAAAATGTTTAATATTTTTTGATATTTTAAAAAATATTTTCCTATGTATTATAATTATTGTTGATAATTTTATACTTAATTTTAATAAATTGTGTAAATTATGTTATTCATTCATTATATGTACCTATAACCTGACCATACTCATTGCGTTACGTTATTTGTGATTGTTATTTTAACATAATTATGTGTTACGGGATGTGTTATCGTTATTTTGAACATAATTACACACTTCTCTACGTGCACCTTGTATACTCTCAAGCAGTGTTTTAAATATCGGCCGATATACCGGTATATCGGCCGATATATCGTTAAAATTGAAGAAACGAGACGATATGGGTATTTTTTTACCGTATATCGTTTTGGACCGGTATGGGCCGATATATCGGCCACGTGGCGATATATCGGCCGGTATCGATATGTATAATACCGGCCGGTATTTAATAATATCGGTTATTGGGTTTTGGTTACGGTTTAAATCCAATAATCCGTTCAGATCCGACCCGTTAAGATATAAAACGGGTCGGGAGGGGAGAAAAAATCTATTTTTTCGCGTACTCTCTCTCTCTCTTTCTCTCCCGGCGATCCGAGGCTCCCTCCCGCGACCAAAACCCTAACCCTAACCCCAAATTTTTCCAAATCCGCCATAAATCTCTCTCCGATTCATTTTCTTCCACTCTCTGGCTCTCTCTCTCTCGTTCTCTCTCCTCGATCGTCGACCGATCGAGACGAATGGCCGAACGGCCGAACCCTAATTTCCCAATCCATCTATAAATCTCTTTCGTGTTCTCTCTATCTTTCTTCTCCGCTCTCCATAGCTCTGGGAGTTTTCGAAGGGTGCTCGTCGTTCGCCAGTGGAGCAGTCGCCGCCGGCCAGATAAGTGCAGTTTGTTTTCTTAATTTAAATTTGATTTATAATTATAAATTTCTTCAATTTCTTTTATAATTGTGCTATTTAGGTTTAATTGATTGCGATTTATGTTGGATTTTTTTTTTTGTATAATTTGAAGGGAATTGTTAAATTGGGAGGGATGAACAGTGAACCTGCGGGTAGGGGTAGTCTACAGTGATTCCTTGAATCACTGATTCACACTAAATCAGTGATTCGGTTCACTGATTCAGTGTGAATCGGTGAACCGAATCACTGATTCAGTGTGAATCAGTGATTCAAGTCACTGATTCACACTGAATCAGTGATTCAAGGAATGATTTGTGTGAATTTTGAGTATTTATTATTTATATGTAATTATGTATTCACTGATTTTGTTTCATGCTAGATTCACTTTTCATGAGATTCCATCTACGTCAATAACTAGAGTTTAGGCAGACCTGATCAGTAGAATTAAGAAAATTTATTGTAAAGATTGATATTTAAAGTTTCCAGTATGTTTCAAATAAACTCATTTAAAGGACAATGTTGTAATTTTATAAATTATATCACTTATGTACTGTAGAAATACTTTTCTTTTCTCTTGAAAACTTATTTTTCTTAATTTTATGATTGTATGTCGCTCTGTGCATATGCGAACGTTCTAAACGGTATCTGCAAATTCGTAAGTTGAATGTAAATAAGCCAATGTAAATACTATAAACTTATTTTATGTATTTTATTATGTTCTATATAGCCAATTATATGATTATTCTTTAACTGGTATGACGCCGATATGACACTCCGGTATTTAGGGTCATATCCCGATATCCCGCCCGGTATCCGGTAACCGGTATGTAATTTGACTGACCGGTACGAGACCGGTATCCGATATTTAAAACACTGCTCTCAAGAAGTTCCATATGTATGAGCTTATAAGTAAATACTCTACATTAACAAAAACTATTAGAAGCTTAAATTTGTAGTTTAAGATCAATTGGAAAATTTCTTTACTAATTTTTAATTTATTGTAGCGAAGGTGCAACTGGAGATGAAATAGTGAATGCTCTTATAGCTAACAGTTCAACATTTGGAAAGAAGACAGCATTCTCTCAAGTGAGTTCAGCACATATAAATTTAAGATGCATTTTATTAAGAGAATCGTGCTTATGGTTGGTTTCCTTTGCAGGAGAAGTACAAACTCAAGAAACAGAAGAAATATGCACCTAAAGTACTTTTGAGGCGGCCCTTCGCTCGAAGGTAGAGCTTTATGTGTTTCTCATATAATATATATCCTTTAGTTTTCGTAGATTTGAATTTTTTTTTTTCTTTTTCTTTTTCTTATCCTTTTTGCCTCCTGATCAAAATACAATGTTACATATTTTGAAGCTTTTCATGTTTATCTAGTCGAACCATGCAAAGTTCTTTTATTTTCATTTCCAGCAGCCTTGTATTATGTAGTATATTTGTGTTGACTTTTAATTAGTGACTGCTATTGGGGCACAGAGGACTCAACATAGTAGATCACCGCGTATGCACTAGGAGGTTTACCCTCTGGGAAGACAATACAATTTGTAAATAAATTCTTTTTTGATAGCAAGACATGGCTCAGATCCGCGCCTTTGGGAGGGGGCAAAGGTAAGGCTTGGTAAAATTCAATACTGTGCCCATCTTAATTGTCACAACTCTCCAGAGGACATTATCCTGCAAGTCCTTCCTTGAATTGTGGAAATCTCCGTTTCTTCGTCTCTGAGCAGAAAATTTGGGTCCTCTTGCTCCTTTTCCCATTAAATGCACTGAGTCTGCAGCATTATAGTATCTGATTTGTGTCGGCATGTATTTCATTGGTGCATACTTTATATATGTATCATGGGTCATTTTGGAGGAAAAAAGTCAAGATATTTGAAGCATATAAAGATACTATAAATACATGCAAATGAACATGAAATGACTATATAAATACATGCAAATGAACATGAAATGACTATTTTGACTTGGAGCAAATAAAACACAAATCTCTACTCAATTAACAACCAGAACATATTGATACAAGTTCTCAAATAATTATAATGATGAAAATCATTTAAATAAGTAAGTTTCTATCAATAAAAGTAATTACAACTTGAACATGGATAAAAATCATAGGTTAATGGAAAGGGGAAGAGAGAAGACAAAAGTAGAATGATGGAAGTGGGGTGTATAACTTTGAAGTAGAAGGGTCTGGTAATTGGTTAAAATTTAGATCTGATATCTTTATCTACTCAATATGCATCTGCATATGGATGTTATTATGTGACAGTGTAAATCTTTTTGCATATTGGCTATTATGGATAATTGACAATCCTAGGTTAACGGAAAGGGGAAGAGAGAAGACAAAAGTAGAATGATGGAAGAGGGGTGTATAATCACTGTATATATAGTGCTGTTTAAACATCACTTTGAAGTAAAAGGGTCTGGTAATTGGTTAAAATTTACATCTAATATCTTTATCTACTCAATATGCATCTGCATATGGATGTTATTATGTGACAGCATAAATCTTTTTGCATATTTGCTATTATGGATAATTGACTGTGGTTTCTGACTGCATACTCATCAGCGCCAAAATTGTAGTTTTAAAAGTTGACTCCATGCAACCTCTTACACTCTCTTACATCTTGCTTGTCTCCTTGAACTATCTGTTATCGACATCATCTCTCCTTAAATGTATTTCTCTCTCCATTTTCTTTCAAAAGTAGCTTCCTTCAACAACTTTACCATTGTTCAGGACCATCTTTCTTCATCCTGTATACTATGACCTGATCGAGTAGAGTCTAATTGGGAGGCATCTGGTGGCAAAGGCTGCCCCAAGTAGATCAGTGTAGGTCCGAGATGGCGGAGGTGGATTAGAGAAAGGAAAAGTCACCACAGAATAAGGCATGATACAGCAGGAGTCGAGTCATGTCCATGTGGCGTTAACTACGATGTAAACAGGACTAACTTTTCAGTGAGCTTGCAAGTGATGATTGTTGCTAAGATGATGCAGTGATATTTAGGATGGTTATGTAACTCAATTAAGAACTTTCCACCACGAATGCCTTTCTACATAGCTTGTGTATATGGCTTCTTTAATCGCATGAGATCCTCATAGAAACTACCTTTCATGAGTAACTTTTCATAAGTGTGGTATGCGAAGCTTCACTGCTTTGCAACTTATCATGAGCATTTTTCCATCACTAGCCAATGCATGAAAGTCTAGTGGTATGCAAAGATTAAGGTGACATCAAGTATTTGCGCCGTAGGCACTGAAGTGAGAAGCAAGAGAACACATGCCTTCAAATTAAATATGGCTGCCAAGACCATGAGTATGTTGGTATTGGCTCCCTGAGCTTGAGACGCAACCAAGGAGTCTGACATGGCTTTGTTAGTGCTATTAGGCTAAGATCGATAAGTGGGTGCCATGAGCCCCAATTTTTGGAGGTGTATGTCTCTCAGGTCAAGTATCCTTTAGGCCCCAACACTCTGACTCCGAGGAGGCACTGATCATGCAGTTGGCATAGTCTTATATAGACAAATGATCAGTGATTTGTCAAGTTTCAAGATTCATGGAAAGTTGCTCTATTGCTGATAATTTTTACAGGGAGTAGGATAATTCATGCAGGCTTGATGTCAAGTTGGCAGTTTTGTTGAAACATTGGTAAATTCTTTCTCAAATTTAATTCCTGCTCAATGGGCAATGCCATTTCAATGTGTAAGGCTTCATGGTGTTAACACCTTTTTTTTTTTTTTTCCCTCTTATATAGCTATTAGGTAGCTCATGAAAGAATATTGCATAGTAATTCAGTGGTCATTTAGGCAGAAAATCAGCTAACTGTACTTTTTTGTGGTAGGGTATGTATAAGTTCACTTTTGGAAACAGTAATTTTTTTGGTCATGCTTATGATGTTGGCTCTTCTTCTTTCCTTATTGTATATATGGTATCCATATTGCTCCTCATTAGTCTACTTGGACAATTTGATAACTTTGTTTTTCAGTCATTATGTCATGCTAATTAGATGCTTCATTATTTCTGTTCTTTAGTTTTTAGTTTTTTTTTTCTTTGGTTAGTTTTAGGTATTATGTTGTGCGCCTATTAATATTTTGACCTTTTAATATGAACTTACTGTTATCTGCTTTCTTCTCTCTCCTTTTCCCCCTCCTTGTGCAGTATATGTGAAGCATATTTCAAGAAATATCCAACTCGAATTGGGTAACTATACTTCTGATCATCCTTGTTTTTTTCCATGAAATATGCTTTTAAAAGTGAGAGTTAAAACTATTTCCAGACATGTATTCTCGTAGACTTGTTGTTTTAATTTTTAATTGTGTTGAGTTGACACAATACTTATTTACAATTCTCTCTTTTAATGTCTACGGCATTGATGTATGGCCTGACATTGTATTTCCTCAAAAGAATTTGTCCTTTAATGTTTAGGTATATCCAGGGTGATCCAAAACTAATACATTATCAATATTCAATTCTCATCATCTTATTTTCTGTTTATTTATATTGATATTCACTTAAACTTTACACTGTAAAAATTAAAACCACTTTAAGATCCTTCTTTGCAAACTTTATCATACTTCTTCGGCTTGAATTAACCATTGTGAAATATAAATTTTCTTATGAGACCTGTCTATGGTCTTCAATATTCTTATTCTTAATTATTTCTTCTCTGATTTTCTCTCAATCACACTTTCGTTACAATTATTGGGATCTTATTTGTTGAGAATTAGAATAATGTGTATTGGGATCCTAGTCACCAAATTTTCTCCATTTTCTTACACATATAGCACTTCCATTTCTGTGCTAATGCAGATTATAATTGAAAACTAATTTTTTTATGTAATCTTATAAAAATTATTGGAATTATTATAGCAGGACCTAAAATTTGTATCTTTCTGTCCACATGGCTATGATTGTTCTCATATACTTACCTCTCTTTAATTTAAAATTATCTAAATATTTGTGATTAGTTAGTTAGTTTTGTGTACCTACTTCCTTGGTAAAGATTTAGTCCCTTTGGGAGCATCACTAGGTAACACTTAGTAACACTTATGCCTTTTAGAGGCGGGGAGTCCGACGAGTAGGTGCCTCCAGTCTTGTTACTGGCACCTAGGCATGCGCCTCATCCATCCAGTGCTTCAGGGTGCTAGAAGTGAGGTGCATCACAGAAGTGAGGTACATGAGTGCTCCTTGGTGTGCCTTGCACCTCGTTACGCGTTGATGCACCTTAGTACTACGTAATTGTTATTACTTTTTTCATTAACCGTTCTTTGCTTTCTCCTGTTCCATACTATACCTCCTTTTCTTCCTATTACCGTGTGTTATTTGTTGTTGTTATGCTATGTTGTTATATTATTTAATTTGATTGCGAAGTTAGATGACATGTTTAAAATATAGTGACAATAACAATTATTGTTTAATGCTAGGTTTTATGTATTGATATTATCGAGCATGTACTATCTGGTTTTCTACTATCCGTTATGAGCTGTATAATATTGATATACGCTGATATTACTGAAAGCCAAAAAAACTAAAAAGGAAAAAAGAAGAGTGCCAGAGAAAGAAAAAAGAAAACGAGAGAACGGTTACATGTTCTCCTATTGTATCAAAACCGGAGTCCTGAACTTGCATCTTCTCATCTAGTAGCATTTCTTATTGTGAGCTGTCATCTTTGGCAAACTCAGAAATTAGGATTTGGAAGGCTTGTTATATAGGTTGATCAGTAGGAAATGGGAAATTAATCAAAGCGGAGTTTTGGTTGGGTTAGATTTGGATCTAATTCAATTATAAATGATAAACACGATCAAATGGGTTGGTTTATATTAAATTTAAATATGACCAAAAACCAACCCGATATCGTACTCTTACATTTTTTCCTTTTAATGGTAGTATTTTATTAAAGTTTAAATATGGATTTATTTCTATTATGCTCTTATTATTTTTACATAAATATTTAGTCTCTTAATTGAACTAGAATTACTTTTTCATTTATAATCAATTAATTATTCTTGTAGTAGTGACCAGTAGTTTTATATGTAAATTAAATTAATAGTAATATTTTATTATTAATAGTACTAGTAGTAAAATCTTCTACTGATAAGTAAAGATAAAATTATATTGTTCAACTACTATGCTCTTCACTGAATATGTGATTAAAACTTCATTAGTTATTCTAAAAAATATGTTAAAAAGTTCGCAATTGTTTTTAACATCTTTTGGTTATTTTAAAAAATATTTTAAAGTATCTGGTGGCAATATCCGATATGGCTGATCCAATATGACTGATATTTCCGATATTCCCATATGAAAAACCATCGGCATATTACCAATGCCAATATTTAAAACGTTAGTAAACATTTGATCAATTTATTAAATTGGTTTCCTACTTCTTTTCATTCTATATCGCCTTTCTTAGCCTATTCGTCATTAATCCCTTTTTCTCATCACTTATCTTCTTTTCATCCTTTTGACTATCTTTCTTCTCATTCCAAAGAGCAAATGCACGACATGAGGAAAGGGTATATAATTATTAAAATTTTTAATTCGATGTTAATAATTCATCATGTACATCTATGATGAATGATGCAATGAAATTGATTTGATTCATATAAATTTTAATTATTATTATGTTTAAATATCAAAAAAATGTTGTTGCATCTCACTTTAATGATTCTTATGTGCGTTGAGGCCTTTATACCTTGCTCTGTGCCTTATGGCTTGACTACATTGTAGCCACCTAAGTCCATTCTACTCATTAGGTAGGACTATAGGAATAAGGGTCTGTTGCAGGGTACTCCCTTGTTGGGGCTCTTACTTCTGGGAGTCACTTTGCCACGCCACCAGTTAAAACAAGTTCTGAATTTTGAGAACATGGCTTTTGGGGCCCCATTGTCTCAGTAATTTTGAATTGTTTCATTCTGTGTTCGGGTGTTGCCATTTAAAAATCGAAAGGTTAAATTATGCTGGTGTCCCAACTCCCTTTATTTTTCACGTTTTCTCATTTCACTTTTTTTTTTGTTCTTTTCACCCTTTTGATCTCTTAAAATTCTGTCCTTTCCTTATAGACCAATACAGTTGGCTATCTTATATTCTCCCCTCCTATCCCTAATCCACCCATCAAAACACATGTATATAGATACACACATATATAAACAAACTGCGTTAACGTCCTAACACTCCTAGGATTATATCTTCCAGATACTCCAAGTGGCCCCATCTGCCTACTAAAGGTTCAGTCCTCATCCATCAGCACCTCAGTTCATGTACTGCTTGCTTGACATCCTCCTTGTTTTGTGTCCTCCAGCCTCTGCACCCTGGAATTATCATTCTCAGGTATCTCGACCATTGTTGAAAATAACGCGTTATGAAACCCGTTATTTGCGTTACGTAACCTAACGGAATCCCAACGCTACGTAACAACTGGAAATAACTCAGTGCACCGTAACAGTACGTTTTTTTTGTTATTTTACGTTATATTACATAACGTTACGTTAAATTACGTTATGCTACGTTATTTACAATTATTTTTTTTAGTAATTTATATATTGTTGTTGATTATTATTTTGATTATTAGCGAATTACTGTAATTTTCTTAATTAATTGTTGGCTTGTTTGATTGCTTTTGGAATTTCTAACTTGATAATTTAAGTTTGTTTTTTTATCCACTTGTTGTATTTCTCGTCCGGTTGCTAAAACATTTTACTTGTTGATTTTATTGAATTTTTAATTGAACTGAAATCAACAATCATAAATAAGATAAATTGAACATTACAAAATATAAATTACAACAATGATAATAATTGGAATCGAAATAAAAAATTGAAATCTTGTTTTTTTATTTAAATGATGATTGGAATTACGGTTGCAGACTTAATATAATTTATGAAGATATATGAAAATTATTGTAAAACTTAATATAACATTTGAATAGATTATGTATTACAAAATAATTTTATATTTTTTTAGATATTTTAAATTTATTTTTCAATTTATTAAAATTATTTTATATAGTTTTATATTTATTTTTATTAAATAAATAGAAAATTGCATAACCTACGTTATGCGTTACGCTATTTGCGACATAACCTAACAAAGGCAAAACGTTACGTTACCGTTATCGCTATTTTAAACATTGATCTCGACCATTTCTGACATCTGTTTCCATAATCTATCTGTGTCCAACTCGCCTTCTGCTCTGTTCCTCCTTCCTGACTCATTCTCCAACTATAATTGTTGCAAAATCTCTTCTATTAATTTTCCAAGAATGATACTATGGGCCAGCTGGTCAGTCTTCTAAAACTGATGCAAAGCATTTAATACTTTTATTGGTTTGGGAGATAGGAGAAAAAGCGAGCAATTTTTGGTTGGGAAGTATAAAATTCTCCTTTCAAATAGGAGGAGGAAGACTGATTTTACCATCAATTATTTATTGTTGGAATGGATTGAAAAGCATGGGAAAGGATAGAGTTGTGTTTTAAACATTTATTCTGGATGATGCATGTAATGGAATGCAACAATTCATTACCTTTTCCCTTCTATAAGCTTGAGTAGACCAGTTTGATAATCATTTTGTTTTTCATCTTGTGTCACCTAGAAGTCAATTGACTCTTTTCAACCTTCATTCGATGTTATGCATAGTCAATGTAAAGCAGAAAATCAAACTCTAATTTTTCCTAGATAAGCTCGAGTCGATCGACCATTCCCCTTCTTCATTCAGTAGATAGCTTTCAATTTTAGTGATAAATAAAGAGTTTTTTTTAGTTCAATATTAAAAGTTTAAAATGGAGAGATTGGAAGATTTCGAAGATAAGAAGCAGAACCAAGATCAATGAATTTGGCTCTCCTCATTATTGAACTTGAGAAAGACGTCTATAACAAAGATGAAAGATGTGATGTTTTGACCAATGTTGAAAATAACGCATTATAAAACCTGTTATATTGCGTTACAAATCTAACGGAACCCTAGCGTTACGTAACGACTGAAAATAATTCAATGCACCGTAACAATACGTTTTTAATGTTATTTTACGTTATATTATGTAACGTTACGTTAAATTACGTTATTTACAATTATTTTTTTAGTAATTTCTAGGGTTAATCACACTCAGATCCCTGAGTGTATAACTTATCACCCCTGAAGATTGAAACTCGTACTAAACCCCCTGGACCATTACCAATGTTAGCCAACAGTTAGTTAATATCACCCCCCTTGTAAACCAAACTGCACTCTTTTTGTTTAATTCCTATTTTACCCTCAATCCTTTTCTTAAGTGTTTCACTTTCTCATTACCTCTCTCCTTCCCATCCCTCTCTCTCTCTCGCTCCCTCGCTCCCTCTGTCTGTATCTCTTTCTCTCGCTAGAGAGGCCGAGGGTTTGGATTTGGTCGTGGATTTGGAGGAGATGGGAGATGGATGTACATAAATTTAGCATAGAGATGCAGTATTGAAGTTAGAGAGAAAAAAACTAACACCCCAGCTCAGTTTCCCTTCTTTCTCCTCTCATTTCGGTCGGGGGCAATAAGGTTATTTCACTACACGTGCAAATCACGTGATCCCACTGCTGACGCCTACTTAACTCTATTAGATTTCCTAGGGGGTTTAGTGCAAGTTTCGATAATTAGGGGTGATAAGTTATACACCCACCATATTATAGAGGGTCTAAGTGTAATTATCCTTAATTTCTATATTGTTATTGATTATTATTTTGACTATTAGCGAATTGCTGTAATTTTCTTACTTGGTTAGTTATTGGCTTGTTAGCTTGCTTGTGGAATTGCAAACTTGTTAATTTGCGATTGTTTGCTTGTTCGCTTATTGTAATTCCTCTCGGGTTGCTGAAATATCTTGCTTATTGCTTTTTTAACTCAACTGAAATCAATAATTACAAATAAAGATAAATTGAATATCACAGAATATAAATTACAACAATGATAATAACTGGAATTGAAATAAAAAATTTGGAATCTTGTTTTCTTAATTAGATGATGACTAGAATTACGGTTGCAAATTTAATACAATTTATGAAGATAAATGTGAAAATTATTATAAAATTTGATATAAATTTGAATAGATTATGTAATAGAAAATGGTTTTATATATATATATTTTTAAATTTATATTTATTTTTCAATTTGTAAGAATTAATTTATATAGTTTTATATTTATTTTTGTTACATAAATAGGAAATTGCATAAGCTACATTATGTGTTATGCTATATGCGACATAACCTAACAGAGGCAAAACGTTACGTTACCGTTATCGCTATTTTAAACATTGGTTTTGACTTTCATTGAAGCATCTATTTTTTGTGCTGACAGTTCAAATTTTTTTTTTTTGTAGAAGTGTTCATTGAGGGCAAGTGACTTAAACATATTTTGTTTAGTCCTATTCAGGTGCCAAATTGAACTAATCATTTAATTTATAATTTGATTGGGTGAATATCAGCCCATTGAATGTTAGGCCTTTTGAGCAGCCTCAAGAGAACCTCTATTTGTCCTATGAACTTCAAGGTATTTGAAGTCTAGTTTAACTTCTTTTTTTTTCGGGTTTATCGTTTATAATTAATTCTTCTATGTAAACTAAAAAGGAAAAAGAATCTTATGCAAAAATAAAAGATATTTAATTAGAACATCTGACAAGGCTACGCCAATAGAAATGAAGAAGTTCAATTAACACCTCTTCCTACTAATAATATTTTTCACATATGATGCTGTATTAGAATCCTATTACGTTGTACTCTAATTGAGTACCTGGAGTCTCTGCTTCTCAAACTTCACTTTCAATAGCATGACAGAAGTCTTTTGATCTTTTCTTCTCATTGCAATTTCCTTTCTCCACCTTCTCACAGGAATGAAAGGAGAGATTTCAGTGTGAATTGTGCTTAAGCCAGTCTATTGATTATTTCGACTTAAGTGTTCAGCGAGTCTGCTTCTTCCATTTGAGTTCTTGTTTCACAGGGAAAAACACTTGAGATTCTCTTAGAAGAAAATGAATGTTCTTTATCCTTTCTAGTTGATGGGTGACTACTCTGGATATCCTTACCTTGGAAGAACTGCTTTAACTAAGTTATAAACATGCCAAGTTTTTCCTACAAACCAGCGGAGGATTTATTTATCTTTCCTTGGTAGTTGTCGGTCACAGTTTGCTAATGAAATAATTTGTACCAGGATGATCGAAACTTTCATAGATAGAGTAGAATGGATTGGAGGAGGAAGATTTGGGGAAAGGATGTCACTTCGATGGCATGGGTCGAAATGAGATGATAGTTTAGATATCTGAAGAAATTTAAAACATATGACAACATAGTAGCTAGCATCTTAACATGAGCTTATGCCACTTTCTGGTCTGTATGGTAAAATAAAATAAGATACAAATGATACTTTTAATTCCCTAAATGGATGGTAACGCAAGGTCGGAGCCTGTTAACCAGAAAAAGATACCTTAAAGTTGAAATCTCCTTATAAGTGAAACTATTGCAGGTTGCGGATATGTCTCCGACTAAGTTGGAGCCTGAATTTTGTCATAGTAATACCCATTCACCAGTCATATTCTTTTTGTTGCATGTACTAGCAAAACAGAAGGTAGCAGGAACCAACTGTGGAAACCTATTTAGAACTAAATATGCAACTAAGTAACCAAACTGTTTGGAGCACGTGCCTTTTCCACGTATAGAACCTAGGGCGTAGGGGACTGCACAAATGGAACAATCTGCTGGAGGATCTCTAATAGAGAGTGATAGGGAATAGATTTGAATCTCAATTAGATTATGCATTGGCTCACTGGGTTGCAGGCATGCAACTCAAACCAAGAAATCAATTTACCTCGCCCGTGCCAACTTTAGTGGCCACTTTGCTGGCCTGGCTCTCTTCACTTCACCCATATATACCTAATCTCTAGAAACTACAATGATCCTACTGTATGCCCAAATTTCGGGAATCTTTTTTCATTGCTATTGATTGAAAATTACAGCAAAATAAAAGAAAATTACAACTTTCAATTTGGATTACAGGAATAGGGAAGAGAGATAACTCTGTTTTGTTTTTTAATTTCGTGGGATTTTTGGTAGCAATGGAACGTCATTGATGTATTCCATTGATGATCTGAACGTCGTGTTGATCTTTTTGGCACCAAGCTCTGGCCGGAAGAGAAGTCTGAAGCGATCTTGCTTTTCTTAGATCTCTGAATCTGTTTTTGGGTCTCTTGATGATGTCTTCTTCCTTCTGTGACGTTTTTTTAGCCCGTAAAACTGCCTTTTTTTTCGTCTCAGACCCCTTCCCTTGCAGCCTCTTTTTCTGGATTTTTTATTTTCGTCTCCGATTTTCTATCCACATTTCAAAGAGAAGCCTTTTTATAAACTGTGGGAACCCTCAAATCTCTCTTGGAGATTGGATCGTGGGAGCGCCCGTGGAGCAGTTACAATACTCCCTCAGATACGAAACACACGAAATATACAAGACGGAAGGAGCGCTCTGGGTGCGGGCGCGGTGTGCACGCAACGCTCTTGTGGGTGCAAGGATGCGTACGGGCGTGCGCAGCGCTCCGCCTGCGTGGGCGCGCATGCAGCGCTCCGCGGGCATGTGCGCAGCGCTCGCGTAGCCCCTTGCAGGTGCGGGCCCGCCCGTAGCGCCCTTGCAGGCAGAGGCATGAGCATGGGTGTCTGACACTCTGATTTTAGTAGATAATTTTATTTTTTAGTGCCTACACCTATTTTTTTTTTTTGCCTCTTTTTTTTTATTTGAACCAATGGAACCGAGAGAAATATTATTTCAGTCGCCATGTTGTTCTTACACTTTCTCATAGAAATATTATTTCAGTCGCCATGTTGATTTTACACTTTATAAGATTTTCCTTGTATAAACCCAAAGTAAAATCCTACCTATAATAGGTGTACAATAGTATATACATTCATTAACAAGTATAACACAGCCTTGTCCGTATAACTAGTAGTTTGACTTTTGCAGATTTCTGGCTGAGTTGTTGTATTCACGTTCATGAAATCACAGATCAGAACATGATTCTTGTGTTCATGTCTGCCAATTCTTTTCGGTATTGTTTGCATATGTTATTTAATAATTTTTTTTTCTTTTTGTTTTTCTTATCCCTGCATAAACTGAACTGACCTATGGAGCTATTATACAGCCCAATAGGCACAATAGTTTCCTTCCAGCCCATCATAACTATCATTGTTATCTTGTGTATTTTATCAACTTAAATGTTCATTACTCGGAGGAGTATGAAATATTTAATAATTTGTACAAAAACCATATTAAAATGCAAAATGGTCTGGGCGTGGATTGATTTGAACATACACTACGTGTACAGTGTGGCTGTGAAATCTCTAAATATTCTAATTTCTAAAGCATTTGAAGGTTACAAATTCTGTTTCCCATAAACATTAAGTTCACTAGAGGTTCTATCTGGGGTTTTGTTAGCTCTAATTACTCTATAGAATTCTTTTTCATGTGATTTAGTTCTCTTTAGATCAAGCATACTGCTATTGTGTTTGTTGTGTTTTATTTATTCCAAAGTCCATTAGGTTCTTCAATGTTGGTAGCATATAGAACATTCATCATTTTAATTGCTTTCCTTACACTATTTACAGGTTATTGCGAGTAGACACCCTATCTCTTTTACTTTCAATGGGTAATGTCAGTGCATACTCAGATGTCCTTGTTGTGGATATGGTTGGGGGTATACTTACTGGTGCTGTAGCAGAACGTCTTGGAGGTACTTCTCTATGTCTTCTCACAAAATTTTGGATATAGGAAAACTAGCACTCTGTGTTTTGTTGTGTTGCCTATGTATGTAATATGTGTATGGGCAGCCCTTTATATTTCCTAGGAAGAGATAAATATTTGTTACCACCTACACAACATGGTGGACACCTATATTGGTGATCCCATTGGTTCATCTTGATCTACATGTCATGAACCATACATGACTGAGATTTTATGTGGTTGTTGAATATGGTTTGAGATTTTGAACTTAGAAATCTTCAATACGTAATTCTTTTATCCCATACATTTCTTGATGCATAGATCAAGATGAAAAGTGTGAGTCTCCCACCTTGTTGATTGTAGGTGGGAACAATCCTTTGTTTTTATCTAGGCAGCTGTGGTATCAGTGTCTGTATGAGTTTGTTTGTGTGGATGCATGTGTGCTTGTGCTTCTTGTTTTAGTTTCCTTGCGTTGTGCATCACATTCTGAAATTACGAGAGGTTAGTTATGCAAACAATAATGGCAGACAATTGGCTTCTTGGACAGTCAATTTTTTGAACTTATCATGAAGATGCTGATAAACTGAACGTGTATATTCTGGTTGCTAGCAAATGTATGTTAGAATTAAGAAAAATTTCAGTAACATTTATTGGTGCTTCAAGGGAAGTAAGATTTGCTAGGATAGTTATTCTTTTCAGATGACAATGCTAGTTATTTTTAATATCATTTCTTAAAGAATGCATAATAACACTAGTTATTCTTTAGTGTTTCAAACAACTGCTCTAGTTTTTTTGCCTTTCCTTTTTTTCTTTTTTTAATAGCATATAAAGTGGTTCCGAAACAAAAAAAAAAAATTCAAAACCGGGCAACTGATGGTTATCAACACATCCATTGAGATCATTCATTTAAAAAATTGAGTTGTCAGTGAGCAGCCTCCAAAATTTCTTTTCTAATGACAGTCATAGTTCTTTTAATACCATCTTTTAAAGAAGGCATAAAATGCTAGTTATTCTTTAGTGTTTCAAATTCTAGTTTTTTTTCCTTTTCTTTTTTTTTAATAACATATAAAGTGGTTCCGAAACTAGATATTTCAAACACTATGAAACTGATGGTTATCAGCACGTTTATTGAGATCATTCAATTAAAAAAATTCAGTTGTAGGTGAGCAGCCTTCAATTTTTCATTTTAAAGTTGACAATATTTATTGTAACCTCACTGGTCCAACACCTTGGAGTTTTTAACTAGTTATATATCCTACTGGATTCATTGGCAACATCAAGTTCAAAACTATGTTTATGACAGTATATTTGAATTACATTAGTTTTATTTTAATTAGAAGTTTAGTTTCTACCATAATTTGATCTTAAAAACCTATCATTTTGGCTTATGTTAAATATGCACCAGTGAGGTTAAGATAAATACTAAGTAAAGGAAATACAATAACATTTTAAATCTATTGTACATTTGTTATCACTTATCTCCTACCAAGTAAATGTTCCTAGTTGGAGATAGCAAGTGTACATTAAGCCATACTGGTTTTCTCTAGAAGAGAGAAGGTAACCTGTAGATTATGCTTTGTCAGAAAGAAATCAGAATCAAAACTCAATCTCTATCTTCATATCTATTACAAGTCAGAGGATACATATATTTATAAAGCTCACAACTCCATATAAACCTCTCACTAGGCGATGTGGTACTAAACTCAAACTAAATCCAATACAAAATAGTATTTTAATCTAACACTCCCTTTCAAGTTGGGACATAAATATCAATCATCCCCAACTTGTTACACAGATTAAAAAACACAGTTAGTAACGTAGTTTTAATTAGAATATCGGCCAATTGTTCTAACGAAGAAGTAAATGGAGTACATATTATCTTCTTCGCCAAATTATCTCGAATCAGATGACAGTCTACCTCCATATGCTTAGTACGATCATGAAACACTGGATTTTCAGCAATATTAATGGCTGACTGATTATGACAATACATAGATATAGGATATTTCGAGTTGAACCCAAATACAGTCAACAAATTCTTTAACCATAACAATTCGCGCGTAGTGTGTGTCATTGTCCTATATTCTATCTCAACTAAAGATCTAGACACTAGATATTTCTTACTCCTTCATATGACTAGATTACCTCCAACAAATGTAAGATATCTAGTAGTTGACTTTTTGTCTCTTTTATCTCCTATATATCCAACATCTGAAAAGCCAGAGATTTTAACATGTTCATATTTTTTATAAACTAACCCCTTTCTAAGAGAGCTCTTAATATATGTCAAAACTCTCAGAGTAGCTTATCAGTATATGTTTCTTGGTTTATGCATGAACTGACTTAGCAACCCATCAGTAAAAAAAATGTCAGGTCTAGTAATCGTGATATAGATAAGCTTGCCAATCATTCTTCTATACTGCTTGATATTCTTATACAAAGCACTATCTTCATTTCACACATCTAAATCTGACTCCATTGGAGTATTAGCAGGTTTACACTCAATGTGACCGGTCTCTTCCAAGAGATCTAGTGCATACTTCCTCTGGGAGAAGTAACCCATGTTTATAATAAATTACTTCAATACCAAGAAAATATCCCAGTCTTTAATTACAAAATGTAACCCATCTTTAATTACAAAATGTTGTTTGAGATAATCCTTTGTTTAAGTCAAAGTTGTATTACTATCAGTTAGTAGAATATCATTTACATATACAGCAAGAAGGACAATATCAGAACGAATATGGCGAACAAAAACAGAATGATCATAGTGGCAATGCTGAAATCCAATACCAGCAATTACAGTAGAAAATTTCTCAAACCAGGGTCGACGACATTCTCTTGAAAAATATACCTCGGAGGTTGTTTCGTATACATCTCTTATTATAGATCACCATATAAGAAAACACTTTTAGCATCCAATTGGAATAATGGCTAATCAAGATTCACGGCAAGACAGAAGAGAATGCGAATAGAGTTGAGATGTGCTAAATGAGAGGAAGTCTCATAGTAATCAACACTATAGGTTTGCGAAAAACCTTTCGCAACAAGACGAGATTTATAGCGGTTAATGAAGCCGTCCAGCTATTTAATAGAGTAAACCCAGTGACAACCAACAATACATGCATCAGGCGGAGAAGGAACCAAATCTCAGGTTCCATAAGCATTGTTTTAAATAGCGGTCGGTATACCGATATAACGGCCAGTATATCGGATTTTCCCCATAAACGAGACGAGATGACGAATTTTGTATTGCTTCTCGTTTTCGACCGGTATGGGCTGATATATCGACCACGTGGCGATATATCGGTCGGTATCTGATATAATAAATACCATGCGGTATAAGCCAATATCGGTTTTTTGTTAACGGGTTTGGGTTGCGGTTAAATCCGTTTACCCTTTCGACCCGACCCGATAGGAAAAAAATAAAACCCGCTTCTCTCGCGTTCTCCCCCAAATTCGTCAATCACGAACCCTAATTTTCTCCTCTCCCGTTCTTCCCCGACTTCCCTCTCCTCGACCCCGACTTCCCTCTCCTCGACCGATCGAGCGGTCACCACCCTAAATCCACCCAAAAAAAAAATATAAAAAACAATTCAGCGAGACCTCTCAACTTCTCTTCGATTGATTTTCCCTAAAAAAAGTTCGGCAGCCCGATTCGCCTTAAAACAACTTCGCCGGCCTCCCGACCTCTATTTACTCCTCTTGCTTAGCTTCCAGCGGCGCCGACGAGCCCCTTGGTAATCATTGCCTCACTGGTAAAGTGGTAAGTCCAACTCCTCTTGCTTAGCCACAAATTTCTTTTTTATTTTATAAAAATTTTCTTTTGATTGTCATATGTGGTTGAGGATTTGGGTGCTTAAAATTTGAGAGAATTTGGTTGTTTGAGGATTTGGAGTTTCAGTCAGTGAGTCGAAGTCACTAATTCACTCCAAATCAGTGAATCGATTCACTGATACGGTGTGAATCAGTGAATTTGATTCACTGGTAGTGGCCGAAACAGTAAAAAAAACTGTAGCAAATTCTAAAATTAGTTTAAATATAAGTATGCAATGAATTAAGTAATGTATAATTGTATTGTATTAGATAACAGATTGTAATGAATTAAGTAATGTATAATTGTATTTTCATTTAGTTTTAATTAGTTTAAATATAAGTATGTAATGAATTAGTTTAAATACAATTATGTAATGTATAATTGTATTGTATTAGATAACAATTGAATTAATTAGATAATATTTTACAGTTGAAGAATTTGGTTGTTTGCACACATTTTACAGTTGAATAATTAGATAACAGTTGAATTAATTAGATAACATTTTACATTTTACAGTTGAATATTGAATTAAATAATTAGAGAACACATTTAGCCAGTGAATAATATAATTAATTAATTTTTCTTGAAATATAAGTTTGTGGCTGAAAATTTAGTTTGTTACTAAATAAATGTTAGCTTATAAGTAATTTTTTATTAGTATAGGCTTGATTAAGTATATATTACTTTTATTTATATTGAGGACAACAATTATTTAGCGATTTAATCAATTATATTTTGTCTTTTTTTTATAAATTTTGAGATCAGAAATTACTTGAAGGATGTTCTATTCTGGTGCTTCTAATGTCCAAGAGAAGCGAGGAGGTAAATATCCAGTTTGGGATTGGAGAAAAAAGTACCAAATAAGTCCAATAAAATAAAGTGCAATTTTTGTAAGAACGAATATGGGGGAGGCATCACCCGCTTGAAAGAACATCTAGGTCATGTCAGTGGAAATGTCAGAGGTTGTCCCCTAGTCCCAGATGACGTGAAGCAGAAAGCTCTGGCCATACTAAATAAAACTAGAGAATTAAAGGAAGGAAAAGTAACAGAACTTCAAAATTTGTTAAAATAACTTCGTGTTGGGGAAGAAGAAGATGAGAAGACAACTCAAGAGGACTCATCTTCTCGCAAAACAACATGTCAATCTTCTCGCAAAATAATAAGATCGATGGATCAATTTGCTATTCGATCGGTCGAAGTGGAAGTTGCTTAAAGACAGCCTACCGTGCCATCAGCTTCCAAAGAAAAGGCTAGAGACGATGCAGTTCGGTACATTGCCAGGTTTTTTTATGGAGGGCTTGCATTCAATATTGCTACACAGCCATCTTTTATGCAGATAGTCTAAGCCATTGGTATATATGGACCAAACTTACAGACTCCCAGCCCGTACGAGCTAAGCGAGATTTGTCTCCAGAGAGAGGTCGAGGAGACAAATGCAACTCTTGAATCATTCAAACGGAGTTGCCAAACAAATTACTGCATTTTAATGACTGATACGTGGTCGGACCGAAAGGGGAGAAATTAAATGAATATCGTTGTGTATTGTCTGGTCAGTGCAGCCTTCTTATTATCGCAAGATGCATTTTCTGAGAGACACGATGGCAGTTATATCTACAAATTTGTAGAGAGGGGAATGAATGAGATTGGCGTGGAAAATATTGTACAGATTGGCCTCGAACAATATGGCTGCAGCAAACATATTGGCTCTGACGCATCTAAACATATTTTGGATACCTTGTGCAGCACATACAGTTAATCTGATACTTGCGGATATTGAAAAGATTAAACATATCCGAAATGCAACATGATGGAGAGATCAAGCTCCGTGTACATATACAGTTACACTAAATTTTTAGATATTATGAGGAAGGCGATTGGTGGAAAGCTAATAAGACCGGGTATAACTATATTTATCACGACATTTCTCTCTTTGTCATCAATCAGAGAGAAAATATGGAGCTGCAGCATATGTTTATTTCTGATGATTGGACGGATTGCACTCTGTCTAGAACAGATGTAGGCAAGGTATTTATTTAAATTAATAAAAATTTATATTTTATAATTTTAAATTGTACGTTATTCAAATTTTTCTTAATACATCTTTTTATGAATGTTTAGGTTGCAGAAATAATTTCTAGAAACAAATTCTGGGACAACACAAACATTGTCCTAAAGGTATTTACTCCACTGGTGAAAGTTTTGCGTAGAGTTGATGGGAATAAGGTCCATTCAATAGGCTTTCTGTATGGTGACCTAGAGACTGTTAAAAAGGAAATAAGAGATGCTCTGGGGGTGAAGAGAAGAAATATCTTCGAATATGGAAGATTATTGATAGGAGATGAGAGGAAAAACTTAAGAGTTCTTTGTATAGAGCTGGATATTTCTTGAACCCTTTGTATTACTATGCGAAACAGCCTGAGATTGATGCTGATGGGTCGTTCATATAGGGCTTCGTTGACGTGATGCACAGATTCTATCTAGATCATAATAGAGTTGATAAGATTGCACAGCAGCTCTCAATGTATCAAAATTAAAGTGGATCATTTGGAATGTCTTTTGCAAGGGCAGTAGTAAAGAGAATCATTAATCTAGATATACATTTCAATTTAAGAAATAAAAAATTCAATCTACTTTTAATTTAATTAACTATTAAATAGTTAATAACTATTTCTAAATATTCATTGCTAGCTCAATGGTGGCAATTCTACGGGACTGATGTTCCCGAATTGAGGATCATGGCAATGAGGATTTTGAGCCTGACAACTAGTTTTTCGGGTTGTGAACGAAACTGGAGCACATTTGAGATGGTATTACAATTTTTAATTGCTAATAAAATATTTGTTTCTTCCAAATAGATATGTTCTCAATGAACTTCATGTGTGATTATCTTTTATTTAGATGCATACGAAGAAAAGAAATAGGCTAAGTTCAAAGAAATTGCATGACTTAGTTTTTGTCAAATTCAATACAAGACTCAAAAGCAAACTTTCAATCCCAAACAGAAATTCCCTAGTAGCATACAATGAAGAGAGAAAAGGTCACCGAGTGGTTCATGTCTGAGAAAAAGAATGGCGATCCTTATGAGACTAGTGATGATGAAGTCTTTCCTGAAGAATAATTGACTTTTCGACAAGTGTCGATTGCTATGGGTGCTAATTCGAAGAAATAAAAGAGTGAAAAAGTTAAGGCATCCAACTCCAAGAGTAGTACAATTTCAAAGGGGAAAGCATCATCAGCTTCAAAGTCTAAGTAGCGACACGCATCAAATGATGATAATGAGGAAGAAATTGACACATCATCATCAGATTCGTCATCAGATGAGCAAGGCATGCCATCGAATGAACCAGTGGACTCTGAATCTAACTACTCTGAATCTAGTTAGAAAATATATTGTAAAGACTGATATTTAAAGTTTCTAGTATGTTTCAAATAAACTCATTAAAAAGACAATGTTGTAATTTTATAAATTATATCACTTTTGTATTGTAGAAACACTTTTCTTTTTTTCTTGAAAACTTATTTTTCTTAATTTTATGATTATATGTTGTTTTGTGCATATGCGAATGTTCTAAACGGTATCTGCAAATTCGTAAGTTGAGTGCAAATAAGCCAATGTAAGTACTATAAATTTGTTTTATGTGTTTTAATATAATCTATATAGCAAATTATATGATTATTTTTTAACCGGTATGACACCGATATGACACTCCAATATTTAGGGTCATATCGCGATATCACGCACGGTATCCAGTGTCTGGTATGTAATTTGGCTGACCGGTATGGGACCGGTATCCGATATTTAGAATATTATTTATGAGAGACAAGGGCTTGCATCTCTTCATCTATGGCCGACTGTCAGGCAGAAATTAACATTGCTTCCTGAAAAGACCGGGGTATAGAGACGGGAGAGAGAGAAAGGGTAAACTTGTAGAATATTGGGTGAATGTGATTATATAAAACAAATTGAGAAATAGGATAAGCAGTAATAGAGCGCTTATCCTTCCAAAGAGCAATGGAAAGATTATAGGTAGAAGCAGAAAAATATTGTGGTAGTTGAGGACCTGCAGCTGGAGATGGTAGAGAAATAGGTAGTGAGTTGGGAGGTGCACTTTTTGACGATGAGAAAATGCCAACAGTGGTTTCATGGAAGACACGTGTTTATCTCCTTTATGAGGCACCGATATTTGCCCAATCTCAGTAGTGGAGACAGGTAGCGGTAAAGAAAGAGAAGTGTCCAACTGGTATGTTGATGTGGAAGTGAAGAAGGGAATAGATTCAATGAAAGTAACATTAGCAGAGACAAAATACTTTTTAGATATCGAATTATAACACATAATCCTAGAGTATTCAACATATGCACATTTAATTACACGAGGAGATAGCTTGTCTAAATCAGGAGACAAATCTTGAACAAAATATGTACAACCAAATACTCGAGGTATAAGAGAAAATATAGGTATATTAGAGTAAAAACTTTAAAATGGAGTTTAACATGCAAGACAGAAGATGGTATCCTATTTATTAAATGACATGCATGCAGAATAGTATCAGACCACAGATATCTTGGAACATGTATATGAATCATTAATGTCTGAGTAACATCTAGAATATGTTTATTAGTCTATGCTTTCTTTTAGCAATACCGTTTTGCTGGGATGTGTAAGAATAAGATGTTTGATGAATAATTTTATTATTAGCACAAAATAAGGAAATATCAATTTTCATATACTTCACAGTATTATTAGTGCGCAAAACACGAATATATGTAGAAAATTGATTTTTTTATTTTCTTATAAAATAGTTCAATTATACTAGGAATATCAGATCTTGCTCTTAACAAATACATCAGTGTCATGCCAGAGAAATCATCTACAAATATAAAAAATATCTAAAGCTTTTAAAAGAGGAAAAATGACATAGTCCCCAGACATAAGAATGGACTAATTCAAATGAAAAACTACTACGTGGATTGAATCATCTTGGATACGAAATGCGATGATGTTTATCTAGTTTACATGACTCAATTTAACGTAGATATTCCAAACACAATGAGTAAAACAAGACAAAGACTCTGGAAAGAAGGATGTCGAAGACGTTGGTGCGACTATAAAAGGGAATCCGAAGAGGAAACAATAAATCCTGTTGGTGATGTCTCATCAAGAAAGTATATCCCCCGTTACTCACGACCCATATCAATTCTCATCTCAGTTTAGAGTTCCTAAAAAACACAGTAAGTAAGAAAGAATATTACAGAACAATTATTAGTTTTGGTAATTTGACTAATAGACAACAAACTAATAGGAAAATTGGGAATAAACAAAACATTATTAAGGGTTAATAAATTGGTAACGTGAACTTTTCTATCACCAATGACTGAAAAAGAGGAGTCATCAGCAATATTGATAGGAGGGTATTTATCTGAAAAATGTAGAGAGGCAAACTTACTTCTAATACCCGTCATATGGGAGACACCTCCAGAGTCTAATCCATGGTTGGCTAGAGAAAGCAATATGAGTATCAATACCTGACAAGGAAGCATGAGTAGCATGTGAACTGGCCATGGTAGATTGAAGATGGAGAAGCCTGTTAAGTTAGTTTTGTAAAAAATGTATCATCGTTGAAAATATCGAAGTGCTAGTAGAATTCATTGTTGATGCAGTATCTTTTGTTGGAGCTAAAGTATTAGCAGTTTGTGTCAATTCTGGTTTTCCATGCTTCTCCCAACAGTATACAGATATGTGTTTTTTTTTTTTGCCGCAGTAATCACATTCACAGGATTCTCATCTACAATCGGAGTATCGATCAACATTGTCACTACGACTAAGGTCTCCCCCTGAATCACGACCATGGCCACGGTCTCGTCCCCGACCAGGACAAAATGGTCATTGGAGGCAAGAGTTTAAGTTGTTGACGTATTAAAACCAGTAGAAATACGAAGGACTATGGAATATGTCGCTGTTAAGGATGGAACACTATCACCGGTAAGAATTTGACCTCTCACCTAAGTCAATAAAGAAGAATCTAATCCAAAGAGAAATTTTACAATAACGAAATTCTGACGATATTGTCTCAAGGTCTTAAGATCTGTAACCAGTGGCTGGTGAACCTCAAGCTCATCCAATATGCCTCGAAGAGTGGAATAGTATTCGGATACATACATTTTGTCTTGTTTGACAGTAAACAAGCGTTCATACAATTCAAAAACTCGTGATATATTTTTCTAATTGCCATATACTTTTTTAAGGATATCTCATATCTCTTTTGCAGTTTTCAAGAATATAACACCAGAACTTATTTTTTCTTCCATACTATTAAGGAGTCATGTAATCACGCAACAATTATTAACAAGCCACTCAGAATAGATAGGATCGTTCTCATTTGGTGAATCATCCAGTAAATATGTTATTTTTCTTTGAGCATCAGCAAATACCCTAAACGACTGAGCCCATAAAAGATACCATTCAACTTAATAGTAATAGCAGTAAGATTTTTTGGGTATAAATTCTCAGTCATGACAGGAAGGGTAATAGCAGCAGGAGATAAAGTATTTGAAGTGGATGATGCCATAGAAAAAAGTTTGGGAATCCAACTTACATAGAAGTAGTGCAGTAATGAGGATGATTTTAGTAGTGTAGACTTTCCTCTTGCAAGCAGCACTGTTCTGTTACTGTTGCTGTTGCTGTTTGAGAATTCTATTTGTTGCTGTTGCTGTTTGAGAATTCTATCTGTTGCTGTTGCTTAACAAGAATGAAGAAATGTTCTGTTGCTGTTGCTGTTTGAGAACAAAGCACTGATGCTGAACTATTGCTATTTGAGAACGAAGCACTGTTCTGTTGCAGTAAGAAGGCCAATGCTTGCTGTTTGCTGAACAAACGAACGAAGCAAAACAAAGGCAGAACAAGTGCTTGCTGTTGTTGTTTGCTTGATGTTGTTGGGATCGCTGTTGGTTGTTGGGATCGCTGTTGCTTGAGCGAACGAAGCGAGCTGGGGCCGCCACAGGAAATCTAGGGTTTTTCTTTTCCTCTTTTTTTTTTTTTTTTTTTTCCTTTTTTTAGTGGATGGTTGAGATTGATATGTAATCGGACTGCACGACTGAGATCTATTTCTCAAACCCACTCTGATACCATGTCAGAAAAGAAATCAGGATCAGAACTCAATCTCTATTTTTATATCTATTACAAGTCAGAAGATACATATATTTATAGATCTCTCAACTTCATATAAATCTCTCAATAAGTGATGTGGTACTAAACTCAAACCAAACCCAAATACAAAATGGTATTTTAATCTAACAATGCTTTTTATGCATACAGACTGACTTATCATGTTCTTTCCTAATTATCTTTAATAATTGTGTATAGTTCACCTACCTCCATTAGTTTGTTGTTGTTATTTAATTTACTTTATGATTCTGAGAAATTACTGGAAGATGATATTGACTAGTTTATCTTTTAATTACCAGGTACTGGTTATGTTTGCAATACTTACTTTGGAACTAAGCCATACCCTCTGGACATAACAAGGATTTTCAATTTCAGTAATGAAATTTGCCGCAGGTATGCCCTAGCATTTATTTTTTCATGTGCTAACCTCATTGGAAGTGAAGAGCTAACTGATGAAGAATTGAAAATATGTATTAATGTGTAGAAGTGTAAATGATTATTAATATTTAGTCAAGTATCAGAATATCTATATTTGCGTCAATTATGAAGAAACTTGTGTTTTCTACTCAATATTAAAAAAAATTATGAATCGGCATTCGTACTAGTTGATCATTTGTGATATCAAAATCAGCAAATATCAGGTGTATAGTAACATTTAGAACTATCAGCAATATCCGACTAATGTACTATATATACCCATACGAGGTACCTTAAAGTCTGATACAATATAAGCTCTACATATTTGTATTGGCTCATGTTTAGGTTCCAATTGTTTTCAGTTGTTACTTCAGTATTCTGGTTTTATTAGTTATTTTGAGAACAGATTAATTGCAACTAGTTGAATTTATTTTCGGTGTGTAAAAAGTTATTTTATCTATATCATGTTATGATTGGTGACTACCCATTTATGTTTATATTTTTGTAAACCAATCTACCTAACTTTAATGGCTAAGGAACAACACTCAGAGAAAGTTGTTGTTCATCTGGGAAACAATTAGTTGCTTACATGTAGTCTCTCTATCAATAAACTATGCCCTGTAACTGACGAGAAGGTGCTGGGGAAATCAACGCAGCCTGCCTGGTGCCTTGCTGCCTAGTCGGTGCCTAGGTGCCGCCTAGGCAGTTTGGATGGTTTTGTTCACACACACACACATATGATTAACATACAATAATTCATAACAAGCACGTTTAGAATAATTATTAAAATTTGACTTTCAATTCTAGCAAGGCAACGAGAATGCGGAACACCAACGAGGCAACATAGTGGTGGTGGAACTGCATGAACAGGCAGTGAGATGGCATGATGACCATTAAAGGCTAGGGAGAGAAGACTTGTGAGAGGGATCGGGAAGTGAGTCCATGTCGAAGTGGCACTGAGGTGGAGGAGCTCATGACTTGTTGGAGATCGAAGGGGAGGGTGGGATTCATGATTCAGCATGCAGGCATAACCCAATCTTGATACTCCCTTCTTATGAGATAGGTTGGCATTGCTTTGAGATGGATCCGACGTTTAACCAAAGCATTTAATAAAGTGATTGGCCATCTGAGCAAATCGAATCTTGACTTAAATGACCCAAATTCGTGCAAGCAAATGCCTTACCGTCACCATTAGTTCGACGAACCGCCCATAAGCAAATCGTGCGACCCTGGGCAGCCTCCGCATAGGTGGGTGTCTAGGCGGCCTGATTATACATTTGTATACTTTATACTCAATGCGATTTCCTTATCGATACCGTGAAACATCACTTGATTGTCTTTCATTCATGCTAGATTTACCGTTTCCCATAACTCATGACTAGAATGCAATATTAAATCATTTTCCTATCCTGATCCTTATTTCACTGTCCTTGCTATGCTCATGCTTCGCATACTAGATTATTGTTGCATGTTTTCTAGCTATAATTGTTAGGTTTAATCTCTTGATGGCATTCTGCATTTATCGATCAAGGCATTGTTGGAAATGGCTACACCCGTATCTATCATTGTTCTTGCGATATAACCAAGGCAGAGACCCAAGGCGGGGTGGATTAGCCATCGAGAGTTGGTGAGGAGCATGACACCTAATTTGCAGTAGTGCGATTATGAGATGGTGCTTCGGGGATGGCCAATCACCCTACACATAACGGTCTATTTTGGCGGTTCCTTTTATTATAGTATCTGCGCGCTTGGGTCTGGATTGAGGAGGATGATTGGCAGATACTTTGTCGACCTGCACCTTTGATTTTACTTGTCTCCTTTGGATTATTGTATAATTATCTTACTATTGTAATTTTTCTTCTTATTTTTGTATTATTCAAACTTTATGCTCGTTTATTTCTTATTTTACATGGCAGTGAGTTCTTTGCTTCCTATGATACTGTATGTGGACCTATTACATTTAGTTTTCATTAATTTTGCTCTACTTATAATACTATTTGGCCTTGCATATGATGTTATGTATGCGTGTCAGTAGCGCACTTTGTTTCCGTATCCCTTTGGGAAACGGATAGTTACAAGTCTGGAACAATGATTAGAACTAAGAAAAGAGGGGAATTGAGCAATAGGGGTACAATGGTTGGGAACATTGTTGAAAATAACGCTGTTATGAAACCCATTATATTGCGTTACGTAACCTAACGGAAGCCCAACGCTACGTAACAACTGGAAATAACTCAGTGCACTGTAACAATACGTTTTTTATGTTAATTTACGTTATATTACATAACGTTACGTTAAATTACGTTATATTACGTTATTTACAAGTATTTTTTTAGTAATTTATATATTATTGTTGATTATTATTTTGATTATTAAAAAATTGCTGTAATTTTCTTACTTAATTAGTTATTCGCTTGTTTGATTGATTTTGAAATTGCTAACTTATTAATTTAAGTTTATTTCTTCTTCACTTGTTTTATTTCTCGTCCGGTTGCTGAAATTTACTTGTTGATTATATTGAATTTTTAACTTAACTGAAATCAACAATTATAAATAAGATAAATTGAATATTACAAAATATAAATTGCAACAATGATAATAACTGGAACTGAAATAAAAAATTGAAATGTTGCTTTTTTATTTAAATGATGACTGGAATAACAGTTGCAGACTTGATATAATTTATGAAGATATGTGAAAATTATTATAAAACTTAATATAACATTTGAATAGATTATGTATTACAAAATAATTTTATATTCTTTTTTTAGATATTTTAAATTTATTTTTCAATTTAATAAAAATTATTTTATATAGTTTTATATTTATTTTTATTAAATAAATAGGAAATTGCATAACCTATGTTATGCGTTACGTTATATGCGACAACCTAACAAAGACAAAACGTTAAATTACCGTTATCGCTATTTTAAACATTGGTTGGGAAGGTCCTTTAAGTTGTAGGTGCTGGGTCATTTTCCAGATTCAGTAACATCCATTATTAAATATGTTTGGTTCCTGCACCCAATAATAATCGGCCTCTTTACTGATCCTGTTTTAACTCGGATACTAGCCGGATTCACATGGGACGAATCTGATGCAGATCTTGTTTATCCAAAATCGAACTTGTACCTTATATGTATTAGAGTGGGTCACAATGAATCTGTCCATCACAGCCAATAAGGACATGTCCATTTGTTAAAAACATGCTACCTTGTCAAGTTATTGGGCACCTGCATACAAATAGATATAAAATTACTGATTATGTTGTTAAAATAAATGTACTTCGTGTATATAAAAGAAATGTTAGAGAATTCATGTGCAGAAAATAATCAACATACCATCTGTTCATCCATTAAATGTTATTATAAAGACATTTACACATCCTTCAAATGGACAATAGTGAAGCGTCTAATCGTGATGTTATACTCTTTATTAACCTTAATACTGACCTCGTCAAAGTCCTGTGTTCATGTATGAGTAGCCATTTTTTAGATTTATCTTGATAATAGAATGTTCTCTTATACACCATGCTACTTGATGAGCAGACTTGTAAAGGATACTTGCGTCAATCTTCATTTACCTAATCCTGAAAGCTTGATAACAAACCTTTAATAGTTAATGTTATAATGCTTTGTGTATCTTTTGAAGTACTTCATATTCTATGAGCTGCAACTTCATCCGTGTTATTTTCATCAATTCAGGATTCTTCAAGGCCCCTTTTCTGATTTCTGTTCATCTCAATTTTTTGAAAATGGTTCCCATGAATTGCATGAGAATGTTCAGTCTTCAGAATTTCAGTGCAATGCCAAAGCTACATCCTTAAAGCCTGATTGCGTTCTGTCTGGAGGTTCCGTACATGGATCAGAATCTGATCAGGATGAAAGTTCTTCTATATGTGCACAGCCAGATGATACCAGAGAAACATTAGATCCTATGGGCATAGGGCCAGGTTCTTCTAGTGGAATTGACGGCAAACATGATATTGTTGCTTCCTCTGTGCAAAAGTCAGTACATCCAGGCAGACATGCATCATCAGAAGACATAAAATCATGGAAGGAGAAAGGCTTTACTAGGTAGACTATTTTGAATGAGTTAATTTAAAAAAAAAAAAAACTTATTTCTTGATAATGATGTTTCATGTTTTCCTTTTTTGTCATACAGCTTGATAGTTGCTGCACCAGAAATGGATGTGGGGACAATAGTTCAAGATTTGCTACCACTTCTGTCATACTCTGCACCGTTTGTAATTTATCATCAATACCTTCAGGTGTGTTTCAATTGAACTCAACTTAGGGAACTATGACCTTGTCGTGCTAAAAGTTTTTGTGCTCTTGTGCAATTATTCTGATGTTTAACATGCAGACCGTTTTTTTTTTTTTTTTTTTTTTTATATATAATGCAAAGTGCCTGACCTCAGTAAACTATTTTTTGCATTTTGATGGGTTCAGGTATCCTTCCCAAATAATAAGACTACTTATTGCAGTTTTTCAATATAAATATTCCTTAAATCTCATCCCATTATTTGTTGGTTAGCCATACATATTTCACATTATCAAACTAAAAGATCCATCCTCACAAAAAAAAAAAAAACGAGAAAAATTTCTTGTGGCTCCCAAGGCATTTTGGGGTGTGAAACTATGAGTATGCATGCGCATTGCATGTTGACATCTATTGCATAAACTTATTTAAATCAAGTTGTAAAAGTACTAATTTGCGACCCAAAAATCATATATTACCAAATAGATTATCTGGACTAAATTGGTAAGCTCTAAAGCTGTCCAGAAAGATATATATTTTGTTGAGCATTCTTGGTTTTTTTTTTTTTTTTTTTGTACATCCGTTTTCCTTATTCGTCAATTCAGAACGTAATGTCATAACCTTTTCTGTTTACTATACAGGGTCCTTTTGAACTTTGGCCAATTGTAAGGGAAAAAAAAAAAATCCGACGATCTGTTGGTTTTCCTTCTCCTTCAGAAAAATTTGTTCTTTCTCACTTTGGATCTTTACCACATGATATTTCTAATGATATCTTCTCATTTCCTGTAGGATATATTTGTAATTACCTGTGTGAATTGTCGTGGATTTCCTATTCTTGTTTCATGTTGAGGTTTTAACCTGGCCTTGAAGGATCATTTCAATCATTTTAATTGGTTCAAGTTCAAATTTAGTTGCTTTTGCTGAAACAGAGAATAAAAACTAAGAGAACTAACATATATGAAAAAAAAAATTGAAATGCGATCCATTGTGTTACATGTCAAAGGAGTAGTCAATATCAATGCGAAGAGACAAATCCATAAAATAGCCATGGCATATAATTATATATTATTTGCTTTTCAAATGTAAAGGAGTAGTCAATATCAATGCAAAGAGACAAATCCGTAAAATAGCCATGGCATATAATTATATATTATTTGCTTTTCAAATGTTTATTATGCATGACCAATGCTAACAACCACTAGTATGTCTTTTAGACAGTTAAGAAAATTATCTGCTCGCTATATTGTTGGTGTTTGAGAATGTGATTTCAGTTGCCTCCTTATCTAATAGCTTTACTTGAAGACAATTGCATTTTCTAAAAGCTTATAGAGAAAATTTTCATCCTCCATCTTCATACTTTGACTAGAAAAACTTTACAGTCTGCTACTCATTTAGTTGGTTGCATGTGCTAAACTGCTTAATCAACCAGATAGGCTTTCTTACCTTCAAATTTGCATGATAGACTTTCTTACCTTCAAATTTGCATGTTAGGTTTGTTGCATGCCTCTTTGTTCTCCATATTTATGAATGAAGCATTATGTATGGGAAGCAATAATCCCATTTGATAAAAATAAATAAACTTAGATGGCTATGATAATCAAGTGACGTACCCAGATCGTTTTTCTGAGCCGTCAAAATTTTTACTGTAAAATGCTCATTATGAATACAAATGAAGCTGTTTCATCATTTATTGCTGTAATGCAAGAACTAAGAAAAAGCTATCTGTTAAACACGAAACTTAGAAAAAAACTCTCTATCATACACTTGAAATTAAGTTTTTTTAAAAAATAATCTTAAACCTTTTTGTGGTCTTCTTATTTCTCATCCTTTTTTGATGTTTCAGTTTCATAATTTTTGAAATATGTACATAATTCAGTTAAAATTTTTAAATACTAATAGTATGTACTGAAGAACTAAAAATACATACCTGAGTTTTGGAGTACTGAAAAAGGAAATATTGCTGAAGTCCCTTTACAACTTAATAGTATGGAAAGTAATTGAAGAAAATAGACTGCATATACATGATTTGGAGATTCAAGAGAACGAAGCTTATTTTCATGTCCTCTTGCTTGGTTCAGCTTCTTTCTTTTTGTTATTAGCAAATTTTACAAATTTACCTCCGATTCCATATTTCCATGTTTTTTTTTCCTTTCTTTGTGGGGATTAGTTTTAACAGCGAGACTAGATTGATAAGGTAAAGAATAGAAACAATGCTTTGTCATCATGTAAGCACAAAACTTTCATATCTGTAAGTTGGCTTGCTGGCATTACCAAACACTTGCCTGTTGCATTTCCTGATATTGGTGACTAGCACAGAAGTCCTGCCAGTCAAGTTTGTGCTTAAAAAAAAAAATTCTGGCTTGCTGCATAGATCACCTGCATTTACAATTACATTTTTAACCTTCCATATACCTAGTAGGAGATAACAAATGTACATTAAGCTTGTACTGCTTTTCCCTAGAGGAGAGAAGGTAGCCTGTAGCTTATGCCTTTGATGCATAAAGATGGGCTTATCATGTTCTTTACTCGTTAAGTATAGCATATTGTGTATAGTTCATCTACCTCCATTATTTTGTTTTTGTATTTCATTACTTAGTATTAAATCAAATTATAAGTCAATTTTACATATGATGCATGATACTGATTCAGCTAGGACTCCAGTATTTACTCACAAGTCACTATTAGAAGTTGACTGTAGAATTGAACAAAAATAATTGCTCGGAGTCTGAGAGAGTGAAGAAGCTTTTGCATTGTGTGATACATGCATGTTAAGGCTCATTTAATTTTGGAAAGCAAACTCTTTCCAAGAAATGTGAAGAATAAGTTTATCACTTGGTCACATCTTAAAATGTAATTTTCTATTTTTATATTCAGTGCTTATAAGACAATGCAAATTAATCCTTTACCTTCTGCATAGAGGAATCTAAACAGTGAGGCAAATGTAACTGTAGGTTTAAAGATTCTACAAGCTTGCCTTCACTGATTCACAATTGTGCCTTAGAGATGTAACGGACAGGAAAGCACCTTATGAATACCTAACTAGATTGATGCAAAAAGAATAGGAATAATGAGGAAATTTTCCCAGTAGAACCTCATGGAAGTGTTTAGCAAGTGGATTTGGGAGGTTTATTGACACACTAGATCCTCTCAACACCAGCCAAACACCAAAAAAATTTGGTTGGAGTTGGGGGTAATCGTGAGTTCAGGCTGAAGGAGAATAATAGGGTTTTTGGAGAAAAAAAAAATATTATTCACTTTCCCCTCTTATCTAGGTCAAAGCACTTATTTTGGGATATATATATATATATATATATATATATATATATATATATATATATAAAATTCACTTTTCCCTCTATTCTAAGTCAAAGCACTTAATTCCTACCCCTCCTTATGTGGAGTTGGGTTTCAAACTTGTTTCTTGATGTGACAACTCCAATCCTATTAATATCTCTCTTCTAAAGTGTCCAACACCTACCCGCTAACTCTTACCAAACAAGGTTGTGGAAAACAGTGGAGTGAAGCAGCGTGGGTTTGCTTCATCTTTTATAACCATAGTGAGGCTTAAGCGGCAAAAACTGCCAAGGCTAAAGTGTGTAAATATACAGTTGTGTCTGTGTTGTGTGTCTCATGCACATGTGTATGCATGTGTTTGCGCGTGTGCGGGTGTGGGTGCGTGCATGCATGCACGGGTGCTTGCCTGTGTGTATGGGTGCATGCGTGTGGGTGTGAGTGTGTGTGTGGGTGTACGTGTGTGTGTCTGTGAGAATAATAGAAATGAGCTGACAGTTTATATAAATTACCTGAGTTGCGGTACGTTTCTACTATCTCAAGTAATTTTTCTCAAATTATTTTTTGGATTATGATCTCAACCTCACTACTTCACTCATATCCAATTGCTTGGGTTTTAATTTTGATTTGACTTTCCATTAATTAGATAAATCAATAGTTTTCAATGAATATAACATTTTGAATTCACTTGATGGAATGATAAATGAGCTCTAAAATCCATAGAAGTTTTTCCTAAAGAAGTTAGGCTGTAGACTTAATGATCCAAAAAATAAATAGGAAAATATTAATGGGATTACTATTTTTTTGCTGCTGCTAAGTCATTTACAGTAATCCCAAACACGCACGTGCACGCATTCGCATATTATATATATATATATATATATATATATATATATATATATATATATATATATATATATATATATATATATATGATAATAATAATAAATATTAAAATATAAGGAATTTCAGAAAATCATAGAAGAAAAATTCTACAAATAAATATATATATTTTTTTATTGATATCTACTAATCATAATATTTTATATGCAATATTACATTTTTTGACCTATCATGCTGTCAAAAATAAATATGATTTGTATAGATGAAATAAACAAGTCTTGGGGTCTTTTTATGCTCTTTTATGGATTTTTTTGCGAGTAAAATGTGACGGCCTTCTTTTTCCTTCTCTGTTGGCCAAAGAGAAGCAATCTGTGCCCACTTCCGCTTTAAAATTTGCTTAAGTGCTGCTTTTACAGCAATGCTACCAAACAAGCCCTACAATCGAGTGACTTATAAGACCAAAAACATTTTATCACCAGTATAGTATGGACACTGCAAATGCATACTAAATCTAGAATATGAAGAGTAGATTTTTTTTTTTTTTTTTTTTCAGGATCAGTCAAATCTCTAAGCCTAATTTTCTACTCTTCTGACAGGATCAGTTACATCTCGCAACCTAATTTTCTGCTTTTATTCAATTCTTACAAGAGACTGCAAGTTAATCCTCTCCCTTTTATTGTAACTCCTGCCCAGTGGCATCAATAAGCGAGTCAAGTGTAACTGCAGGTTTAAAGACTCTACATGCTTGCAAACACTGATTCACAATTGACCCTTGGAGAAGCAACAGAACAAAGGACACCTTACAAACAGCTAACCTGATTGCTGCAAAACAAATAGGTGAAAAGGAGTACTTTCCCATTTGAACCTAGATGACTTCTGATAATCACTGTTATATTATGGACACCGGAGTGCATAGTAAATCAAACATAAAATAAGCATCTTGATTCTTGAAGTAATTGAATAGTATACCCTGCTAACCTTTTGCCATCAAAATCATCTCATTTTGAAGCTTTCAATCTGGATAATAATACTTAATAAAGATTTTAAAGGGAACTGGCATCTATGTCCTCTGAATTTTTCCTGTTGAGGTACCTATGGCTTCTGACTTGCACATTGGGGAGAGAAGATCATATTAGACGTTAATTGCATTTCCATTGAAGTCTAACATCGTGTTTATTCCTTGCATGCTGACTGAGGAAACTCCTAAAGATGATCACTTTTGCTGTTATGGTTCATTTTTGTAGTTATTTTGTTCTGTGCTACTCTGCTCTTTCTAGGTAGCAAAGCTGGTTTAGTATTTCAGTTCTACTCTCTGGCATATTGACATATCTCTGCATGAAAATTTTCTCAGCCCCTTGCGGCATGCATGCACAAGCTACAGGCTTCAAAAATGGCTATTGGTCTGCAAATTTCTGAACCGTGGCTACGGGAATACCAGGTGTGTTTTCTGCATTTTTTTTTTTATTTATAGGTATAACTTCACCATGGGCTTTGCAACTACTTTGTTGCTATCATATTAATTTGACAGTACAATGGAGTATATTCTGTCACTCTTCTCTGCAGTTTCCTGTAAAAACTTCCGTGTAGTTTGAACTGCTATGTAGTAGTGAAATAATGCTTTGTATTCGTATGTTTATGTTGTTGCCGGTGGAAAGAGGGATGCTGCTTCCAATTCAAAGTTACAACACTCATGAGTTGCATCACATGATACAAGTGTCTTATGGTATAAGATCTTAGGGTACGAAAGGCAGATTTCTTTTGGTTAATACAAATTAATTAGTGTCACCATGTACTATCCTTTCTTTCCTAGAAACTCCGTTAAACTAGTGAGAGATCTGGGGCCCTCACCTACATTTGTGCTGCCATGCACTCACTTAGAGTTGTGGTAGCTTCTCGTTTTATGTTCCTTGTATTCATTGGATTTTAGTTGTTTTCATTCTAAGATCACCTCGGTCAATTATTGTGGAACCATGTGTTACCATCAGTTTCATACGATTCATAATCAGCACATATGCTGAGTTCCCTTACATTAACATCTTCTGGATTGCAGAACTCTGGACTGAGGTTTAATTTCTTGAAATCTTTGATGTGCTTCAAATCATTATAGATAGGCGCCTTTTTTGGCCCCAGTAATCAGAGTTTTATATTTTTATCTAGATAAACTGCATTAGTGGCTGAAGGGTTAATCTCTACTGGTGTTTTCATTCTTCAGTTATTATGGTCTGATGAATGTAACCTTTTCATTGGTTTATGGATCACTTAGTCTGCTTTCCCCACAAAACCCCAACATGTGCGATCCTGAATCCTCCGGTAGTCATTTATGCTATTAAGTACGAACGCTTGTATTGTGAAGCCGTATTGTCATACCTGACAACGCATTGTTGTTGTTATGTATGTATTTTTTTAAGATTTTGTCATAGGCCGGTGTCTTAGTATCATCTCACAACCGTGTCGGCATGTCAGTATCCATGTGTCCAAGCATTTATGACAAGGGATTAAAAGAGAAGATATAATACATCACTGTATATGGTTGTTTTGAAAAAGTGAAAATTTGAATACTTGTCTCCCATATTCTACTTGAGTAATGCAACCTAGCATTTATGACAAGTTGCTTGCATGCTACACCATAGGTTGTGTTTTAAAAAAAAAAAATTCCATGGACTGTATCTGCAAACCTTTTCTATGAAGCATGGACCAATGTTTAAAATAGCGATAACGGTAACGTAACGTTTTGTCTCTGTTAGGTTATGTCGTATATAGCGTAACGCATAACGTAGCTTATGCAATTTCCTATTTATTTAATTAAACATAAATATAAAAATGTATAAAATAATTTTTATAAATTGAAAAATAAATTTAAAATATCTAAAAAAGAATATAAAATTATTTTATAATACATAATCTATTCTAATTTTATATTAAGTTTTATAATAATTTTAGAATTTATCTTCATAAATTATACTAAGTCTGCAACCGTAATTTCAGTCATCATCTAAATAAGAAAACAAGATTTCAATTTTTTATTTCAATTCCAGTTATTATCATTGATGTAATTTATATTTTATAATATTCAATTTATTTTATTTGTAATTGTTGATTTAAGTTCAGTTAAAAATTCAATAGAATCAACAAGTAAAATATTTCAACAACCGGAGAGGAATTATAATAAGCAAACAAGGAAATAATTGCTAATTAATAAGTTAGCAATTCCACAAGCAATCAAACAAGCCAGCAACTAATCAAATAAGAAAATTACAGTAATTCGCTAATAATCAAAATAATAATTAACAATAATATAGAATTTACTAAAATTTAATTGTAAATAACGTAACATAACGTAATTTAACGTAATGTTACGTAATATAACGTAAAATAATATAAAAAAAACGTACTGTTATGGTGTACTGAGTTATTTCCAGTGGTTACGTAGCGCTGGAGTTCCGTTAGGTTATGTAACACAATATAACGGGTTTCATAACGCGGTATTTTCAACATTGGCAAGGACACTCCTATCGCAAAGTTGTGTTCATGTCTAACATGCATGTTGAAGATGCGTATCCTATGTATTTTTTAGAATTTTCCTCATGTTGGCGTGTCATGTCCGCAGCGGCATTGCCGTCCATGCATCATAACCTTCTTTTACAGGGTGGATATGCTATAAAAGTGTAAATTCTGTCTCGTACTACTAACTGATTAGATTGGTAATTTAGAATTACTTGTACGGTAGTATATAACCGCTCCAAATATAGGAAGGCCATACAGTAGTGTTTGATGACCTTGAGTTGTAAGAGAAAGGGGTGATCTTTATGAGCCATTCTGATTAATGCTTATTAATTAAATAAGATCCATGGTAACCTGCAGAGCCACCATTCGCTTCTTTTGGACTTGTAGGTAGCCTTTGCATTACATAAGCTTTCATTTTTACTTTATATTCTTTGGACTTGTTTTATTAGAACTGGAGTCTTATTGTGACATTATGTGTTCAAGAATTTTAATTTTATCTTTATGTTTATTATTATGTTATCTTCATCTTCGAGTAGAAGAACTCGCTTATCTGAGGAGTAGAGTAATCAGTATATGACTTGTTGATGAATGATTGAAATTTGAGAATTGATATTTGATTGATTAGCTGACTGTTGTAGTTTCCTGGATTCTTTCTCAAACTTTTTCCTCCTTAAATTTATTCCCTTCTTCAAAAGCTGCCTTTTGGTAGGAAGGCAACTTTATTTTACTTTGAACCATGCCTGGAACCCGGAAGACTGGCAAGAAAAGTCTGATGGAAGTCTCGTTAATATGTTACTTAATTGTCCAGTGGGGATTGGTTTACCTGATTTGTGGGATGAAATGGAGAAAATACAGACCAGGGGTCAAACTGCAGTTTTTGATACAGCGAAGATACTTCCATGATGTTGGTTGACACTGTAGGACTCTGAAGGCTATAAGACATAATGTCCTAACTGTAATAATTTGTGTTTGGACCTTTGTTTTAAATATCCTCAATACGGCCGATATATTTCTCGATATATTTTTTTTCAGGATCAACCTTGACAATACACTATAAAGGGTTCTTCTCATTTTTTGCACATATCAGCTGATAATATCACCCGATATATAGTCCTAGTATATCACCTCGCTATATCAGTCCTCGATATGTTAGCTGATATGGTTTAGTTTTTTTAGTTGACTTTTTAACATAGAAATATGTTTGGTGTCCATGCCTAATATTATTCCCATGTATAAAAGAAAATCTAAACTTCTAATTTTGCTTAAATCAACCAAAATTTTAAATTCTTGCCATGGAAATTTGAGAGTTATAATCTTTCTAACATGCCAAGAGTTAAAATCTTCTTCAAGATTCCCTTCTTTCTTTCACTTCTTCTCTCTTTACGTATTATGCTCACTCAATTATTGTTATTGTCATTGTTACTATTGCCATTCTTGCCGTTACTATTATTGTAACTAATCTTCTTCAAATATTATCCTTATCGTGTGTGAATCTCAATTATTTATATAATATATGTTTTCAGGTTTAATTGAATATGTTTTATGGTTTATTTAATTTTGATACTTGTATATACAAACATGTTCTTGAATACCTTTATATATATGTTATGTCATACTAGTTAGTATTCTCCACAAAAATTTTGCTTTCTTCTATTGATTATGATGTTTACAACGAAAGAGGAATAATAAAAAAAAAACAAACGAGAAGATTTATATTTTATCGCTCTCTTTTACAATAAAAGTGGGTTCTAATGTGGCGATGGGATCTAACTAGTCGAACATATTGACAATCCGATGAGAAGATCTCTCTTTGATGAAGAAGATGGTGGCCGGCCCTAGCTTCTCTCTCTGCTGGTCCTATGGCTTCAAAACTCTCGCGTGTAACTTGAATTGCTAAAAGATCCCTAAAGTCTCCTCAAAGAGGCTATTTATAGATTTTAGTTGGTTATGAGAGTTTCCATAGGGATAGAAATAGAAGGTTTTTGTATTTATAAGGATTCTAATCAAATATTTGATTTTGATTTAAATCTCTTGATTTTGGATTCTGATTGGATTCAATTTGAGTATTAGATAATCCCAAATCTCAATCACAATCAATTTAGAATTCTGAAAATTTGCCCATGCGGAGTTAAATACTCTGGACGCGGACCTAAGCTTTTAGCTTCGCGTTTCACCTATTCATGCGAAGTTAAACTCCGGCCGACGTGAAACTATGGACTTAGCTCTGCGTTTTGCGAAGTTATTTGCTATCTTTTGAAATTTTATCCTCCTACAGTTAGATTTAACCACTTGTAAGGTATTAAATTTACATATTTAACGACATATATAATATTTAATATGAACGTATGATATGTGCTCGTATGTCCGATATATCGTTTGATATTCACTATTTAATATGAATAGAACCCATCTGATACGATCTCAATATCCGATATATTAGTTTGGACTATTATATAATATGAATGTATTAAATAATCCCAAATCTCAATCATAATCAATTTAGGATTCTGAAAATCTGCATATGCGGAGTTATATACTCTGGATGCGGAGCTAAGGTTTTAGCTTCGCGTTTCACCTATTCACGCGAAGTTAAACTCCAACTGATGCAAAACTATGGACTTAGCTCCGCGTTCTGTGAAGTTATTTGCTATCTTTTGAAATTTTATCCTCCAACAGTTAGATTTAACCACTTGTAAGGTGTCAAGTTTACATATTTAACGACATATATAATATTTAATATGAACGTATGATATGAGCTCGTATTCCGATATATCGTTCGATATTCGCTATCTAATATGAATAGAACCCACCCAATACGGTCTTAATACCCGATATATTAGTTTGGACTATTATGATTTTGTTTAGTATTGTGCTGACAGTGGACAGACAAGTTGACTTAGATACATGTGCAAGAAAAAAAAAACTTTTCCAGCCACTGCAAATTAAAAGTTGAGGATAAAGACCTGTAATTTTTGAAATTCGGTAATGAGTGCACGTAAGGAGGTTATGAATGCAGTCAATGTTTGAGGGCTGTTCTACAGTCGAAGTATCACAGCTAAAGAAACCATAAAGGAGTTGCTGCCTTCTACTAACTAGTTAGTCATTCCTCCAACAGAATCACACCTAGATTGGAGACAAGGATCTTCACAACATTGCACTGGAAAGAAACTTGGAACCAGGAGTCGTAGTTAGTTCGTTATGGGCACAACACAGCTCCTTAAAAAAAAAAGAAGGATTTCTTTAATTATATAAAATTCACCACTTTATTTATGTTGCAAGAGAGGCATAATGCCCTATTATTATAAGAAACCTCGATTGAAGTTTTACTTTACCTCTAAGTAATCATTCCTTTAATAGTAGAGTAGCAATCTTACTCTTGGTATACCTGTCTTTTATGATAAGCCTTGATGGATTTTCTCTCACGTCCTAAATTTAGGCTGATAATTTACCATAAAAAACAAATGGACAAATTTGGAGAGGTCTTGAACTACAAAGTTATCTGTCCTTTCTTGAGTCCAGAAGTCTTTGCCCAATTCATCATGTGACTTGAGAGTCTTAGTAAATTAGGTAAGTACGAAAATAGAATTTTGTTATATCCTGAACTTAGGCTGATACTTTGTCATCAAAATCAAATGGATTAATTTGGAGAATTCTTGTACTACAAAGTTGTCGATCTTATTCTTATGTCTGAAATAGTCATTTTCCCAATCTATAAAATACAGTTCCAGTTACGAGTGCTTTTTCCCCTGTTGTGCATTAGTATCCAAATTTCATCGTCTGTTCTGATCGTTTACAATACTTCAACATGGCTGAATCTAAACTATGGTAACTTTTTTATCATCATGTTCGCGTTGGAACCTGACTTGGAAATATGCAACAAGCATCCGTCGCATCACATTAGACATAGTTATTTGATTAGGCAGCCTGGAAACCTGACTTCAAAATAAGAAACATGCGCTCATGGCATCACATTAGACATAAGTCGGCAGCCTGTCCTATGTTGAAAGCTAGGAATGGGTAGTGCAACACATAAAAAAAAAAGAGTCTGATGTATTTATTTTTTCTTGAATGCCATTAGTTGTGATAGTTAGGCATTTCTAACAGGGAATGGTTGGAGAATCAATGAGAATTTATCAACAACTGTGGTAAAGTTTTAGGTATGTTTTTGAGGCTGTCCCGTTAAAGCTGACTGCACATCCTTTACTTGGGGGCAGTTAAATACAGACAAATATTGAGCATTGTACAATTGAATTGTTATATTCCATACAAGTCGTTCATTAACTTACGCTATTTGCTTTCCATAGCTGAGCTAGGCACAAATTAGAGAGATCAGGTTCAATACTGTCAGTTCGTGTAAAATTCCTTTGTTTTACTTGGCATTCCTTTATGTTTGGTAATTGTATGATACATGGATCACTGGTAGAACCTTCGAATTTTTAACATTGAAGCTGGTTTAAATGTTATCATCTGTCACTTTCAAAAGGCATCTTTAAGCCCAAGAGTCTATGCAGTACTTTCAGTACTGCCATTGGCTCAGCACCGAATAGTGGTTTCACTTGAAAAACTGGATGCGATAACCAATCTTATATCTTGGAGTAGAGATACACCAGTTTATGGTATATCCTTCAAGACAGGAGTCAGAAATGCGTGCTTCTGTTTGTCATGGTCCTACCAGTCAACACCAACTTAAACATAGTATGCCCGTTTTAATTTGTTGTAATGTTTTTCAGATACATGTTTTCATACCTGAGCTGGTCCCTTAAGTAGTGTATGCTCATCAGTTATAGATATCATTTTATTGTAAAACCATTCTTTTTATTGACTAGGGTTGATTATATTTCTGTTTATTGTTAAAAAGTTAATTAATATACTTGTATGCCTTGAATACTCTGCTCATCAATGTAATGCTAATGTAGGTTCTTCCATCTCGTACTCATCCACATATGCAAATGAGTGGATTTGGTGGTTATATTTTAAGCGGAACTAGGATCTCCAGTAGTGAGCCTTGCAACGGGAACTAACAGAAACCGAATGCTCCACATCATTGGGTGGGTTTGCTTTCTGTAGCATATGTACTCTCTACAAAGAGCAGTGAAAGAAAAACAGAGGCAGTCACGAAAAGCTGGTGCAGTTTAAAGAACAATACACTATGGTCTATGCCACACCATGTCGTCAGCTGTTTTCTTTTTATTGGCTGAGGAGCCTAGGAGGTATGGCACCCTAGTCTATGACAAACAGTAATCATCTTGCTATGACGAATAGTAGATTTTCCTTGTGCAATTTAAACCTTAATCTTGTAAATCACCTATCTTATTAAATTATCAGCAAAAAGTTTTGATATATAATTATGGTTATTGAATTTCTTTTTCTCCAAAATTTATAAACTTCTAAGATTTTACAGTAGTTGCAAGTTTTGGTAACTATGATATCAATTGATGAACAGATATAGTGTGCACTCTCTAATAAGCTGTTGGTCACCCTATCTCGCATGGGACATGACCCAAAGCACTGATTTACTCAATTCTAGAGCCATATAAAGAATTTGCTTGATCTAACCAAGTGGATTCAAAACCAATATTTAAAATAATGATAACAGTAACGTTTTGTCCCTGTTAAGTTATATAGCATGTAGCGTAATGCATAACGTATGTTATGCGATTTTCTATTTATTTAATTAAAAATAAATATAAAACTATATAAAATAAATTTTATGAATTGAAAATTGAATTAAAAATTCTAAAAGAAAATATATAAAATTATATCCCAGTATTAATTCTAAATTTCTAACAAGTTTCACATTAGTTCTCAAATTTATCTTCATAAATTAAATTACATTCACACCCATAATTTCAGTCATCATCTAAATAAGAAAACAAGCTTTCAAAGTTATTTTCAATTATTATCAATATTGTAATTTATATTTTGTAATGCTCAATTTATGTTATTTTTAATTGTTTATTTTAGATTAATTAAGAATTCAATTTAATCAGCAAGTAAGAAATTTTAGTAATTAGAAAGGAATTATAACAAAAAAAAGTAATTGGAAAGAAATTATAACAAGATAAAGATATATAAGATAACAATATCACAAGCAATTAAATAAGCAAATAACAAATCGTTAAGTGAAAAAAATATAACAATTCACTAACAATCAAAATAAATAATCGAAAGCAATATAAAAACTATTGTAAATAATGTAACATAACGTAATTTAATGTAATGTAACGTAAAATAACATAAAAAATGCACCGTTACGGTGCATTGAGTTATTTTCGACTATTAAGTAACGTTGGCTTTCTATTAAGTTTCATAACGCAATATAACGGGTTTCATAACGCGTTATTTTCAACATTGTTCAATAAATGATGGTTTGATGTGACAAAGATGTTTCAGATGTGGCAGATATATGATTGGATCTGACTAAAATATTCTTGATCTGGCTCGTTGATATACTCCTTGTCAGATTTGAATTTGACATGTGACTATTATGTATGTGGAGCTGCAAACTTATTGTTTTCCTTGAAAAAACAAGCAAAAAAACACACGAAATGCTGTGATCGAGTTATCACTGAGAACAGTTCTAATTCGATGAAGCACATAGGCAGGTAATAGATTCAAGACTGGCACTGAACATGTGCATAGGCCTACATGGAATAACCACGTAAGATCTCTGGTATATGATAGTTTACATTATCTCGAGAATTGCAATTCGTTAGCATTTTTGAGGAAGGAACAATGGGATTACACTAGAATCCTACAGAATTTTACTAGTCATCTCTTTTCTCATGAGAAGGTACATCGGTATCTTGGTTGTTTTTTCCCCCCTTTGTTAAACTTCTGGATTCGTCGATCTTGCCTTTCGTTTGCAAACATGTGGTTCCTGGTAATGTTCGTTTCCTTGAAAATCATTTTTTTTTATCTGTTTCCTTTGCTACTAAGGAGAAATAAGATACTGAAGTGTAGCATGGGAAATATCATGATGCTTGATGCGAGTGAGGATGTATCAATAGGAGTGTGCAACACTAGTAGCTATAGTATTTGCTTTGCTGCTAAATAATATGACACCATTCCATGCTTGCTGGCTAAGAGACTAGTGTCACCTGCTGGAATTACTACTGTAAACGATTCGGATACGAAGCAAAATTGCCTGCCGAAGTTTCTCTAATGTCTGGTGTTGTGTAGTTATTCCATCTGGTTTCCTCAAAAGATTCTGAGTTTGGCTGCTGTTTTGTGTTCAGACTTTGCTGTACTATAAAACCTCTCAAGTTCTTCAATCCTTTCCCTGCACCAAAACACTATTGCTTGCATCTTTTTCCAATTATGGTGGGGTGCTTTGTTACTTGTTCGGAAGTATGACCCTTATAATTTCCCTGAATCTTTTGGTACAGATTGAATACATGCAAACTTAGGGTGTGTTTGTGTTTGGATCATAAAAAAACTAAGAAGTTACTTCTATTTCTTGTTCTTATGTTTGTTTATTAATTTTTGAAAGGAGAAGTATATTAGGAAGTGAAGGTAATATTATTTAATTGATTAATCAAAACAATAATTATATTATTTTATTATTTTTTTAATTAATTTTTATATATACAAATATAATTTTTGAATGCTAATTATGCTATACAAATAAAATATTTTTTTGTCTTGTTACTCTACTTCATAAGCTCTTCCAAACTAAACAAACTAAAATTGTGAGGAGAACAAGTTTGAAAGCCATTTAAGAAGTGATTTCTTACTTCCTTCTTGATCAAGCAAACACTTGAAACACTTGAAATAATGGAAATAATTTTATTTTTACTACTTCCTTTCTTTTTTCATGCAAACAAACACACCTTAAATATGAATATAAAAAAAGAAAAAAAGTACTGTAAGGCGAGAGGATTTTTTTTTTTTTTTTTCTGGCTTAGCTAATGCCATCACTTTAATAATATAGAGTACAAGAAAGAACTTATGTATCAAATTTTTTTTTGCCTTATCATCTATAAACTTGCTTAACCGTGGAAATGCACACTCATCATCACTGATGTGTAACAACTTTGGTTCCTTTCAAAGAAGTCAATCTATATATTTCCTTGCACAAGAGTGTAATTGGTCATTAGGTTTTCTATAACCTGTCATAAGCCTAATTAACTCCTGAGGAACTCTCTAAATCGCGCAAATAAAGCTAGCATCGGAGAGAAAAAAGAAATTCAAGTTTAGGATATTTGTAAACCCCCAATCCACTCTATGGTCCCATACTAATACGAACCCAACCCATTCACAGACATCCAAAAAGGGAAAAGCTCTGTCCAGATTATTTTCACCACTGTGGCCTGCCTTCGTTATCGGACAGGCCCTACGTGCTTCCAAATCCCTGTGGGAGGCGCTCGGGCAGGGACAGAAGCAAGCCCAAAAATCTTTCGATTGCTCCGCACTGTCTGCCTTCAAAAGTCACGGAGGCCCACAAAAGCCCCCGCTTTCTTTGATTTGGGCTCAAAAGCCCTCCTCTCATAGTCAAGCCTGGGCCCACCTCCTCTCCCTGGAAGATCTCAAAGGACTGTGCTGACATGACGCAAAGATCTCCCCCACACCCCAAACAAAGGGCAATCATTGAGCTTGCAAACTTTTCATTCTCCCTCATCACATCACCATCTCTGTCTTTTTTTTGTTTATTCTCATTCTATTTTATTCACTTCACAACTTTCGCAGGAAGAGAGAGAGAGAGAGAGAGAGAGAGAGATGTGAAGATACTGGGAGTAGAATGTGTTGTTGAGTCTAATTAGTCCTAAAAGGCTGCATGGCAATTGGCAGCAGTAGCAGCAGCAGCAGCAGCACAATTTCATTCCCCAGGCATGGCAGGCTGGCTCCACTAGAGTGATGAGAAAAGTTCTTCCTTCTGATTCCCTTTGGACAGTAGGAGATAGCTGTGGGAATTGTCGCATTGTACAAAAATTCCACTAGTTAGAGAAAAAGAGGAGAAGACTGATTGATCTCATCCAAAGCATAAAAGATTGTCTAGCCTAAAGTTGTAAATCATTAAATTTTATTTTAATAAAGATTGTAGTCTGATTTTGAACCTGATCTCATCTCCTATTATCGTTTTATCTCGACGAGCTTTACATAAATCCATTGTTAAGCCAGGTAACATCATTTAACTTTGAACTGGACTGGATTTGTTAATCCATATGGGTTAAAAAAAACCACTTTTGCTTATTAAAATTTGAGAACAATAATTATGTCGGCATAGTATTTATGATCACAATATTTCCTGATAATTTTTAAAAAAAAATGAAAATGCTTAGAAATCTATTTTTCCTGCACAAACTTTATCACACCCTGCTATTGAGACATTCGACAATATATGATATGAGACTATCTTTAATTTTACGATACAGTTTGTCACAACAAAAAGTAAATAATAATGCTTCTCTAATAAACAATAGTTTCTCAAATATTTAATGAATGTCATTAAAATTATACTAACTTTATTTAAAATAAACTAGAGAAAAGTAGTGATAAGAGTAATACCAAAATCAATAATAACTATCTCGAGTCAAAACAACTAATAAACCAACGGCACTTGCTACATCATAATATAACTAGATGTAATCCATCAAGAAAGTATATCGACCAATCACTCTTGCAGTTTCACCTGCTCCTCAAAGTAGGCTAAATCCCAATTCGATCATCTCTATCGGGTGTCTAGACATGCACGTCAACGTCGTCAATACAACGACAGTATAGTAATATAAATCTAAAATAATATTGGAAAATTAGTTAAACAGTGTACCTAATAGATATAATATTAAATTCATGCATTAATTTCAAGTCTTTAAAGTCTCATCGGTTTTTATTATGTTTTTTGGAACTATAAGGGAGTACGAAACTAGATATTCTGAATGCAACCTCATTATAACCCCAAAAAACGATAGCGGTAATTTTTATCGGAGCATATACTAAACCCTCCATATCTATGGGATACAGTGGCAAATTTTTGGATGGAGCCAATCCCCAACTCCACCCCCTCATATGCAATATGAAATAAAGTGGTGACAATCATATAAGTTTATATGGTTTCTCCCAGAATCCATGTAATCATTCTTTCTTAGTCTTTTGTTTCTATAATTCAGTCGATGTTAACAACAATAGTAGTCAATTTCAGTATCATCAGTAAATAATAATCAGTAATTTCTTTAAGTCCCATCGTTCATATTGTTCATTTTCAGAAAAAAAATTTAACTTCTAGAAAGAATTAAATAAGGTGCTTAAAGTATCACGGTTAATCAATCAACATATCTTTGTAATAATTTTTATTTAAATAAGCAATTACCTATTATTTTAATTCATTCGTTACTGTTCAATAAATCAAAAATAAAATAATAGAAAATCGGTATTGATACATGACTGAGCCAGGATGCATTATCGATAGGGCCAAGCCAATTATTGACGGCAGCTCAAGCGAAGCATGCCAGTCGATGCAATGGTGGATGGGCCATCGACCATGGTTCCAACAAAGCGGCCTTCTTGTTGCTGCGATCGATGCGGCCATCGACCATGGTTTGATCAAATAGCCCAGTAGAGTTGTTGCTCGTCTCTTTTCAAGCAATTCTTTCTGTCATGAACTGCAACAGCTGAGAAAGAAAATGAAGCAGCTGCAGAAGGATTTTCGAAGGTATTTGATGAAATGCCTCAATGAAGCTGCTATGAATCGGAGAAGATGGACTTGTGTTTGCTGGTTTAAAGTGTTAGCAGCTAGAAGTTCTTCTGTAACCCGACCCGATATCTAACCTGATTCGTTTCAACAGAATAATTGCCTCAACAGATATCAGAGAATCTTTGTAATGAGAGAATCTTGGTGATAAAGAGAAATTGAGCAGAAATCTTTATAAGTAGCTTTGTAACATTATTGTAAGATCATCAATTGATTGAATAACAAGTTCTCTCTACAATTTCTCTCAAATTCCTGCTTTTGTGACTTCTTCTTCTTCTTCGTCTGCAACTTCTACTGCTATCTTCTTCCTCTCAACTTCTCCACTCATTTACAGGTGCAAGCCTTCTTCTTCTACTCAGTTACAGGTACAAAGGTCTTCTTCATCCAGCAAGCGCGAGGATCCTGACACTTTCTTTTTTTTTTTTTTAAGTAAAAGTCTAGTCCTTTTAGTAACTCTTATGAATGAAATTTAAAATACTCCCTTGATAATAAGATCCATGAACAGAACAATGTTGACATATTTTAAATTAATATTCCATCAAGATACATACTTTTTGGGATTGAAATAGCAAAGATGTAAGATGTGTGTGCAACGAAAAAATTCCGAAGACCTAGGCTATTGTCTCTCCTTCCTTCTCTCTCTCTCTCCCCCTCCTCTTTTCTCTTCTTTTCCTTTTTTTTTTTTCTTTTTTTTTTTTTTTTTGTTTTCTGCGTTTGGGGAGGAAAGGGACTGTGGTTAGGAAAATCAGTCGGAGTTCGGTTTTCCGACGATTGGAGTCTTCTATCCTTAAATTCAATGGGAAAATTCTGATTTTCGAATGATCGACTAACTGAACGTCCAAAAATGAACTCTACCGTCGACTCTGGCAATCTCGCCTGACTCCGATGGTCGAAAAAAAAATTCAGCGACGATCGGTACCTTCTACCTTCGGATCCGATCGGAAAACTCCAGTCTCCTACCAATTGACCGACTAAACATTGCTAGTGCACACTCAATCGCTTCTAAACAGTTTATACGTGGTTCATTTTTCGGTCTTTCTAAGTTGAGAATTTCACAAATGCTGTTATTTATTTAGGAAATAATTAGATGCAATATTTTTTTTATGACTATTTTAATAAAATATTAATTATAACTTTACTTCTAATAGTGTTTTTAATTACTGTAAATCTAATTACGTTCACCGCTGCAACTCCATTCCCATCCAATGATACGAGTGACTTTGGTACTTGGATGGATGAGTTCTACAGAAGAGGCCAATCTTGAAGTGCCAATACTATCAACGTGAAGATTTATTACTAGACTATGTTTTAGTGTTTTTAATATAAGTGGTGTCTTTACTCTCTTAAGTTTTAAATGCGGAAAGATTATCCACCGTTTATGTTTAAAAAAATAATTTAAGAATGCAAAATCTTCTTCATGTTGAAGATAATATCTTAAAATTATAATATCTTTGAAATAAACTCTTCAACCTCTTCGATTTTCTAAAACATTTGGTGACCATGAGTCCTGAAACATCTAATTTGAACAGGAGCTAACCAGGCTGTAACCAGTACTGGACCAGACCTAAACCCAATCCTGCCCAGATTCTGGTCCAATCACTGTGAGGGCCAACCACCCTACTTAGGTTAGAATATCAGAGATCCCAATGCCAACGTAGCTAGCAGAGAGCTGCAACTAGATAGTACTACGCACAACATAAACATCAACATAAATTATACATAAATTCTCAGACTTGTCAAGTACTGGAGCCTAGCATCAATACCAGCACAAGTGCTAGCTAGTACTATACAAGATTCAGATCGCTTGCGACACTACACTACTAATGTCACTAACAAACTAGCAGCAGTCAGTACACTACGCTGCAAGAGGGATACTAGGACCAATGAGGCTTGATCACATGGAGCCTGGGGGTGCACAGAAGTAGGAGTTGAGGGTGAGCTCAAGAGAGGCAGCAGCACCAGCTCCATTTACAGTGTAGTGGTGGTGATAATAGGCAGCTGGGGGATGACCATTTGCTGCAGTTGGTGGTGGGGTGAAGTAGTCATTGTTGCTGTTGGAGTAGTACTTCTCTTGTTGTTCTTGTTCTTCTTCTTCTTCTTCTTGATCCTCGTCTTGTTCTTCGCTGTGGGTGGGAAAGAGGGGGAGGGTTTCGATCTGGCGAATCGCGGCCGTGATTGGTTCTTCTTGTTCTTTGATGTAGTGAGGGTACATCCATGGCACTGTGGGCTCTATGAGCATCCGTGGCATGTTGTTGCTCTCCACTGCCGAGCCATCTCCTCCTCCTTGTCCACCAGACAAGCGAGACTCCTGCACACAAACCAAATAGATGCACATAAACCGTTAGCACACAAACCAAATGCATGAACATAAACCATTAGAATACACCACAATTTTCTTTGACACTCCACACAATTTCAGAGTTTTTGTATAGTATCTGGAACTTTAATATATTATCAGAGCAATTCAGATTCATACACCATCGGGACGTGCATTTAATTGCATTTTTAAAAATAAATTAAAAAAAAAAATGGAATACTACTATCTAAAAATCCACATTTTGGTCCAAAATGAATGCTCCTGCTAGTATACCATATGAATGACATAATATTTTACTGCACGATTTCTCTTACAACAAGTTATAAGATAAATTTTTGTGAGAATAATTAATATACGAATGAGATAATATCTTGGGCATATGCAGCTCTCATACTCATAAACACCAATTTCTAACTGCATCAAAACCTAAATGCAAGTTCTCCCCTAACCTTTGCTGACAAATTAATAAGTTTTAAATTTAAAACTGGCTCTAGCTTACTCTGATGCTTGTCTCCATGAGCATAGGAGCACCACCAGCACCATAACCATTGCCAACATCATAAATACCATGAGAAGCAGCAGAAAGCCCTGCACACGTAAAAATTAACCCAAGAATTAGCAACTAAAACAAACCCAAGAAAGCAAAAAAGGATGACAAGATCAATCACCATAAGGGACATTAACAACACTGTTTGCGTTGCTAAGCTTGTTATGGTCACCGATACAATAGGCACCGATGTCAGTGGCGTTGGTGTTGGTGATGGTGGAGGAGTTGTTGGCGGAGGTGTCCATGGTGAGCTTCTTCTTCTGCCTCTCCCTGGCCTTGTGGTTCTGGAACCAGTAGAAAACATTCTTGCCTTCGATCTTGCCGTACTGGCGGAGCCTTGCGGAGATGCGCTGAATCTGCTCGGCGGTCGGGGACCGGACACCGTTGGTGTAGTAGAGCTCCCTCAGGATCCTGATCTGCTCGGCCGTGGGGATCCACCTGCTGCTGGACTGCCTGCACAGGAAGCTGGAGCTCCTGCCCCCATTGCTGCTGCACTGGTACTGATGAGGATCCATTTGGGAGGTAGCTAGAGTAATGGAGTTCTTGAAAAAGAGTTGGGGATTGAGGGTAGGAGTGAGAAGGTGGAGAGTTATGAGAGAGAGCGTTGGAGGGTGGTGGAGTATTTGAAGAGGTTGGGAAGCAACTTGGAATAAATTACGTTAGCATACTACTTTTTAAAAGTAGTGACTACAAGACCCAAGGTGGGGGATAAAAGAATTGTGTTTGAATGTAAGGGGCTAAAAGTAATTTATCCAAAATTTTAATATGAGAGATTGTGAGCGAGAGGGGGGGTGGGAGAGAGAGAGAGGATCAAGGGGATATCTTTGAGAGAGGGATTGAAGTTGACAGATTTGGAGCTTAAAAAGGGTAGGGGACAAAACAGGGTGTAGAAAGCTAGGGTTCAGAAGGGAATGCATATTTGCTTGGGTGAAAAGGCATGCATCCCACCAAAATCATTACATCTGCAACACTTCAGATAGATAGATAGATAGATAGAGAGAGAGAGAGAGAGAGAGAGAGTAGTACATATACATATGGGAGAAAGAACAACTTTTGGGGGGGGGGGGGGGGGGGGGGGGAGAGAGAGAGAGAGAATAGTCCATGTATATAGGGGAGAAAGAACAACTTTTGAGGGAATGAGTGGTAGGACTTTGATTGATAGAGTAGGATAGATGGATAGATGGCTGATCTCTCTCCCGTTGGTAGCAACAGAGATGGTTCTTATTTGAGATTGAGAGAGAGAGAGAGAGAGAGAGAGAGATCCCTGGGTCTCCTCGGGAACAATCTTTATGATTGTTTCATTGACTAACAAGGCACTTCTAGTGTAAATGCATTTATATTTACTACTGTACCTCTGAGCTTAAGGTTAATGAGAGTACTCGTCTGTTCTTTAGTTGTCTCATTGATATTGTTATTGCTGTGGGAATTCTCTTGGTATACGGAAAATGACTGTACAGTTGATACCTTAAAAAATCATGCACAAGAGTTTTCCTATCATTGTTGAAATACAAGCATGCTATATATGGACTTGAACTTAAAAAATAAAATAAAAAATACACACACAAGATATGATGTGTATCATATGTAACTTGAAAAACCATTTTATCCAAAATGGAAGATTTGTTTACCAGAGTGAAGTTCTCGACTATATATAGAGAGAGAGTAAACAGGAAATTTACTGACGGTGAAGAGAGTTTTTTCACCGCCGCTTAGATGGTCCAATAAAATTATTACATATAACGCTACTTAAATGGTGGTTAAGAGAATTCTTTTATTTATTCTCTTAAGTGACGTCACGTGTAATAATTGTATTGGGCCATCTAAGCAACGGTAAAGAAACTCCTTTCACCGTCGATAAATTTTCCATTTTCATATATATATATATATATATATATATATATATATATATATATATATATATGTGTGTGTGTGTGTGTGTGTGTGTGTGTGTGTGTGTGTGAGAAAACAGGAAATACACCGACAGTGAAGGGAGTTCCTTCACTGCCACTTAGCTGGCCCAATACAATTATTACATGTTGCGCCACTTAAGCTAACAAATAAAAGAACTCTCTTAACTGTCCTTTAAGTGGCGCCACATATAATAATTATATATATATATATATATATAATATAGAAATGAGCCGACAACTACAGTTCATTTTTTCTATTTTCAATAGATTTTTTAAAAATCTTCTTTTAAATTATGATCTTGATCCTTTAGTATTCACTCCCAGCTAATTTTTTGGATTTTAGTTTTGATTTGGTCCTCTATTACGTTGATACAAAATTAACAGTTTTCGATAAATAAAATATTTTGTATCCGCTTAATGCAAATTTTATGAAATTTGACCTTAAAAATTTAAAGAGGTAGAGATTCTATTTATAGAGGAAAAAAATGATGAAAAATTATTGGATCACACTATATTTTTGTCGCTAGCTCATGTGTATATGTGTATTGTTAGAATATTGCTTAAGTTTTGGTATAATGTTAAGGACTTCAAGATGGTATCACACCCAAAATGGGCCCTCACCTTAACCTACAGGGGCATGTTAAAATACAAAATAAGTTTTGCTGCAATGGTAAACTTCAAAATGTATATGTACATGTACACAAATAGAGAGAGAGTACACAAATAGAGAGAGAGTAAACAAGAGCTAGGTGTCCCTCTAGCTAAATTTGATTAGACGGATGTCCAAAAACTTATCTGCACTTTTTTTTTTCAACGGACCCTATATATTTATCTCTATCTCTTTAGGTTCACGCATATAAAAAATTATGTTATGTAATTAGATTTAACAGGTTACCACCATATAATTACTAATTTCATGCTACGTAATTTGGGGGATAATCAACGCAACAATTATACTTCTTTTCCATGCCAAAATGCAACGCATGCAAACTAATTAGATTTTTAAAAAAAAAAAATCTCAATATGCCAGAGCTAATTTTCTTAAAGAAATTTAGAAATAACATGCAACACAAATTTTTCCTTATCCTGCATAATTCTTATATGATTAGAAAGTAGAATAAATTAGATTGAAATTATATTTTCCCTACATAAAAAAAAAAGTTTCTTTAGTAATTTAGCCAAAATATCTAAATGTCTCAATGCACCATAATCATATGCCCAAAAAAAAAAAAAAAACACTTAAAGAGTGATGCACGTCACAAATTTATTTTTGATTTCTCAGGTAGTTTTGGTAATAACTAAAAAATTGAAGCATAATAAGGGGAATTTCTAGATGGGCACGAGTTTTTTCCTAGTGAGCCCACTTTTCCTAGTGCGCACATCTTCTCTTTTCAAAAATCTTGTTTTTTCCTAGTGAGCACACCTATATGCCTAAATTGCCCTCACCATCTCCCTCTCTTTCTTTTCCACCGTTCCCAGACCTCCCTCTCTTTCTCTTTCACCGTTCCCAAACCCATACCCATTCCCAAATCTCTCACCATCTCCCTCTCTTTCTCTCCCACCGTTCCAAACCCAAACTCATTCCCCTCTCTCGCCGACACTCGTGGTCTCGCCGACGGTTGCGGTCTCGCCGACGCTCGCGCTCTCGCCGGTGCTCGCACGGACTCTGGTAACTCGCCGACGCTCGCACTCTCCCCTTGACGCGCTCTCGCCGACGCTCGTGCTCTCGACTTCAGGAGTGCAGGAGCTTGAGTAAGGTATTTACTATTTAAATTTAATTAGCGATAAAAGTTTATGATTTTTTATGGATTACGATTTTAGACTGAGGTTGAGTTGTTGTTGTTGTTGTTTTGTTTTGTTTTTTTTTTTGGTGGTTTGTTGGTTTTCTTTTTCTTTTTTTTTTTTTTTTTTTTGGTTGGATTATGAATTTAGACTGTTTTAGACTGAGATTGAGTTTTTTTTATTTTATATTTTTTGTTGGATTATGAATTTATGTTGTCTTAGACTAATTATGTGTATTGGTAATCATTAGTTAACTTTTGCATAAATATTGGTGATCATTACGTGCCGTAGAATTTAGGGGATTATTTTGGTGCCATGTGTATTATTTTATTGTTGGATTTTTTATTCTTTGTGAATTAATCAAGTATAATCGAACTTATATATGTTTTTGCCATAATATATGCAGAGAATTCAAGAAGCTATAGTAATTATTGATCTCTTCTTAGAGCAAGGCGAGACCGCAAGCAAGAGGCGTCCGAGTTTGCTCTATAATGCCCTCGTCAAGATAAAATCAGTTCTAACCGGGTGCACACAAACTTATATTGACACAGTATTACAGCCCGTTGCGCAATCCCCCACCGATCGTCCTATATTTTCAAGACGCCGTCAACCCACAAGGAAGCAACTCGCTCGAAAGTCTCGAAGAATCTAGAATTTGTTGTTATTTTTTAATATGAGTCGCAAATTGAAAAAAACAGTTGTTAGCATGGAACAAATATTCCTTTTAGTTTGTCAAACTTTTTAAATGAAGTTGTACTCAACGAACATGTTATATATATCAAGTTGTAGTTGCCGTTGTTTTTAAATGAGGCTCAAACTCATTTTAAATGTCATTGTTCTGCATTTGAAACTATGAATTATTTGTTGATATTGGGTATCAAGGTACTTTTCATATTAATGATTTCTTTGTTGTATAGCAATTTCTGTTGGAGCAGAAGTGCAGTGACAAACAAGATAGATAATGCAAGGTTTTGGAGGAGGAGAATAATTTTAATGGTATTAAGAGATGGGTATAACTAATTTGATTACTTCAAAGGAATTGATACAAATTTTGTGGGAAAGGGAGTATGGAATTTTTCTTTCACTAGGCCCCTACAGGTTGGTTATTGCTTTGATTGTTTAACTAATTTTAATTTTTTTTTCACTACTAATTATAGCTCGGAAGTTTTGATTGTCACTTTGGATAAGCATTTTACACCCCATTTTTTTTTCATTTTGATATGTTTAGTTATCATTACATAATACATATGCCTTATTGTTTTATTTTCCTCATTTGGGTTGTTTGGTGACATCATCTTCAATTATTTTTTACCCTCATATATTGTTCTAGTAGTCTATGATGTCAAGTTGTTGTTCGATACATCGTATCACTTAATTTTCTAAAACCGTATCCGCGATCCGGGTTTACAAAACCGGATCAATTATAGCCGATCCGGGACTGTAAACCCGGACAGAGACACCATGTCCGGACTGGCTAGTCCGGATGAGGAGTTTTCAATTTTGGCCTCCTGTCCGGGCTATCCAGCCCGGACAAATATACTCTGTCCGGGCTATCCAGCCCGGACAGATACTCTTTGTCCGGGCTGGATAGCCCGGACGGGGCAAACTTCAATATATGAGAGTAATTGCATTTAACTCATCCTGATATTAACCTCTACATTTTCGACACATCTTTTTTCTTTTTTTTAATGATACCCCAGCTAACCTTTGCCTTTACTAGTCAAAGGAGTTGTCTTGGTGTATCAGACCAGGACATATTTTATTAGAACTAGAATGGAAAGCAAAACAAGTTCCTATTAGAATAAATTCATTGTTCTAATCAAGTAAGTAGTATACAACAATAAATTTATGACTATCCAATACAATACCTTGCCTAAAACATACAAGTCTAGGAAGCCCTTCACATGCTTGCAGGGCGTTCAAATTATGTTAACATTATATCTCTTATGTCAAAAGGATCCATTGAGAAACATACTGCTCTACAGTAATCACCACCATATGATGCACAATTAGGAGTAATGTTTGTGACACTGCTAGCCCGGATCAGGGGTGCCTCAAATTTGGCCCTCTGTCCGGGCTAACCAGCCCGAACAGATACATACTGTCCGGGCTGGTTAGCCCGGACAGTATGTATATGTCCCCCCTGATCCTGACTCACAAAGTTGCGATAGAATTAATGCACTGCAAACTTGGCGATGGAAATTTGAGTCAACTTGGGTTAGACAAATGTGGAAGTTGCAAATGATGGAGTAATTAATTAAGTATGTATCGATTAGTAGTCAGACTTATCGCCAAGTTGCGCAACTCCATTTTCTTCTCCGTCAACTCACAAAAGAATTATGTTTTCTATTTTCTAGGGTTAGACAATGAGAGAACCGATTTAAACTAAATTTAGACTTTAATTTCAGTATGGAGTGGAGATTTTGAGAAATGAAAAAAAAATTTCCCCTCTTTTTCTCCTCTACAGCTCATCTCTCTGGTTTCACGCGGAAAGAAAAAATGGAAGCAGGATGGGAGGATGAAGAGGAGATGTAGAAGGGTATTTTTGACCAAAAATACAAATGGCAAAGTTGTAAAAAATAAGGCTTTTAAAGTGGGCTCACTAGGAAATAACCTGTGCCCATCTAGAAACTCCCATAATAAGGGAGAAGAGCAAGCTATGAGTTCATGGGCAATATCGCAAAGGTGACAACTTTGGAATTTTAATTTTTGATGGGCACTCATATAACTTGAAGGAAGGTATTCAACTTGGATAGACGGTTCACCGAGAAAGAGAGGGCAATGAGCCTTACCTCTAGCGGCCTCACTTCTCTCCTATTTGTAAGAGAATTCTATTCCGAATCTTTGTAAGGATATTTAATTTAGATAATGTTGCTGAAAATATATATATGTAAATTTGACTAGCAAAAAAAAAAAAAAAAAAATCTAAGAAATACAGTATGTCGCGTAGCTACCTTAATCATAAACTTATAGGGGTAAATGAGAGACTTTAATAAGTAAAAGTCAGTGATAACACTTTTCTCTTCGATATAGGAAATGAGATTTCTATACCTTTACGACCATTCAGAATACTCGCACAATAGCTGTAAATCCTAACTATCCTTGAGGGGTCGAGGTAGGTTAAAGGTTTAGGAATTCGACAGTGCTTAGTTCAAAGTTCTGAATCCTAAATGAATAGATACATTTTAATAAGATAAAAGGTTTAAAAACTATAATCAGAAGGAACTATCCATGAGGATAACTTTAATAAATTAATTTTATTTCTTCAGTTAGAAACATAAGAATTGATTATCAAATTTGGTTAGAATTATTGTCTCTAATGGCATCTACTCCTCTTTCCTTCAACAGAAATTTGGACTACTATAAAAAATTTCTTTCACGACGGCTGCATAACAAATGTTTATTCTAGCATATAGATACACACATAATACATATTCAATACATTATACATGGGCATAAGCTAATCAAGGCCAGTATGACTACTAACTAAGATTGCAAGTACCCATGTCTAAATTTTAGGCCATTTAGCTGCTATTAATTATATCCAGCCCTGAAACTGAGCATCATTTTCGCATGTAGCTAGACCTGGCCTCAGACTGGTCAGGGCAAGCCCTACAGTCCTTAGATCCCAAGTACACTTGAACTTCAAGTCTATCTATCATTTTCCACTGTTTAAAACTCTAAATAAGACACCTTGGAAGCTAGGGCATAGAGCCCTACCATTGCCTTGTTCTTTAAAATTTCATAATCTTGTGATATTTAGGTATACCTATCATAAGAAAACCAATAGAAGGGAACCAACTCAGTAAAAAATAATTCTTAAATATTGTGAGCCTCACTTTATGGTGGGAGATAATTCGGTTTTATGTTAAACTAGTTTCCTCCTATCAGTCTCTTAATTTATGTATGTGTGGCTCATATATCAGAGTCGATTTCTATTATTTTCACCGTATAAAAACACTAGAGTCAGTGATCTTTGCACAACTTGAGTGGGCCCACACTTAGGTACCTAGTCCTACCTATGTGGCCTTGGTAAGGGTAGACTGAAGGCTACAAGGTTAGAAAGCAAGTAACTGACTTGGCCCAAAATGACTATAGCAAGCCTCCTGTGCCACACCCTTAGTCAGGCATAGGCCTCCCCTTGTAGTGGGAAAGCTCATCATGGGGCCTTTTTGCTAGTAAGAGACCCCCTAGTACCATTTTAAAGTTAGTATTGATCTTTTTTTTTTTTTTCTTTTCTTTCCCTTTTCGTTTGGCTAAGAAATGAGTGTTGATCTTGTTGTCAAGAGGGGTTAGAGTGGGATTACACACTAATCCATCAAAAAAATGTGCAAAAAAAAAGGTTAAGATTAAGCTTATCTTTGATATGGAAACGAGTGTTGACATGGATAGCCAACTCAGTTAAGCCTTTATTCTCAACCCTAACCCAACCCTCTAGTCAAACGAGGTTAATTGATATAAAGAAAATGTTGTGCTAGATAACAGAGATGTGTAATTGGTTGGTTCATTAGAAGTAGTTAAAGTGGAAGAAATTAAGAAGTAGTTTTCTTAATGGAAGTAGAAGGGATTTCATTTTATGTTTGTTCGCTCATTTTTAGAAAAGTAAAGATAGTAAGAATTGAAGGGAGTATTATTTAATTAATTAAACAAAACTATATTTATAATATTTTATTTGGTTTTTATATATAAAAATATATGATAGTGATGGCATTTAAATAAATATTATTTTTTATTTTAATTCTCTACTTTCTAGAGCTTTTCCAAGCCAAAAGTATGAGGAAGAAAAATTTGCAAGTAAAGTATTACATAGACGTCATATCACTATATAAGAAGTAACTTAATATTTACTTTTTATCCAAATAAATACTTGAACTAGTGAAAGTAATTTTATTTCCATTACTTCAATTGTATTTCCATGCAAACAAACACACTCTTAATTAAGACGGTAATAGAGAATTTGTGCACGTGAGAATTTTTTCCCCTCTCCTTTTCTAATAGAGGAGAGGACTAGAACTATCCATCTAATTCATTATATAATATTACGATACCGTGTCCAAAAATAAAAGGAAAAGTTATAAGATACATAATGATTTCACATAAGTATACATAGGTATGTACGTAGACATGTATAATTAACTTGAATATAAATTTATTTTGGTCATGATAACTTGTTGTGCATTAATTTGATCATTGTTTATACATCGGTTACATAAATGCGTAGATTTTAATAGATAAATGGATGGGTCTGAGAGCTGGCACTTTTCCTATCCTATTCAAATATTTAAATTTTGATTTAAAATTTTGAACAATTAAATTTTGATTTAAAATTTTGAACAAAACAGATAAAAAATTGGCCTTTTACACCTACACATTCTCACTCCTAAATTACTTTTTACTTATCTTGGATTGCTGGGACAAACAATAAAACTATCAGCTAACTAAACTAGCTTGATATATATATATATATATATATATATATATATATATATATATATATATATATATATATATATATATATATATATATGCAACGGGAACAAGCAGACAAGTAGCACTCTCTCTCTCTTGATTGAGCATACTAGGGAATGAAGGAATTGGTTGATATATAGTCCTAAACTCCTCTAATAGAACCAATGCAAAGCAAAATGCTTGTAGTACCTCACATTGATCGGTCAAGTCTTAATGTATGACTGTTAGTTAACAACTTCGTTCATAGATGGATTCATATTGAGTTATGTTGAGTCTAAGTCAGCAAAGAGAAAAGCCTATCAAGAGAGTGTAAGAAGTCTACGGAGTCTGAAAGACTGAAGAATCCTTCATTACTAAGATCATTCTCAGACAAAGAAACAGAGTTCAGTTATAATATAATAAAAAAATCTTTATTTCGAAAGCAATAGAATCTCTCTCATATCCGGAAACTATATTTGAATTCAGCTTCACCTCTATCCACAAATTTATAAATACACCCCTTCTTGCAGAAAGAGGAGGATCATCTTTCTTCATTTTCTCTAAATATGCAATTTCCAGAGGGAAAGAAGGGAACAATGGGAAGATTGTAATCTGATTATGCAATAAAGCACATGTCAAATGGCTATGTTCCTCTGAGAATGTAGACCTAATTAGATCCACCTCGGCTAAACCTTATTTTATCACGGTGTACGTATCTTTTCTATATATTTTACTTTACTATCTAACAATCTCACCGCAAGTACTTGACCGAGATACCGCATTTCGACAACCTATCCCATTAAACATAGATTCGAGTCAATATTGAATCCAATCTTTTTGTTTGGCATTCAAAGTTGGCTCGGTAACTCTAGTCAACTGGTTTGGACTTGGCAGGTTCCTTCCTTCAAAAATTTTTCTATGGTAGAGGAAATATGAAAATTTTCTTTCAGCATTTTTTTTTAGTAATGAGAGATATCCTTCATCATTCAGACCTTCAAACACAAGATCCCAGAAGGGAAACTAAATATTTAAATAATTAGAAATTTTGGAAGTACATGGTTGTCTCCGAGGTCAAGAAACTGAGGTGATCCCCTTCACACGGCAGAAGTCCCTCTCCCTTGCTGGCTGCTGCCTCTGCAGCTCTCTCATTTCCCTTTTTATTTCATCATTTATTTATTTATTCTTAATCTGAACAAAATTCGTTATAATATTTAGTACATGAAGCCCATGTAAAAATTCATATCAACCTACTGAAGCTTATTAACCAACTTACACGTGCATAAAAAAATAATTAAATTTTATTTAGATGAAACTCATACAAACGCTTATCTTTTTTACCCACTGACACATTTAAGATAAATAACTAAAATTTAAAAGTATCACCTGTTAACTTTGTTCTCTCAGTGAAAATTCTGTTAATTTCCACTCATCTTTTTACCCACAAACATGTTCAAGGAAACAAATGATCAGGAACCCATTTTAACCACTGTTAACTAACTGTTTCTCTGTTGAATCATTTTCCAAAAGTGGACTGCTATGGGAAAAAATAAATTTAAGAACAGATTTTAATGTATGAGATATGATAGATATAGTAAATAATATGGACAGCAATGTTATCAACGTTGCTGATTTATCATATGATAAATCATCAACCAATGAAGATTCTGAAATTTTGAGCCTAACACTAAATAAAATAGCCGGTTGGTTTATCCTTAAATATATAGTTCATGATGAAAAAAATTTGGCATGTATTAAAATTATGCAACGCAGAGCTGAGCTCCCATCATCATCATGAGATTTTCTTGCCCTAGCATGCAGTCTCTCTCTCTCTCTCTCTCTCTCTCTCTGAGATTTTCTTGCCCTAGCATGCAATCTCTCTCTCTCTGAGATTTTCCTGCCCTAGCATGCAATCTCTCTCTCTCTCTCTCTCTCTCTCTCTCTCAAGTCACACAAGTCACATAAGGGAAGGGGATGTGACCCTAACTCTAACTAATACCTAATATGGAGGCAGCTCTAGGTTTGGGGGTACACAAACACAACCTTTTCTTTGGGGTAATCATCCACTGCTATTTCCTACATCACCAAAGAGATCCCAAAAGATTTGCACAAAGATATCACACAAGATCATGTCTTCTTCTCTCTCAACCCCAACTCAACTTTCTTTAAACTTGACTGCTCTATGCACTTTCAAACACAGTACTGTCCCATCTCTCTCCCCCACTTTTTCTTCAAAAAAATAGGAAAAAATTTCAACTTTTTTCACTCCTCTTTTTCCTTTTCGCCCTTTGCATGCTGCAGGCAGCAGCTGCATGCCCTCTCAATTAATTCTTTGGAAAGGGATGTGCATTGCATGCTCTCAGAAAGAGACATGCAGGAGAGAGATCATGAGAGACTGTATGTACTGCTGTTTGCTAGCTGCACGAAGTGAGACTGACTGCTGCAATTGTTTTTATTATTATTACAAAACTCACACTGCCTACTGGCTACTGCTGCATGCTGATCAGGACCACATTGGACCATCTTTGCTCTTATACCATGCCCTTGGCCCTTGGCCCTTGGCCCCTGATTTACAATATACTACTTATTATGTCACCTGATGTCTACCTTCTCTGAGTCCAGCAGACCTGTAGGAAATATAGCATGGCTGTGCTAAGCTAGATCTTTTGTGTGATCAAATAAAGATTGAAGCTTATGTGGTGGTGTTACATTTTTTTTGTATTGGCTAGCTATCTGGTAGGGGTGAGGATGGGGCTTGATAACCACGATACCAAACGACGTGAATCTATGGGTTGGATTGTTAACGTCACATTCTTGTTGGCAGGATAGATCTTGAGAATGAATTTGATATCTTGTTAGAGTTTGATATAGGTCATTCAGGATCCAAACCGGATAACTCGATAGTTCAACAACTATTTTATAAATATTGGTTTAAGTAAATTCCAGCTAGAAACTACATTAGAGTTACCGTTTTAACTCAAAAAAATAAAAATAAAAAACTACATTAGAGTTATAAAATTATTTTAGAGTCTCGTATTATAGACTTATAGTGCACATTCTGAGAGGAAATACTGGATACTAGGCAATCAAAAATAATTTTGCTCCGACAAAGTTTAATTAGCTGCTTTATGTTGTGAAATTCTAATTTAAATAATAAAGAGACTAAAAAGTATAATAAAGAGACTAAAAAGTATTACACCACTCTTCCTATTTCAATCTCTCAGTCCCCATAAGAAATTCTCATAAGATGCTCACCCCAAGCCATCCCATAATATCTCAAAACATATACAGTGCATCACTCTTTGTGCACATGAAATGCACAACTAAAGTCCAGTGTGATGACTTTGATGAAGAATACAATATATTTTTACTTAAATAAATAATATTCCTAAATATAAACTGCAATATTAGATTAGGGGTTTTTATTGGATATATATATATAGAGAGAGAGAGAGAGAGAGTAAACGCGAAAATGCACCGACGGTGAAGGGAATTTTTTTACTAGTGCTTAGGTGGCCCAATAAAATAATTACACGTGACGTCACTGCAGGTAACAAATAAAAAAACTCTCTTAACCGTCATTTAAGTGCAGTTATGTGTAATTATTATATTGGGTCACCTAATCACTAGTGAAGGAATTCTCTTCATTGTCGGTAAATTTTCCGTTTACTCGGTATATATATATATATATATATATATATATATATATATATATATATATATATATATATATATATATATATATAAAAAGCCCTGAAAACTTGATAACTTGACGAGCATTTGCAAATTCATTCACTTAATTCTAGCTAAATCTCCTTCTTGCTTTTTCATTAAATAAACATGATTTATCTTGATTTGCATCACCATATTTAATCTAGACTAATGACATTAAAAAAAAAAAATACTATAGATATAGGGCAAAAAATTAAAAATATCTAATTTATTTTTAAATAGAAATGGACATATTTGATAAGAAATATTAAAATAGTGGATAAAAAAAACTAGAGTTTATAATTTTGGTGGGTTTAGACCATCTAGTGGATTAAATATTTTTTTGGGTTTTGATTAGGGATGGTAATAGATGCATTGATGGATCAATTTTTGACCCGCGCCCTAAACAAAATTTTAAATTAAAAATAAAGATTATATTTTTCTAATTCAAAATTTTATATAGGAAAGGCCAAAAATTGGCCTGTGAACACCTCCATTGTCATCCCTAGTTTTGATAACTTGAGATCCTACAAAGTTTTAATAGATCTTCAAGTATATCTCACATCTGACCGGATCCAACCCATTGCTGCCCCTACTAATAGGATGGGAACAATGATGATTTAAGCATTATATTCTCTAAATTCATAAAATCGATGGAAACCTTGAAGGGAGGGTTCACATATTTACATGTTAATGCATGACAATCTATGGAACTTGCTAGTAAAACGTAAATAATTCAAGAAATTTGCGTTAATCCTTGGCTCTGTGGCATGCAAATGCTTGTGCCTAAACATAACATTTTTAATAATACTACTACATGATAGTTAGCTTAAGCACCTATAGTCTTAAATGAATTATTGACAAATAAATATTACAATCTGTTAAATATTTAATATAGAAAATTTTGCCCTGAAGGATCGTGAAGAATGTCAAATATGGGCATCATAAAGTTTTAGTTTGAAATGAAAAGATCAAGGAAAAATAGAAAAATTGTTTTGACATATTATATAATGATAATTTTAATCAAGATCCGAGTGACTTTACCCTTCAGTATCAGGATAAACAATAATTTTATGGCAAATTTAAAGAATCTATAGTTAAAAAAGATTTTAAAGAGGATAAAATCAAAAAAAAATTGTTGGTCTGAATAGAATCCTATTGAGATATGGAGATATATAAAAAAGATGGATATGAGATAACTTGCAAATCTCTTTAACAAGACTCGGCAAATTAAAAAGTGGAGAAAGAATATCCTATTACAGATATATAAGAACATGATAGTGATATTCAAAGTTATTCTAACTACCATGAAATAAAACTCATGTGTATACCATAGAGCTATAGGAAAATATAATCGAATGTAGATTAAGATAGAATGTTAAGATATTATAGTGTTAGTTTGAATTCATACTGGAACGATCAATAACAAAGTTTATTTATTTACTTCATTAACTAATAAAATAATTCGAGATAGAAGTAGAGATTTTCATACAATCTTTATTGATCTAGGAAAAACTATGATAAAATACTTAAGAGAGGAATTATAGTGGATTTATGAAGAAAAGTGTTCTTATTAAGTATATTAACATAGTCAAGGATATATATGATAGAATACTTGCAAATGTCAGAGTTTATGATGATGTAACAAGTGACTTTTAGGTTACAAGTAGATTATCTCGAGAATTTACATTGTATCCATTCTTATTTACTTTAGTGAAAAATAAGCTTACAAGACTATTTAGAATGAGATACATGTGTACTGTTTGCTTAAGATATTGTCTTACACAATGAGATAATAGCAGGTGTAAATGACAAATTGGAATTACAAATGCAAACGTTAGAATCTTGAGCTTTAAGATTAAGTTTGTCCAAAATAGAGTACATAATATGCAAATTTAGTAGATGGAGTGACCCGAGATTATAATATTGTGGCATTGTATGGGTGAGAGATACCAATGGGCAATCACTTTGGATATCTAGGTTCTACAGTCTAAAAAGATGAAGAGATCGAGTGTGATATCAATGATACGATCCAAACTGGCTGCTTAAAATGGAGGAGTGTAATGAGAGTTTTATGTGACCGTAACATTTCATTAAGGCTGAAGGAAAGATTTTTATCAAGATTATTATTAAGTCAGTTTTGCTATATGTTACGCAATGTTGAGCTATGAAGAGATATCAAGCACAGAAGATGAGTGTAATAGAGATGTTAATGTTTCATTTGATGTGTAATAATACAGTGATAAATGAGAATATTCTTACTAAAATATACGTAAACATCATAGAAGAGAAGATGCAAGAAAACCACATATAATAATTTGGTCTTATGCAACATAGACCAACAAATATACCAATATAGTAAGCTTATCAATATTGGACAAGTTAAAAAAGCAATGGGATGATCGAAAAAATATGGATCGATGTGATACGAGAAGATATGGATGCTCAAGACCTTAATAAAGACATATTTCTAGATAGGAATGAGTGGAGAAGAATTATCTATGTGATTGATCCAGCTCAATTCTCTTATCATTCATGTAACCTATCCCAAGAACTTGGTATAGAAGGGTCAACTGTTTTTGGAAATTTGCCTTGACTATCTAATAGCAGGGAGGATCTCGATTTCCAAACTCTGGCCTGACAATTAGGGAGGATCTCGATTTCCTAACTCTGGCCTGACAATTACATTGGTTAAAAACCTAACGCAAGTAGTTTTGGATCTGAACATTCATATTGTGAGATTATCTTGATAAATTTTAAGGTGAACAATCAAAGTTCAGCTAATTGATAAACTATGAGATAAGAAGAATAAATACTTAAATAAATTTGCCCTAAATTGAAGCCTCAGCCATGATAGGAAAAAGACCAGACAAATATAGCTGAAGATGCAAAGTAAGTTTTATGATGAGTGATTCCAATTTTCGGAAGACAAAACAAAGTGACCAGAATATATAGAGGACAAGGAAATACATGACATATGTAAGCAACTAGCAAGTTTCTCCAGCAGTAGAAATATAAAAACTCAGATTATGATCTGATTCGTGACAAATAACTCAAATCATTTAATCTGGGCTGGTGTTGATGGGGATGAAGAAGCTAACGGCTCATCGATCACCAAGTTTGATAAGCAAGTGGCAGGGTTAGCTCCCAGTCGCAAGCTTAGACTTTCTAGGATCTCAGTAACTGCCTTCTTGAGCAATTGTTCGTTCATGATCTTACTGCCATTGATATCGGCCAGCTCAATGACTCCATTCACAATGGCATCAACCTGTAAAAATTTAGTTTTTGAGTGCTAACCACAAAATATGATACATTTTCACCTATAAATTCGAATAGTCACCTTGGAGTCTCATTAGATGGGAGAACATAGACTGTATTCAATAACCTACTTTAGTATTCTCAATCACCATGTGTAAACAAACTGGGTCAAATTTCCATGATACATGAGAAAAAGGATACTATGTAAGTGTGCTAAACAAAATACTAAGTTTCTATTTTCATAGTTGAATCCAAGTGGGACAATTTCCATCTAAGTTCCTAAAATCTATTTGACTGACGCAAATTACATTTGCAACTATCAGTCTAAAAAAGATACCACACTTGGTATGTTAATTCTTTCCAGTAACAACTAATATGCAAGCTAACAGGAAATATCGATACCTGTTCATGAGTACCACGAGGAGGCAATTCTGCAGAAGCGGCTAGTTTATCGAGTGCAAATAGAAAGTATTCCTTTGGTGCTTTCAAACTTTGATCCTTTGGTAACTCTCTCCATATCACATCCAGCAACTAAATCGCAGACAATATATGGTTAGTAAATATTCTGAACTCTTCAACTAATAAATAAACTAGGTTAATACGCAAATAACATGCTCACATTCCTAGAGTGCGTGTTCAAAGAATTTTACTACTAAAGATTTTAGAGGCTTAAATTATATTTTTGAGAAAAACTTAAGATGCTTAGGTTGGTCGTATAATTATAAAATGACAAGAATATCTATGCATCATCCCTTCCCTTATATCAGAATTCGATTCCATAACATGCCTTGATGTCAAATTGCACTCAAGAAACAAACCTCAAAAGTATCAAGTCAAAAATAAACCTAAACCCTTGTTCCCCTTTTGAGATCGAGTGAAGAAAAATCCTGTCTTTATAGACAATTCTCTATCTAGAGATGTCTTCAACAACACTCCTCAAGCTTCCCTACGGTTACATTTACATTTAAACTTGGACCACGTAGGAGTACTGGAATTGTTTTGTCTAGAGTGGGGACTGGGGCAACATGCTTAACTATGGTTATCTAGAAAATTACCTTGATATCTGATCTATCACATTCATACACCAAACATATTATGCAACTTTCGAAATATGATAAGGAAATATAAATTCATGTTCCTCGACTTCCATATGTTGTGTAGGGGAAGAGGCTCTAAATTAAGTTTGTGCCCAAGCTCTTGATTTGAGGACAATGTTAAACACAAACATCATTATTATTAATTTTTCATAAGCATTCGTTTCTTTTTTCCTTCCGAGGGAGTTTCAGCTGGACGGCCTTTCTAAGTGGCCTAAAAGCCCATGTGACGGGAAGTGTCAAATATTAAGTTAGCTTGGTATATGTGAGCTCGATGTTACTTTGGAAAGGCCTACAAGCCCATGTGATGGAGGTGTCAAATGCTACGTTAGCTTGATATATATAGGGGCAATGTTACCGTTCCTAGAGTATAACTAAGTTACTTACATTCACCATCAAAATGTATGACATGCAACATGATTTAACAATATGCTCCAAACACTTTGATCTACATGTCTTCAAATATCCATGTGCAAAATTTTGTAAATTCTAAAAGTCATTTATCCTTGCGTTTTAACAACAGTGGAACCATAGAGACCTCATGTTGCATGGACAAATAATCTTTGCCATCCGACCTCTTGTGCATATATATTATGAGATAGGTAGAAAAAGGTGAACAGATCGGATCATATTGTCAGATTTAATTGTTCGTTTTGCACTTTTGGTTGGTGTACTCCCTTAGTTATGCTATAGGACTGTTAAGCGCCCCCCACCACACACACACAATGCCTGCAAGCTCTCTCCACTCTCATTCAGCTGCTGCCTCCCCCCTCTCTCTCCAACTCCGCTCCGGATGACATAACTTGGATCCTCACAAACAACGGACAATTTTCTGTCGCATCCCTCTACTGTCTTATCTCTCTGACATCTCCAATGAATATATCAGCTTCCCTTATATGGTCAACTTTAACACTCCTTAAGGTAAAAATCACTGTATGGTTTGTCCTCTTGAATCATTTGCCCACTTCAGGACTTTTCACCCAACACAACATAACCATTCTATTTTGTTGTCCACTATGTCAATCCAACCCAAAAACCTCCAATCACCTTTTTCTCCTATACCCTTACACGCTTCAGATATGGCAGCACTTTTTTTCCCTCTTCAACCTCCCACAACTGCCTCCAACTCTACAAGTTCTATGGTATCAATGGCAACGACGAAGAGTATCATCCAACATATCTAAATCCTGAGATATTACCTCTCTACCTATAATTTGGTGTATGCGGTACAAGCAAAACAACCGCATATTTCAAAACAGACAATAAGATGTTTCTTCTATCATTCATTGTATCAGCTATTATATTGGAGTTTCACTTCATAAATAGCCTCCATCTCCTCTTACTTGTTATTTTTATTTTTCTTGTATTACTCATATAGTGTGTGTAGGTATATATATATAGGTGTGTGTGTAGACACACACACAAGCATTTACACTAATGTAATATTTCATATCTTATTAGAAGATACAAAGATAGCCTCAGCGTTGTCTTTTTTCTCATTAAAAAAAATGCTAACCAGAATGTTCGGTTTCATGGGAGTCTTAGGTACATGGATATCAAAAGATACTACACAAACTTTTTGAGAGTTTGGAAGTACACTTCGATACAACACTTACATGTTACCACAAAATTATTTCAAGATTCTTGTATTTTGTTTTCCAAATATGAAACCAAACCACTAAGGACGAATCTGTTATCGTTCACTCCAAATTCAACCTATTTGATGTTCGAAGTAGGTAAACAATCATTCTAAGTTCTAATCGTCGTACTCTTCATTCACAAGAGCAATATTAAGAATAGAATGCAAGCAAAGGAAGAAATTTTAATCAACCAACCTTATTTAGTTCAAATCTGTTTGAAAGCAGTCTCCGTATAGCAATTCCATTAAAAGTGTTTTCACTGTGAGCAACAATGACCGGGTGATCATGAAGACACTGAGCAATGCTGCTAACAAGCTTCTGAAATTTTTCAAGGAAGGTTTCACGGGAAATTGGCTTGTCAAGTTCTGCAGATAGTGATCGAAATGCTGGTTCTACAATGTTGCCATATACCTATGAGCATAAAAAAGTGGTTAGCTGTATTTTAAAAAAGGCTAAAGTAGAAGAAACCATCATTAAGTATCATATTTTTTTAGAAATCATCACAAGTTTTTTATGTTATGTGAACTCCCACGAAGTTTCAAATTTCTTAGAAACCCCCAAACGAAATTAATGAAAAGATTAATGAATCAAATTAAAAATGTAGCAAATATCCATTCTCTAATATTTTCAAATAACATTTTTTAGTAAAATACACTAAATTAAGGAGTAAATATTTAGAAAGGTTTAGAGAATAGGTAATTATTGCATTTTTAAATTGATCCATTGGGGGTTTTCATGAAATTTGAAACCGCATTAGGGTTTATATACAACTCCGTCAGTGCTATGCACTGCCTGTCCCAAATCAGGATAAAGGAGGAGGGTTGTGGTAAGCCAGTGACAGCCAACGTAAAATATTGTCACATATTATGGCATAAGCCAAAATATGAATTTCGTTGGGCCGTTCCCTCTGAGCGACGTGCTATATCGAAATCCGGGTGTAGTGAAAAATGTGTGAGAGTTGTTAGGTCATTGCCTAGAAGTGACGCACAACGTCAGCGCCCGGATGTGGTATCAAACATAAGAGGGTTCTTATATCTTAATGAGTAGGTGGGGGTAAAAAAGTTAGCTCATAAACATAAATTTCGATTAGTATCATGAATATAGGTTCCCTTACAGGTAAATTAGTAGAGTTAGTTGATATTATGATTAGAAGAATAGTTAATATTTTGTGCGTGCAGGAGACTAAGTGGGTAGGTGAGAAAGTTAAAGTCATAGAGCGTTAGGGTTAAAAACTTTGGTATATGGGTAGAGATAGAAATCGTAATGGGGTAGGTGTAATCATAAATAAGTAATTACTTGGGGATGTAGTGGAGATTAGGAGGAAGGGTGATAGAATTTTAGTAGTTAAATTTATTTTAGTTGGAGAAATTTTTAATGTCATTAGTGCCTATGCACCACAACTAGGACTTGATGAATCCAGTAAACATCAATTTTGGGAGGATTTAGATGAGATAGTGTAAGAAATACCCGCTAGAAAAAAACTATTTATTGGTGGTGATTTTAATGGGCATGTAGGAATTAGTCGTAATGGATTTGATAGTGTACATGGAGGATTTGATTTTGGAGAAAGAAATGAAGTAGGTAACTCAATTCTAGATTTTGTTTTGTCTTATGATTTAGTTTTAGAGAAAATTTGGTTTAAAAAGAGAGTTTCTCACTTAGTTACTTTTAAAAATAGATCGAATGCAAGCCAAATAGATTTCTTTTTAATTAGGAGGGTAGATAGAGCTAGTTGTATCGATTGTAAAGTAGTACCAGGTGAGAGTTTAGTTACCCAATATAGACTATTAGAGATATTCAGATTAGATAGAAACTTAGAAAGATTAGTGTAACTTAGATCTTAAGATTAAATGGTGGACGTTAGAAGGTAATAAAAAAGTTTTTGTAAATAGAATAGTACAAGAAGCAAATTGGAGGGACCATGATGATTCTAATATAATATAGAACAAAATGGCTAGATGCATTAAAAGGATAGTTAAAAATATATTCGGTGAGTCGAGAGTCGGTGCTCCACCATGTAAGGATACATCATGGTGGAATGAAGAGATAAAAAATATTATTAAAATCAAGCGAGATCTTTATAGAGATCTGAAGAATAATAATAATAATAATGGAATAACTTTTGAGAAGTATAAACTAGTAAAGGAGAAGGCTAAGAAAACTGTTCGGGATGCAAAAACTAAATTATATAAACAAGTGTATGAGAAGTTGGATAATAAAGATGCAGAAAATGATATATATAGAATTGCTCGAATAAGAGAAAAAGTCTAATAACTTATGTACTATAAAGTGTATTAAAGATGGGGATCAGACGGTTCTAGTTCAAGACGAAAAGATTAAAAGAAGATGGAAAAATTATTTTAATAAATTATATAATTGTAATTTTACTCAAGGTTTGGGAGATCTTACTATTCAATGTGAGGATATGAACCGTAGTTTTATACGCAGAATTAAAGAGTCTGAAGTAAAAGAGGGTTTGAAGATGATGAAATTAAGAAAAACTATTGATCCAGATGAAATTCCTATAGAGGTATGAGATACTTAGGAGGGATTGGTGTGAAGTGGCTAGCAGATCTTTTTGATAAGATTTGGTAAATTAAGAAAATACCAAATGCAATGGAGGAAGAGTACCCTACTATCTCTGTATAAGAATAAGGGTGACATTCAGAATTGTTCTAACTATCAGAGAATAAAACTCATGTATCACACTATGAAGATTTGGGAAAGGGTAATTGAATATAAATTGCGACAAACTATTAAAATATCGGAGAACCAGTTTGGATTTATACCGAGACGATCGACGACAGAAACTATTCATTTATTTTGTCAACTTATAGAGCAATTCCGAGAGAGAAATAGAGATTTGCATATGCTATTTATTAACTTAGAGAAAACCTATGATAAGATTTCATGAGAGATACTTTGGTAGACACTGATGAAGAAAACAGTTCCCATCAAGTATATCGACATAATTAAGAATATGTATGATGGAGTAGTGGCCAATATCAGAATATGTGGTGGTTTAACAAATGATTTTTCTATCACAATTGGATTGCATCAAGAATCTGTATTGAGCCAATTCTTATTTGGTATAGTGATGGATGAGCTTACTAAAACCATTCAGAATGAGATACTTTAGTGTATGCTATTTGCTGATAATATTATTTTAGTTGATGAGACAAGAGCAGGGGTAAATACCAAGTTAGAGTTATGGAGGCGTACATTAGAATCTAGAGATTTTAGATTGAGTTGGTCTAAAACAGAGTATATGGAGTGTAAATTTAATAAACGACGGAGCATATACTATAATGTTGTAAAACTGGATAGACAAGAGATACAAATGAGCAGTCAGTTTAGATATTTGGTTCTATTATTCAGAATGATGGAGAGATCGATAATGATATTAATCATAGGATACAAACTGGCTAGTTGAAATGGAGGAGGGCAACGAGAGTTTTATGCGACCATAGCATTCCGTTAAGATTGAAAGGAAAATTTTATAGGACTGCTATTAGACTAGTTTTATTATATGGTACGGAATGTTGGGTTATAAAGAAACGTCATTCACAAAAGATAAGTGTAATAGAGATGTGCATACTCTGTTGGATGTGCGGCAATACTAGGAGAGATAAAATAAGAAATGAAAATATTCGTGCTAAAATAAGTGTAGCTCCCACCGATGAGAAGATGCGAGAAAATCGCTTACGATGATTTGGTCATGTGCAACGTAAACTTATAAGTGCACCAGTTCGAAGAGGGGAGTTTATCAATGTAGGACAAGTTAAAAAAACGAAGAGAAGATCGAAAAAAATATGGATGGAAGTGATACGCAAAGATATGGAGTCTAGAGGTTTAAATAAGGAGATATTACTTGATAGAAATGAATGGAGAAGAAATATCAAAGTGATCGATCCAGCGTGATTCTTTTTTTGATTCATGTAGCCTACCCCCAAATACTTGGGATAAAAGACTTAGTAGTTGTTGTATTAGGATTTATGTACATTAAAAAGTTTTTAGGGCTACAATACTTGATAGGAATTTTTTCTACTTTAGCCTGAAAAAAAAAAATTTATAATGCATAATGTATGTTCTTTATCAAATAAGGACTAATCATGTGAATGGATTCATTTTCGCGATGATCCATAATGTTTACTGTGATCAATATAAATCTTGAAACATGAACAAGGAACTAAAAACAGCAGGGAGATGCACATGCACATGCACATGCACATGCATTCTCAAAATTACCCAAGGATCTGAAGAAGGTGGCATCCCATGATCAACCGACAGCAGTCCCAGCGCAGCGATGAGGCACTTGTGCAATGATCCATCTGCCCCGTCCAGCTGTGAGAATATGGTGTTTACCTCGGGCTCAAATTGTGCGCTTTCCACGAATTCCTTGAGATCTTCGCCATCCATCCTCAAGATCAAGACTGGTTCTTTCTTGTACTCGGTTGCCATGCTCAACAGATATGCTGGAGAGTGCCTCTTTAGAATTTGGACTTCTTCACTTCTTCAGGGATGAATGAACTAGCTAAAACCCTGACAACATAAAGCAGATATGTCAAGATTGGCATATTTGGATAATTAAGGTTCATATTCTACACCCAAACTACCAATAAAAAAAAATTAGTGAAGGTTCTTAAATATGTTAGTATGTAAAGCTAACTCTCTCTCAAGTGTTAATTTTTCAGTATATAGATCCATTAACTTAGGATTCTAGGCAAAGTGATTGTTTGACACGGTATCAGATTAGGGTACTGTTTGTTTGTCATGGAAGTAGAAAAGGAGTTGTGAAAGTAAAGTCATTTCTACTAATTCATGCGCATTTGTTTGGCCAAGAAATAAAATGGAAGTTACTTTTATGACGATGAGATGGACTCGTATGGCATCCCCACTTCTCAACTTTATTTTATATTGATTTTTGGTGGAAATAGAGTTGCAAGTAAAAAGTATTAATATTTTATTATTTTGTATCTTTATCTCTTTTTTCTTTTTTTCCAAAAAAAATATTTTATTTCTCTTTTATCTCTTCCCTCTGTAAAAAAGTTAAAAAACAAACACTAGGGTTGTGCTTGGATGTCAAAAGCAAAGTATTTTGTGGTATTTTAACTATGTATTTTTTAGTGTTTTAGTGGTATGCATTTTGGAGTATTCTGATCGTAGTTTTGAGGGGTGTTCAAATTTGTATTTGGGAGTTTAGTTTTCTCGTGTGTTTTTAAGGATTTTATAAACAAATAAAAGACCAATATACTCAATTATGAAAAAAAAAAAAAAAAAAAGGAGAGTACGAGTTGGAACAATAAAAGGATTGGATAAATAATTCAAAACACTCCAAAACATCCCGAATTGCAGTGTTCTATAAAAACACTTTAAAACACCTACCCAGGTGTTTTAGGGTGTTCTAAGAATACCCCAAAACACTTATCAAAAAACTCACAAGTATGTATTTTTATGAACATTTCATAATGCATCCCTCCAAAATACCCAAAATACCTCAAAACTAATCTTCCAAAAATATGATACTTCCAATTTTTTATTTTTGGAAGTTACTTTTAATTTTCTTTCTGTTTTCCACTATTTCCAAACACCAAATATCTTATAGGTTCAGTTCATCCACCCCTATTAGTGTTTCTCCAAGCGAGTCATACTTGAGAGATTATGTCGAGTTCTATGTTTCTCCCTGCTAATAGTCCATATAAGCACCTCAAATAGGAGCCATAGCCAAAAGAAATCTCTCACAGCAAAAATTTGCTGACTTTATGATCTTGACAGCTCTGGGTAACAATTTTCAGTTGAAGCATTATATCATAATCATGGTCCTAGATAAACAGAAACTACGATAACAAAGACACGGTTGACTATGAAAGCTCTTGCTACCCATACAAACTCTAGATTTTGAAATCTAAAACCATCATGGTTGTTAGATCCATAGTGCACAGTGTAAGACCATCAGCCTTTTCATTGTCACAGTCACACCGAGAACGTTATCAGCTTTCTACTGAAGCATATATATACGGGATCGCCCAAAACAAATTCTGTAGAGTTTTCAGATTCTCACATCCACTACAAGTCTACAGTTGGTGATTTGTTGTCGAGAGTATTTGGGAGCGCTACCTAAACAAATACTGACAAAGGTGTGGAATTTCATCAAGGATATAGAATTTACAAATGGGGTCTCTTCTTTATTTGCATTGCTCCTCGTCATAGCATAAGATTGAGTAACTCATTTTCTCGGCTAGTTAAAGTTTTCTCATTGACATGTACCGTTTTAGAAAATAAGATAGCTCCTTATGTTAAGGAGTCTAGTTACTAATACTGCACCCTGCGGTATTTGCCAATATCGACATGTCTATTATGAACAATAAAAAAAAAAAACTACCCAGATATCTGATTATATAAATTTGTAGGTAGTGCAATTTAAATTGTTCTTAGGAAGTGCAAGATATAATAGTCCAAATACATAGGAAAAATAATGTAGACTTACACACAATTTTTTTTTTTTTTTTTTCGGGAATACATTTCCTAAAAACACTGAAGCCAGAACTCCTATTTTTATTTTATTTTTTTTAGTACGTTTCCTAAAAACACTGAAGCCAGAACTCCTAGCCTCCAATCTTTATTGTCTCACTTAATCAAATGAAAGGATATAAATTCGGTCTATAACAAAGCTATGCTGATCGTCAGGGGTTTTCGACTTAACCAAATCCTTGAGGAACATTGCCAGGGATCTTAACACCCTTATATGAGGTGGAAGATACTAACTAGAGGAGTTTGAAGTTTACTTAGTTTTTTCCTAGTTTATTAAGGAGCGATTCCCCCCTCTCTGCAGTTCTCTCTAGGTTATAATTCAGGAAGTCTAACCAAAGACAAGGTTCAGTCTTTCAACTTTCCTAGTTATCTTCAGTTTGATTTCAAATTTATGAGCATCAGTCAAGAAGGAATTGACTATGGAATAGATCTCTTTTCACTATAAATTATAATCCGTAGAGGAACACTATGATGTGTAATATATAAAGGTCCCACAACCAACACATGTTCATTCATTAGTTCGTTCAAGCAGGAAATTAGCCTACTACTCGGCATGCAAATCAACTAAAATTTAGGCCAGAAGGAAACGAAGAAAGTTACTACGAATAGAACTAAACTAAGAACAGTTTGGCCGTTCAAAGTCATCGAGAAGCATGTTAAATGACCGTTAATTCAAAGCTAGAGGCGAAGGATTACCTGATAGCAGATAGTTCATAGAACAAGAGATAACCTGATGAAGGAAGACCTTGAGCTCCTTGCTCTCTCCATCCACCGCATTTCAAGTCTATTTATGGTGACCAATGCTTGCAATGACTTTGGATATAAAGTGGAGGGCTCAGGGGTGCTCCTCGTGACCGCCCCTAGTCTCCCCAACAGACAGATAAATCTCTAGCTGCACCTTTCCCTTTTTGTGAATGCGATGTTCCGTGGAAAGAGAGTGAGCGAAAAGTACAAAAGGAAAGGGAAAAGGAGCCAACCTCCCACCGGCCAACCGCCAAAACTTCAGCGAAGGCTCGTGGGGAACCTGAGCTTTTCCTAGCAGATGATAATGACCTTAAAGAAATCAAGAACAGCACAGACACAGTGAAAGCAACTCACATTTCAAATCCCTCTAACAATATCACAACATTATTCTCTCTCCTCTCCTTATCCATCAATAAGGTTCCTTTTTTTCGCTCATCCGAAGTATGATACAAATACAACATACAAGTTTCTTAAAAAAATTTGGCGGACTCCATTATGTTCTGTACAAAATATATGTACCCCAAATCAAACTCTCGAAATCCACACATCGATTATACTGTTACTCGTTCCTACTGGTCATCAGAAACCACCACCCTAACGCGCCTTCGGCCAGTGTTTGGTGGTGAGAGAATGCCACGGGAGTTCTGGGCCTGATCGGAACTGTGACTGCTAACCTGTTCAGCTCTGTCTATGCTGCGGCTTATGATTAGCCTCTTCTGATCTAACCGTACTCTCCTCCTGCTACCGTTGGATTCCTCCCAATGACCACTGCCCTCGTCTGGCCATTCTTGGTGTGGGGATCGTCGTATCGGGTCATCAGAATCGTCTCGTAGACTACGAATGTCATGTGAGGATGATCTGGACCTGGACTCAAATGACCTCCCAGACGAATCCCTGGATCTTCCACTGGAATTATCACTGATTGTCGCAGACCGGGCATCAATAACCTGGCGTGTTCTGACAGTAGGTGTGGTCTCATGGTCATGTGTCTGATACAGGCTACCAGATGACCTTCCTCTGTATTTCTTCCCTTTGTTGAAGCTTCTGCTTTCTGACCCAGGTTGTCTGTTACTACTACTCCCTCGATGGTGCTCTGTTACAACTGTATCATCCGGGAGTGGCTGAATGTTCTGAAGATCGGGTTCAGGACTGAACCCAACCGGCCATAAGCTTTCGTCCATCTTCCTGAATGTGATAGATATCCTGCAGAGTGAAACAAGAATATGAGTACTATATATCAACAAAAAGGAACACAGAGCAGCAGCTTTCTCTTTTTATTCTTGATTGAAATTCGAGGATATTTACCTTTTGGTGGGAACTGCCGGCACACAATGCTTTGCCACATCAGCTCCATTGCCATTTAAAACAAGTACCGACCTAAATAGAAATGGTATTCAGGAATTCAGTTATAACACAATTAACAATTGACCAACATCTAGTTATGAGTTATGCTCCCACGCTAATCAGCGTTCATAGTTCATGATAAGATATGATGGTTTAGTAAAGTCAAACTAGAGAATAAGATAGGTTATTGAAGTAGAAGTACCCAAGTACTTGAGAAATCAGGTATAAAAAAGTTTCTAGAATTAGAACAAGGACAAGGAGTGTAATTCATCAAAATTAGATATCATCCTTTAATTTGCTGAACAAGATGCATCAGTTCCCGTCAAAGGAATTTTATAGTATTTTCATCTGCATTCTGGATTTGGATACATCAATTGTTTCCAAAAGACTGGCCTAACCAAAGAAGGTCACACTTGTAATTCTAAGAAACCCATAATCATGCTCTAAAAATTCTACAGTGGGATAGCATTTCAGTATCTTTAACCCAAATAGTAATAGAGTATATTAACAAAGACTCATGGGCATCATTTACTCGATGTCAGATTACTAGAAGAGTGGAGATACCAATGGAAACAACACATTCAATATACTATTAACTTACCCCACAGGCAAGGGAATTGCAGTGGAACCACTAAACTCTCCTGGCCCTTCAGTCTTTAGGTTGGTTCCAAAGAGTATGTTACACTCGCTTAGGAATGACACAGTACTAAATGGACGAACAAAGTCATGGCTGTCAATGTGCGGTGGTATACAATCTCCTGGTTCATAGATGTTGACGATGCAGCTGTCAGGTATGCAAGATGTTGGCAATACATGCCAACGAACCAATCTTCTGATAATAACCTTGAAAAGAACCGGGATTGGATCAGGAGCTACGTTCCGGAGGATGCCCGGTGGGTTTCCATCCTTGTCCTGCCAGCAAAATATGTATGATTTTCTGTCAAGTTGAAATATTAAGAAAGATATAAAACTGAAGTGTACAAGATGAAATATACCAGGGCATAGTTATAACAACATCCAAATTGGATTGTGATTCGTCCTTTTCCCCGCATCCATTTCTGTGGTTCCGAGTAAGTGCGCTCTGAAATTAATATTGTTAAAAAGTGCTTGTCTGAATTTAGCCAAAACCATGTAGAAAATCGAGAAGTACTCCTTGTGCAAATAGAAAGTCCAGAATTATTTCTATTTCCAGAAAATCACACTTCAAAAATTTATTAATCAACTAACTAAAAATTGATTTGACAATTTTAGACCATGATTGAGTAAATCATACTGAAGTCTGTAGCAATAAACAACCGTGTATGATATAAACAATACACGATAATAACAGCGCCACCATCCCCATTCTATAACAATAATATAAACATAAGTATTATTTTAAATGAATAAGTACTAAGCTTGTAAAGATGAGCAAAGTGGTAAGACAATTTGCAAGTAAATGAAATTGCGACAATAACGATCACAACAATGTGATGTGAAAGGCCAAAAGAGTATTCCAGGAATATCATCTTTTCAGATATCATCTTTCCACATCAAAAAATATATATTTCCACAGCCCTTAGATGACTTAAAATACATTACTGAATGGTGAGATGCTCAAAAAAAAAGTGTGCATGTGTGCATCTACTTCTCCTTTTTGTCTCTCTGTAAAAGTGTGTGAAACCAATTTTAACAATGATGTATGCATGTAATCAATTTTAACATAAATGTATCTTGAATAGAGTACTGCATCTTTTCCCCAACTCGGTGTTTGGACAATTAGTTGATGGGGCATGAACACTCCCAACAGTTCAAGGCTTCCACAAGAAGGAAAAAGTAATCAAACAGCTCTATGCAAGTATGGCAGAGAAAAGACTGGCATATGAACAATGCAGATATCAAAGGATGGAAAAATATTGAAGTCTAGCATCTAAATGAGAAGACAGGAAATGAAGCATGCGAGCAATTTGCTCCTTAATGAGAAGGTATCATATGACAGACAAAAAAGTGGAAGTAATATTTAGCGGAAGAAAAAAGACATGTGATTGCACTGGATTCTTTGACAAAACAAGAACAGAAAGGCACAGTGGAAGGTAAAATCTTCGAGGATTTCATGCCCAAATGTCTGATCGGACCACAACCAGCAAAAAAGCGCATTTTAAACTCCTCTAAAAAAAAAGCAGTTTGACACCTTTATATTTAAAAGTTTGTTCGAAAAGGAAAATGAGAGGAAAAAAAACTTGTGCCTTTGATGTGCCCTTTTTAAACTCTCTCCAAACATGTGCTTTGATTTTCATTACGTTTTTTTTTTCCGAATAAATAGCTTAATATTGTTTTTGACTAAAATTTCAATAGTGCTTTATTTGATAACTTTAAATTTTAGTAATGATTTACTAATAGAACTTTGTTCATAACTCAACTTATCCACAGTGTTCCAAAAATATCAGCTATCAGTAATACATGCCCAGCAAAATTCTATTTCAGGTAACTGAATATCGGATGATATATCGTGATATTTAATGTCATATTGGATGCCTTTTGGATGATATAAATTTATGCGTACATAAATCATATGGACCTATTTAAATCAAGTTAGGACCCTAAAAATAATTCCTTAACAATTCGTATTAAGCCTATATATAAATTGACATTTGTAGAATTTTGTCAAGTGTATCAAGACAAACAATTAAATCTCTAATCTTCAAAATACACAAATAAGCAGTGTTCTAAAAAGTGTTTTATGTGGACGATTATGAGTCCGCATAATCATATGCGGACTTGAAACGCATGTAGAATTAAAAAATCGTCATGTCCATGTAAACAAGTCGATTAATCATTCTGGATGTGGACTATGGTCGTATAATCCACATAATCTGCAATGCAAGATTACTTTGTTTATGGTTTAAAACCCAAAAAAAAACCCGACTCACTCTCTTAAAACTCCTTTCCTCAATTCCTAGGGATCCCACATCAAATCCCCAATCAATTTCCAATTCCTCGATCTCTTTCCTCGCTCGCTCTCGTCTCCGGTCCTTGATCAATCCCCAATTTATCGCCTCCAGCCATTTCTCACCTCACATCACCACTTATTGTCTCTCACCTCCAATCGTCCACCACACGCGACTCAATCTCTTCCTCTCTCTTCTTCAATTTATGATCACCAATCCTAACCTGATTCTCTCACCACACCCACATCCGAGATTCTCTCCCTCTCTTCTATTCAATTTCCGATTGGCAACTGGTCTGACTTTAATCTGAACCTGGTCATTACACCCTAATCCGATTATCTCTCTTCAGCTTTCGATCGCCGACTCTCTCTCCTCTTCAATTTTCGATTCCCTTTAATTTCCTATTATCCTCTTCAGTCTCAACTGAACCTGGTGATGCGCGACTCCAGCCAAAGTCGCAGTTAAACAACTGCATGTGGATTGTATGGTCACTGTGCAGATACTTCATCTCTTCAATCTTGATAAAGATTAATTTAATTGCTAATCTTCTTGAATTTTATAGCACTCAATATATGCATTTTTAAGTATTATTACATTACTATATATAAAAATATTAATATTACGCATAATTCTATGCAATCCATTTGATCTCCATTAAATCCGCTTATGTATTATGTGGTTTCGAACTACACGCATAATGAAAACACATTTTAGAACATTTGAAATAAAACCAATACATATAGTGCAGCTGCTAGCTGCATCTCGTATTTGCCGCTCATAATAGAAAATCAGTCAATGAAGAGGAACGAGACTACTAATCAAGCCTTGATTCTATCATTTCCTCGCATACAGATTATCAAGTTTACGAGCTAACCAGTTGGCTTAGGAACTTTTTATAATTGAAAGAAGGTATAATATGACTGCTTATTAGGAATATCTCGCCTTCGAGACAATATATCGGTCCATTTTGATCCAAAATGAGAAACGATGTAGAAACATATATCATACTGGTTTGAGACGAAAACCCCGATATCGACCAAATATATTGGCATATTAGCCGATATTTAAAACACCAATTTCCATAAGCAGTCTAAAGCAATCAAGCATATACATAAAACAGATCTAGATTCTCCAAAGTGCAAGATGCCTTGGTTTATCTTTTGCGTAATCTTAACCATTCAAGTTGGCAGATGGTTCAGATTTTTCTAATAGAGTATATGTCAATGCAAATCATGAGTAAGGTGTGCTAGTTTAGAAAAGATTTTATCCAACCACCAAATTAATGGATAGTTGAGCTTTGCACAAAGCTGTTGGTCCAAATAAAATCAAGAAAAACTACTGGTCCTTATGAGATTTCTATAAAGATATGGAGATATTTACGAGAGATAGGTATGAGGTGGCTAACAGATCGTTTTAATAAGATTTGGCAAACTAAGAATATCCCAAATAAATGGAGGAAGAGTATCCTAATACCTCTGTATAAAAACAAATGTAATATTCAAAGTTGTTCTAATTATCGTGGAATAAAACTTATGTGTCCCACTATGAAGTTTTGGAAAAGGGTAATTTTACAAAGATTGAGGTAAGACTTGTTAAAATATCAAAAAAACAATTTGGACTCATACCAAGGCGATCGATGACAGAATTTATTCATTTACTTTGTCAAGTTATAGAGCGATTCCGAGAGAGAAATAGATATTTGCATATGGCATTTATTGACTTAGAGAAAGCCTATAATAAAGTACCACGAGAGGTGCTTTGGATACATTGATAGAAAAAAGTCCCCATCAAATACATTGACATAATTAAGGACGTATATTAATGGCCAATATTAGAACATATGGTGGTCTAACAAGTGATTTTAGCACAATTCGATTACATCAAGAATCTGCATTGAGCATGTTCTTATTTACTATAGTAATGAATGAGCTTACCGAAACTATTCAGGATGAGATACTTTAGTATATACAATTTGCTGATAATATTGTCTTAGTTAATGAGACAAAAGAAAGGATAAATATCAAGTTAGAGTTATGGAAGCATATATTAGAATCTAGAGGTTTAGATTGAGTAGGTCTAAAACAGAATATATGAAGTATAAATTTAGTAAACAATAGACCCTAGACTATAGTGTCGTAACACTTGATGGGCAAAAGATACAAATGAACAATCAGTTTAGGTATTTGGATTCTATTATTCAGAATGATAGAGAGATCGATAGTGATAACTATAGATACAAACTGGCTGATAGAAATAGAGTGCAACGGAAGTTTTATGCAATCACAACATTCCATTAAGGCTAAAGGAAAGTTTTCATAGGACTGTTATTAGGCCAGCTTTATTATATGGAACGGAATGCTAGGCTATAAAGAAACGTCATTTATAGAAGATAAGTGTAACAGATATGCGCATGTTTTGCTGGATATGCGGCAACACTAAGAAAGATAAAGTGAGAAATGAGGATATTCGTGTAAAGGTAGGTGTAGCTCCCATTGATGAGAAAATGCGAAAAAATCGCTTACGATGGTTTTGTCATGTGCAATGTAGACCTACAAATGCACCAGTTCAACGAAGAGAGTTTATCAATGTAGGACAAGTGTCATGTCATCAAACATAACTTCCTCCATTAGTTTCATATGCCAAACAAAGAAATTAGAATGGGATTTGCATTTTCTTCCTAAATTTTGAAACTAAGAAAGAATCGCAACTTTCTTCCATTCTTCCTAAATTCTACAATCCAAACACACCCTAAGCGCGAATATTTCCTTTTCCTTTTTTACTAAAGTAAAAGCAGTTAAAGTAGGAGTGAAACTTCATTTGACAAGCAAAATGAACTGCAAGGATTAACAGAAGTGGTGATAAAATTCAAAGCCATGTGGGCGGAAGCAAAGTGTTTACTGAATTGTTAAAAGTCAGACAGACACTAAGCATGAATGTTTACCATTCCCTTTTTGTTGTATCCAGTTACGAACAAAAAGAATTACAAAGATCAACACGAGTGGCCATCAAATTCACAGCCTCAAGAAGAGGGAAGAAAATTGGTATGTCTTTTAAGAAAGATGCCAGAATGAATCTGTTTTAAAATACAGAGTTATGAATGAAACCTTCTATAAGAAACTCAAGGTAATTTCCAAAAGAAGTTATCAGATATGCACATCAAAGGATGTACATAAAGTACACAGGTAGATGAAGAGGAAAACCTTACAATTTTGGGACGTGAGGTCTTTGACGCAAGCAATTGTCCGAAATTCACAAGGGAGCATGACTACATATCTTTAATTCTTTCAAATATATGAATAGTTGACATCAATGTTCTAAAATGTGTTTTCAGTATGCGTGCGGTCGAGGACCGCATAAAGCATAAGCGGATTACGCGCCGATTAAACGGATTACGCGGAATATTAATATTTTAATATATATTAATATAATAATTATAAAAAATGAATATATTAAGTGCTATAAAACTATAAAAAAATTATAAATAATAACTGTAAGTATGTAAAATAAAGATAAATTGGCTCTACATAAAAAATTAAAAAGAAAGACTTATCTCTTAACTGCCAGTGTAAAAGAAAGAACGATGCATGTATGTATGGGTCAAAAACGTCGCTTACCTGCAAATCAAAAAGAAAAACTGAATGAGGATCAATGAATATGAAAATATAAAAAGGTACAACCATAATAACATAAGTAAGTTTTAGCACAAAAAAATAATTTCCTAATTAAGTGTACTTTAACAATCTAACACTACATTAGCTGCAGCACAAGCAAAATAGGAGCACAAGCATTAATTCTTAGTCACAAAAATATATAATATACTGTCAAATGATTCTATAACAAATAAGAGCAGCAGCAGCCAAAAAAAAAGGAGCAGCAGCAGCACAACCATTAATTCTTACTCACAAAAATATATAATATGCTATCAAATGATTTTATAACAAATAGGAAAGCAGCAGCAGCCAAAAAAATGCATAATTAGGAGCAGCAGCAGAAAAATCAAAACCAAAAAAAAAATAATAATAATCCGCATTAGCTGCAGTACAAGCAAAAGCACATGGCAACAGTAGCACAAGCAAAAATCCTATCATTTAGGAGCACAAGCAAAAGCAAAAATCCTATCAGTGAATCCTATAATGTGCACACACTTTCACACATTCACAAATTTTTTTCAACTATTTTTTTCAACAAATTTTTCCCAACAATTCTTCTATTTTTATCTCTGCAGATCCAAACCCGGACCAGTTCGCGGCGGCGGGGGGGTGTCTTACCGGTGAAGCTCCTGCTATCGGCCGGCCGGCCGGAGAATTCACCAGAGCAGAGCAGTTGGCTGGTGGAGCCTCGGGCCTCCAATATGACTCAAGGGCGAAAGGATTTAGCCCCTCGAATCTGCACCTCAAAAGGGAATTTAGATTTGGCGAAGAAAGAGGAGAATCGGCCTCCTCAGGAGGTCGTTTTGAGTTATTTTTGGGGGTCAGAGATGAAAAAATGGGATAATTGATTGGAGACGAAGAAAGGCGCTCTGATTTGAGAAGAGGGACTTCCGATCGGCAGAGAGAAGGGAATTAGGGTTTACTTTTGGGGGCGAACTCTTTTTCTCGACCTAACTCACGAATTGGGATCGGAAAGATGAGGGAATAGGGTTTTTAACGGGTTAAGAAAGTGGGTTCGGATCGGGTAGGGTTTTGTAATCGAATAATTACCCGCTATCACATTAAACGCATACTCAGATTATGCAGATTATGCGCCGCACAATCCGCATAATCCATTCTACGCCCGCGGACAGGACGATTTCTCCACTTCGTCCACGTTTTCCGCCCACATTCAATTATGCGGCCGCTTATAGGCCGTGTTTTAGAACACTGGTTAACATGTTTAAATACTCATATTGGATTGCTATGCACACTAAGAAACTAGATTAGCAAAATGATTTATAGAACAATCAGATTTTTTCAATAGGGGTTTAACATACTTGTGTTGTTCATATGTTCTTGAAATTATCAAGTTTTTAACAATCAAACATAGACGAACAAGCATGTTGTATCCAGGGATTTCAGACATTAATTGGGGGAACTACCATGCAATACGCATATTATACAGTAAAAGTATACGATCCTTACCCCTACGCCTCCCCAAGAAAAAGAGTAAAAAAGAAAGAACAGCATTAGTACAAGTAAAAAAATGATGCGCATGCACACACACAGGCACAAGAGAATAAAGAATAAATACAAAAAATAAACAGACTTACACAAGTTGGGTGACTGGATAGGAACAGAATATACTGACCATAATGCCCCTACCCGAAATCTGTGATAATATTGTCAAGCTTTCAGAATAATATCAATTGTTAAAATAGTTTATAATTAATCACGAAACCTCCAAAAGATTAGCTACAATTACTTTATGAGTTCACGAGGACCATTATAAACTTCACAAATTCTTGTATCATATCCAATATGGAACTATTCAAGCTACCGGTATTACATTTCCCCTCCTTTTAGGATCTGATGAGAAAGGGGCACTTTAACACATTATAACGCTTCTCCAAGCTAAGTGGGATTCTTGAGGTGACCCCATAAATTCTAGAGCTAGCTCCCACATATTCAAGAGGTGGCCCCACTATATCTTATGTGGCACTTTGTCCTATCTAGCACTTAGCTTCATAAGGCACTTAGTTCCTCACACTCCCGGCTAGTGTCTTGCTCTAGTACCACTTTTAATGCCCCTATCCGGAATCTTGGTAGCATAATGCTAGCAACACATTCACTAGAATATGCTAAACCTTCGATACGATATCAATTACTAAAATAGTTTATAATTAATCATGGCTTCATCAAAAAGGCTAGTTATGATTACTTTATGAATTCATGAGAACCATTATAAACTACAAAAATTCTTTTATCATATCCGTTATGGGACTATTCTAGCTAGCGGTATTACACTAAGCTAGAAGCAAAGGAGAAATAACGACATCCTGAATTGAAATGGACAACATATCAAAAGACTGATGACAGGCCCTGGCATTAGATGAAGAATATGCAGGCAACCATTATCTTCTCTGTGAGAATAGAAGCGGTATTCGAACTAAAGTTCCCATGAAAATTTCTCATGTGCTTTCACACTTAATAGTATTTCAGCAACTCAACGCTGATGTCCCAGAGAGTTCAAATATCTAGTGAAGACAAGTCATCAACCGAAGAATTCAACATCATTATTGAACTGTCGTATGTTCCGCCCCTACAATGTTCATTGTATTTTTGGGGTGGATCACAATACTGGCTAGCTACTTGGCTTAAATTTCAATTTCAATGAGAGTATTTTCCATTTTTACACTCCAACATCCCCAATATAGATTACTTAGTTATCCAAATGTATATCTAGTCAATAAGAGACAACAAATACTAATTTCTCACAATACATTTTTACAACACAACAAACCTGTACATTCATCTTTATTGAAAGTCCCATGCACAATATTAGTCCACAAATCTTATGAATCCTTCACAAATATTAGTCCATAGTTCTTGTAAATTATTAGCAAACTCATCACTTTCAGCTACATTTTAATTTTACCAGGGGGATAAATATGATTATTGGATACTGAAACCTTGAGCATAAAGAAGAACATCAAGACATCACATTTTATAGAAACGGAACTGTTTTTTTGCATTTGCCAAGTTATACCATTTGATGGTTTTATGCGGTTTTTTTTTTTTTTTTTTTTTTTTTTTTTTTTTTTTTGAAGGGGAGGAGGGGGGGGGGGGGGGGGGGGCGCAATGTCATTCCAGGCCTTACTCTGTTTTCCCATCAGGATCAGGCATCTCAGACTTGTATTCTTATCTTATGCTTGATGTTTCCTACAAAGGGCTCATGGTATCTATCATGCTCTTGATTATGTACACCAGCTCTGTATCCAAAAAGAAAAGTGTGTTGAGGAATTTCATCTCCCTATGAGTTTAAATAGTGACTAATTCATTCTAACTGTTCATTTAATTCATAATAATTAATCAAAATAATCCATCTTCTACTCAACAATGATAGCCATGGCCATCAATATCTTATGGCATAAGATACATACCTTACAATACATTATAATGCAGAAGGAAATTGATACATATCTTGTGTAACGTATTGGGTAATGTATCTTGCAATATAATTAGCGTGTCGTACGATGTACGATATGTTAAATTAACTCGACTTGTAAATGGATTTCACACTGGTTCAAATGAACTTCTTAGATTTAATTATAGGTTGCAAACTTCGAATGGGTCTGCTCCTTTAACAAGAGGACACCCAAGGTCATGATACATACTGCAATCAATAAAAACAACAAACCAAAAAGTCATATACAGTCCTTACATTGCTCACAACAACCAATCTCTAGACTATAAAAAAGTCACATACAGTCCTTACATTGATCACAATCAACCAATCTCTAGACTATAATTATACATATGTGATTCTTATGTAATGCCACTAGATAGAGAAATAGTATGGAACCATTAAAGCTCTATACATCATTTCTTTAAATAATAAATACTACCTAAACTTGGAATTGAGGTAAATTAAGAGATAAGAACCCAGACATAATTTAGTCCTCTCGCCATATATGGAATCAATGGTGACTAGACTAGGAAGAGATGACTTCGCCTACCTAAAGAGAACCATTATAGGTTACCATAAATACTTTGAACCTGAAGGAGAACAAATATACAACAACAACAACAACAACAACTAAGCCTTTTATCCCAAGTATTTGGGGTAGGCTATATGAACCAAAAAAAAGAATCACGCTGGATCGATCACTTTGATATTCCTTCTCCATTCATTTCTATCAAGTAATATCTCCTTATTTAAACCTCTAAAATCCATATCTTTGCGTATCACCTCCATCCATATTTTCTTCGGTTTTTCCTTCGTTCTTTTAACTTGTCCTACATTGATAAACTCCCCTCTTCGAACTGGTGCACTTGTAGGCCTACGTTACACATTACCAAACCATCGCAAGCGATTTTCTCGCATCTTCTCATCGATGGGAGCTACACCTATTTTAGCACGAATATCTTCATTTCTCACTCTATCTCTCCTAGTGTTGCCGCACATCCAACGGAACATGCGCATCTCTGCTACACTTATCTTCTGTGAATGACGTTTCTTTATAGCCCAACATTCCGTGCCATATAATAAAGTTGGCCTAATAGCAGTCCTATAAAATTTTCCTTTCAATCTTAACGGAATGTTACGATCGCATAAAACTCCCGTTGCCCTCCTCCATTTTAACCAGCCAGCTTGTATCCTATGGTTAACATCATTATCGATCTCTCCATCATTCTGAATAATAGAACCCAAATATCTAAACTGACTGCTCATTTGTATCTCTTGCATATTTAGTTTTACAGCATTATAGTGTATGGTCCGTCGTTTACTAAATTTACACTTCATATACTCTGTTTTAGACCTACTCAATTTAAAACCTCTAGATTCTAATGTATGCCTCCATAACTCTAACTTGGCATTTACCCCTTCTCTTGTCTCATCAATTAAGACAATATCATCATCAAATAGCATACACCAAGCTATCTCATCCTGAATGGCTTTAGTAAGCTCATCCATCACTATAGCAAATAAGAATGGGCTCAATGCAGATCCTTGATGTAATCCAATTGTGTAGAAAAATCACTAGTTAAACCACCACATATTCTGACATTGGCCACTACTCCATCATACATATCCTTAATTATGTCAATATACTTAATAGGAACTCTTTTCTTTATCAGTGTCTACCAAAGTATCTCTCGTGGAACTTTATCATAGGCTTTCTCTAAGTCAATAAATACCATATGCAAATCTCTATTTCTCTCTCGGAATCACTCTATAAGTTGACAAAGTAAATGAATAGTTTCTGTAGTCGATCGCCCCGGCATAAATCCAAACTGGTTCTCCGATATTTTAACAGTTTGTCGCAATATATGTTCAATTACCATTTCCCAAAGTTTCATAGTGCGACACATGAGTTTTATTCCCCGATAGTTAGAACAACTCTGAATGTCGTCCTTATTCTTATACAGAGGTATTAGGGTAATCTTCCTCCATTCATTTGGCATTTTCTTAATTTGCCAAATCTTATTAAAAAGATCTGTTAGCCACCTCACACCAATCCCTCCTAGGTATCTCCATACCTCTATAGGAATCTCATCTGGACCAACAGCTTTTCTTGATTTCATCCTCTTCAAAACCTCTTTTACTTCAGACTCTTTGATTCTGCGCATAAAACTACGATTCATATCCTTACATTGAATAGTAAGATCTCCCAAATCTTGAGTAAAACTACCATTATATAATCTATCAAAATAATTTTTCCATCTTTCTTTAATCTCTTCGTCTCGAACTAGAACCGTCTGATCCTCATCTTTAGTATACTTTACAGTACATAAGTCTTTAGACTTTCTCTCTCTTATTCAAGCAATTCTATATATATCCTTTTCTGTCTCTTTATTATCTAGCTTCTCGAGAAGGAGAACAAATATGCTATCCATAAAATAAAAGAAGCGAAGAGGTATAGCTAATAATTTCTTGTACAATATTAATTATTAATTTTTTACATTGAAGAGTCCATTGAAGTTAAAGGAAGACAAGTGGATTCACTAAAAAGAAAAGAAAGAAAAGATCTAATAGTAAAATTAATCAATTAGTTTTTGTTCTTAATAGTTAGTATCTAACAAGTTATTTAATAATTATTGGTCAAACCTCACAACTTGAATGCAATTGCAAGCAAGAAAAGGATGCGAAGGAAAGGTAAACAAGAAGATAATGGAGAAGTTTGTGTGAAGCAAAAAAAGATGAACATGAGAAAAATGAAAATAGCATTTGACAGAGATAAGATTGGATTTAGTTGGAATTGATTTGATTTGATTTGATTAGGAATTTAATTGGATCTTGGATTTTTAAAGATTTGTTTTTATCTTGTAATTTGCTATAATTATTTCTTGTAACTTTGATTTTAGGGATAGCGAGAAATGATTAATGAAAATTGAGTCCATGTGATTTGCCTCTTCCTAAATCTTTCCCACAAGTGATTTGTGAGAGAGTGGGCGTGTGATTCACCAGAACGTGAGGTCCAAAAACCCTAATTTATCCCCAAAACATAATTTCTTCTCCAATTCTCCACCATAAACCCTAAATCACCTTCCGTCCTGCGTCAAATTGGTATCAGAGCTAAAGATTCTGAATCTCCAGGTGTTAGAACCCAAATCCACCCCATCTTCTTACCCTTCTATTTTCTATTCTTTTTATTTTGTTTCATATTTGAGAGGAAAAAAATTGAAAAAAAAAAAAGAAAAAGAAAAGAAAAACCCCTCCTTCCCTGATCCATCGTCCTCCCAAAGCTCCACTGCCATCTTCAATTTCTTTCTCCAACTTTCTCAATCAAAGAAAAAAAAAGATCAGTAAAAAAAAAACAAGAGCTACCCACAGCCCCTCCATCTTCCTCTATCAATGACCATCGACCCAATTTCACTCCGCCACTTCCATCAACAATCGATCAACCCCCACCTTCAAATCCACCCCAAATCCTCAACAACTACCTCTAGCTGCCTCAAATAGCCAGCAACGCCTCCTTCCAGCACCAGCCCTCTTTTCCCAAAGCCCAACAACAACAACAACCAAAATCTAACCCCATTCAACCTCTAGCCCATTCACCATCATCTCCTGAAGACATCTCGACAACCACCAACTCTATCTCACCTCCGAAGCCTTCACCGCGACTCTAGCCGCCTCCTCCCACGTTGTCGTCAGCCAAACCCACATTGAGCCACCTCCACCTCAATCGAGACCCTTCATTGGGAATTCTCTGTGTGCATAGCCAACCCGACCAAATCCACCAAATTGGTTTGGGTCCAGTTAACACATAGCAAACCTGTTAAGAAGACGGAACTCGTTAAGGGTTTTTAGGTGATTTTCAAGACATTTTGAGCCCAATTTGAGCCTGATTCGTGCAGAAATAATTTTGAGCTAATATTTTAGGTGCTTCTTTAGATTTCTACTCCAAAGTTTGTACAAAATTCCCAACACACATTGAAATAATTTGTACTTAAGTGTGATTTACTCTACATCGAGGTAAATTCTAATCGCACTATTTATTCAGTCAGTAACATTTTCCATTCAATTCTTGTTATTTGCATAGACTCGAAAAAATTTTATTCTTATAATTTGCCACAAGATTTATTTGCGTATTGCATTTTATTGCATAAATAGGAATTGCATTTTTCTACATATAAATTTCAGCCAATAAAGTGTTTATTTTGATCATATGGTCATAATTTTTTTTTGGTGTTTAAGATTTGGCATATTCATTTGTATATTTTATTGTAACTGCATATAAATAACCATTGCATGCTTCGTAGTTATAAAAGTTTTAGAGAAGTCACGGATCTCACAGAAGTTTTGAATAAATTAAACAAAAATATGAACACTAATAAAAAACTTCAAACTGGTTTAGATGTAATCAATACATGTTAAGATAATTTAGAAACACAAGTCAATGAACAAAAACCTACTCAAAATAATCAAAGTAGACTAGAAAGACACCATAATACTGGAAGAGATAATAATTTTGAAGATGAACATCTACATGATGATATCACATAAAATCAAAGTAGATGTTCCCCTTTTGATAGCACTTATGACCCCCAACGTTTTTGTGATTGGTTAGCGGATATGGACCATTTTTTTTAATGGTATGCAATGTCAGAAGTCCGAAGAGTGTTTCGCTAAATTAAAGTTACAAGGGTCAGGTAAAGTATACTGGATGTCTGTTGAGAGACGGTTAGCAAGAGAGCAACAAGAACCAATTGAAATATGATTTGAAATGAAAAAAGAACTTAGAAAGAAATATTTTCCTCCAACTTTAAAGGATCGTCTTCTTGACTAGCTATCTAATTTAAGACAGGAAAACATGAGTATGACTGAATATGCGCATAAATTCGATGAGTTCTTAATGCGATGCGATATTCAAGAAGACAGTCGTCTAACCCTTTCACAATTTCACATTGAACTCAAATCCGAGCTCAGACGTGAAGTGCTTACACATTCTTTAAATTCTAGTGAGGATGCAGTTCAGTGCGCTCTCAACTACAAGACATATTTGCACACATATTCAGACAAGATCCACCTTCAAAACCGCATAGCATCCCAAGCGACAGCCTGACACTAATACTACAAACACTAATATTATTTCCAAGGAAACAAAGGATAAAATCATCACTAGTGAGTCGATTAAAACCAGCTACAAAACAAACTGAGTATTTTAAATGTCATGGTTTTGGTCACTTTACTTACCAATATCTCATAAGAAATTTGTTAATAGACGATGTCCATAATGAAGATAATGGCATTGAAGAAAAAATTTATGAACCTCAAAAAAATTTTAGTGATGTTGAGAATTATCTAATAAATACACCTTTACACGTTGTTAGGTGCTTGCATACTATATCTAGAGACAAGAATTGGCGTAGGTCTAATATGTTTCATACATATCACACAACGGTAAGAGCTATAAAGTCATGATAGATGGAAATAGTTGTGTAAATATCGTTTCTAAATCGATTGTTGATAGAATGACCCTTAAAACTGAACCACATCTCCGACCGTATATTGTCACTTGGATTGATAAAAATTTTCATGCTATTATTCAGCATTGTCTTATACCTATTCAATTTTCGAGTTACAGTGGTTATATTTGGTGTGATGTTCTCGACATGGATCTTGTACATATTTTGCTCGGTAAACCCTAGTTATTTACCTAAATGTTAAAGAATTAAGGAAAGTCTAACACTTACACATTTATGTTTAATGGAAAAAAATCGTGGTGGCTCCTTCACCTTAGAGTCTATCTAAAAATAAAAAAAATGGGTTAATAACTCTAACACAAGATGATAAATTGCTCCATTTTGTGCATAAAAACCACGAACCTATCTAGTCTAGGTCCATTTTTCTTGTAGACTCTGATCCTCTAGTTGACAAGCCTAATCCACCTTCAAATTTACTTGCACCCCTTCTGCATCGTTTGCATGTGAATCTCCCGTAAGCAAATTATATTTAACAATGATGCTTATAGATCTATTGTAAATATACACGATAAAGCCAGCTGATTAGGGTTCAACCTGCGAAATTTCCTTTTGGAAACATGGAGGTTCTTCACATTTGGCGTACGAACCCTTTCAGGTTTTTGCGGGAGTTTATTATGATTCCTACGGAGTCGGATATTCCACCAACCCATTATATTCGCTCAGATGTTATTAGTCCTCATATGCCATGGTGTTCTACTCCAAATGATCCTCGAGCTCCTGCTTTCTGCAAAATGTTCTTCGCAACATCAGACTTTCAACTCGCTCCGCTTCTTCTACACCTGCGAATGCCACTACCTTGGGACAGCTAGATAGTTGATATCTGGTTACGGATATATCCGATTTACACTTATTTAGTATGGTGAAAAGATTTACCAGATATTGAGAAGCTTGATCGCCTTCATCCGACATGCTTGACTTTCTTCTTGTCGTCATTCACCAGTGGTAAATGTTTCCAAGTATGGGAGAATTGATAGAGATAAAATTGAATTTAGTAGAATTTGATTTGATTTGATTAGAAATTTAGTTGGATCTTTGATTTTTAAAATTTGTTTTTATCTTGTAATTTGCTATAAATATTTCTTGTAACTTTGATTTTAGGGATTGTAAAAGATGATTAATGAAAATTAAGTGCATGTGATTTGCATCTTCCCAAATCTTTCCTATGAGTAATTTGTGAGAGTGGGCATATGATTCATCTGGACGCGAGGTCAAAAATCCTAATTTATTCCAAAACCTAATTTCTTCCCCAATTCTCCACTATAAACTCCAAATCCCCTTCCCTCCTGCGTCAGCATTCTTCAACTTTTGTTGAACCTAATAATAGATTATGTTAGTTAATATAGTGTCATTATGATTAATAAGACATTGCACTGTCGATGTTAATAACCTTTTTAATATAGCTATCAACTTGTACTGTGTCTTACCAGCATTTAGCATTTCCCAAGGTTGTTTATTGACATATTTTAAATTTACATATACTTTATTGTTAACATGCAATTTCAAGTGTTTGAATGCATACCTATTGCATATTGGACAATGCATCTTTTAAAATATGATATACAATAGGACTAACGATCAATGTTCTAAAATGCAATTAAATTATGTGTGCAGTTCGAAAGCGCATAATGCATAAGCAGATTGTACAAAGATTAAACGGATTACGCGGAATTATGTGGAATATTAATATTTTAATATACATTAATATGATAATACTTAAAAATGTATATATTGAGTACTATAAAATTCAAGAACATTAGGAAAAAGCTTTAAAAATATATATATAATAACCTAATTATCTAACCTAAACCTGTTCACGGTGTTCAATTTGATAATTTTTCTTTTGTGTTCACTTTTTCGTCCTTATAGTGTTCCGTAAATATCAAGATTTCTCTTTTAATAAGAAACACCTAATCACTTATTTACTCCTACTTAATCAAAAAAATTAAACATCACATTATCACAAGTTCAAAATTGAACTAAAAAAGATCCAAAAAAATAACAAGTTTACACTGAACTATCAAAGATTTATAGTAAACTGAATCAACTACTCTCAAAAACATATTAAAAATTAATCAAAATTTAAATATCACCCTAATCTCAAAAAAATTAATCAAATGAATATTCATCAAGATTGAAGAGATGAAATACCTTCATAGTGACCATACAATCCAATGCAGTTTAGCTACCATACAATCCAATGCAGTTTAGCTGAGAGCTTGGCTAAAGTCAAGTATCACCAGATTCAGCTGAGACTGAAGAGAATAATTGAAAATTGAAGAAAGAATCGAAAATTGAATAGGAGAGAGGGTCGGTGATCGAAAACTGGAGAGAGAGAGTTGGTTAAGGTGCGATGACTAGATTCATATTAGAGTTAGGTCAGTCGGCAATCAGAAATTAAATAGAAAAGAGGGAGGGAGAGAGAGAGAGAGAGAGAGTTGGGTGTGGTGAGAGAATCCGATTAGGGTCGACGATCTGAAATTGAGGAGAGGAAGATAGAGAGTCGCTTATGGAGACGATTGGAGGTGAGAGACGATAAGAGATGACGTGAGGGAGAGATGACAAGATGCAACGATCAAGAACTGAAACGAGAGCGAGAGAGAGATCGAAGAATTGGGGAGGTTTTAAGAGAGCAAGTCGGGTATTTTTGGAGTTTAAAATCATAAATAAAGTAAACACGCACGCAGATTATACGGGTTATGCAGATACATAACTCGCATAATCCACATTCAGAATAATTAATTAGCCTATTCACATGAACAGGATGATTTCTTAATTCTACTATGTGCGTTTCAAACCCGCATACGATTATGCAAACGCATAATTGTCTGCATAAAACACTTTTTAGAACACTAACAATGCATGGTGCATATCCCAATTTGACAACTTCAACAATAGTTTGTGACACGATTTACTATTACACCATAACTAGGAAAATAATAACAAAGAAGGCAAACAATGCTCTACTGGTACTAACGAAATTTATACACCAAAACTATCCACTAAATTGACCATGAAATTTTTTTTTCCTGATTTATGTACAAGGAGATTTAAACGATTTTAAAGATCAACTATTAGCTTTCAAAATATGGACACTCTTAATGATAGATGAGATCATAGTTGTCAATATCCTATACTATGTGATTCGTATCGTATCCTAAGATCTGTAAGAAAGTCGATACGTATCTTGTATATGATTCTATTGGACTATGTATCTTACGATATATAAAGCATATCTTACAATATAAGATATGTATTTTATGATATGTGGTATGATACGACGGGCTGACTCTATTTAAACACGACTATCAAACTCAATAAATGAACTTCTTTGGTTTAATTACAGGTTCCAAATACAAAACAAGTACCGCCATTTGATAAAAGAGAACATCAAAGTACCATATATCTATTTTAGTTTATAAAAACATTCAAACCAATCATAAAAAATGTATATCTCTTAGTTTGAAGTCAATACTAATTATTTTATTAATAATTCTCATTTCAAGTATCTAATGAGTTAATTTATGAATTATGATTTTAAATTCAAGTATCTAATGAGCTTATTTATTTGTGCATTAAAACCTCAACATATTAATAGCATTTTCTCAATAGGAACGGTTCGTATAAATTAGAGATGTTGAAAAAACTAAAGTGGAAGTTCTTAAAGAAGATGATGATGTATAAATAAGGAATATAATTAATTGATATATCTTGACTTTTTTGTTGCTTTTCAAATGGTAATGAGCATATGGTCACTGCTACAGTTTTTGTTAAAGAAGTGTACTATTGGAAGTCATCAATAATGATGTCAACCATAGGATATGAGCAGTCAGTTTAGGTATTTGGGTTCTATTATTTAGAATGATGGAGAAATCGATAATAATGTCAATTATAAAATACAAGCTGGCTGGTTGAAATAGAAAAGTGCAACGGAAGTTTTATACGACCGTAACATTCCGTTAAGGCTGAAGGGAAAATATTATAGGACTGCTATTAGGCCAGCTTTATTATATGGTACAGAATGTGGGGTTATAAAGAAATGTCATTCACAGAAGATAAGTGTAACAGAAATATGCATGCTTTGATGGATATGCAGCAACATTATGAGAGATAAAATAAAAAATGAAGATATTCGTGCTAAAATAGGTGTAGCTTTCATTGATGAGAAGATGCGAGAAAATTGCTTACAATATTTTGGTCATATGCAATGTAGACATACAAATGCACCAGTTCGACGAGGAAAGCTTATCAATGTAGGACAAGTTAAAAGAGTAAAGGGAAGACTGAAGAAAATATAGATGGAGATGATACGAAAAGATATGGATTGCATAGGTTTAAATGAAGAGATACTACTTGATAAAAAAGAATGGAGAAGGATTATCAATGTGATCGATCCGGCGTGATTCTCTTTTGGTTCACATAGCCTACCCCAAATACTTGGGATAAAAGGCTTAGTTGTTGTTGTTGAAGTGTACCATTGGAACTGAGGCAACAAATGATGAACATATTGGAAAAACACATGATCAAATAAAATTTGCTTATGAATAAATTGTCAAAGTGAAAAATGTCCTTTGGATGGATTTACAGGAGCGTTCAAAAGTTGAAGGAGAAACAAGTGGATCAACAAAAAAATAAATGTAAAAGTAATTTTTTTGTCAACTAGCAGTTTATTCCTAATATTTTTTATAATATATTTTATTTGTAATTATTGGTAGGACGTTGTCACTTAAATACAGTTATAAATAATAAATGATGAAAAGAAAGGGAATTAAAGGGAATTAAGAGTATGGTAATGGAGTTGTGCAGAGCAAAAGAGATGGAAGATGAGGAAAAGGAATATATTATTTTTCAACATCAAGTGAAACTAGCAATGAATTATGTTTACTAATGTATTATCATTTTGATTAATGATCTCATGGTAATAGCATTTTGAATGGCAAGTCACTATGTATGTATGTGTATAGTTATTGACTTGTAGTTTGTGTATTACCAACTTTAGCATTTGTCCATGATTGTTTGCTTACTTAAACTTTAAATTTGCTCATATGTTTATTATATATATTGTTATATGCTTGATTATTTATCTCTTACACATTAATCAACATATCATATGATAGGATCCAATTAAGTGGATTATGGAGAAAGATCCGGTCTGTCAAATTATACCAATTGGATGGATCTTCACGACTAATGGCACTCACGATTTGTGACCGCCTTTGTTTTGCTCCTTTTAAAATACACTAGCATCTGATACGTCTAGGAGATGAATTTGAAGCAAATTAAAGTCATATTCATATTGGACATGTCCAGTACATGCATATGGCTTCCCCGATAAGGTCTCTATGCTTCATAGACAGTCACTAATTTGCATGGGGAGCTGAAGTTCCCACTGCTTTCAGGCTTGCAGAAAGAGGACACTTGAGGAGATGTCGCTTCAGCCTCACATGTTATATTGTACATGCAACCAAACAAATATGCCGAAAGGCATAAACACTCACGGATAGTGTTTTTCCCTATGCACCAAGTTACCAAAGCAAAAATCCTGAAGTACCCAAAGTTTAAATCTGCAATCAAAAATGAGCCTCATAGACATCAAGCCCCAGACACTTTTCCCAACTCAAAGACTCGGATGCTGATTTTCTATACCGTGGACATCAAATAGCAGATTTTTCTTCAATAAAACAGTAAGACATTATTTTTATATATTAGAAAGCATGCTTACCTTTGAATATAGAGTATATCATAAACGAGGGTGTTCTTTACATGGAAAATCATACATGGATTTAATGCTCAAGGAATGCAAAGTGTGCATTTGGGAGGTAATCATGTTTAACTTGTAACCATACCTCAAGGATTGGTTCCAATATGGCAGGTAGTGACTGCAACAAAGTCAAATCTAATCTTTGGAAAGTAATCTAATAACTGGTCATAAAAGAAAACCAAGTCCGAGAAGGTTCGCCATTTCAGCTACTCAATTAGGTGATTCTTGTATTTTGTGAAGTAGAACCATAGAATTCAGATTGAGGTACACAATAATATCAGCTGAATTTTTCTTTTTCAGGCATTTCTTTAGACATTATGACCTTCCAGTTCTTAAGTTAAATGCACTGCAACAGATTATTTCACTTGAACAATAGCCTGAAGATTGAACCTTGCATCTAAAAAATTTTAACTAGGGAGGTCTTCAAGGCAATCCAATTATTGTGGATCATCTTCATAGGGATGGTCAGTGTTCACATCATGAAGGTTTGCTTCCTCCTAGGATGATTCAAATTACACTTTTAGACATATTAGTAAATCTAGAAAACATTATCTTTTTGGATGGAACTACATCGAAATGTAATATAGGATTGATTCCCATAGAGAAAACTCCTATGACTCTTTTGAAGTCAACAAAACAAATTATGTCAAAACCTAAGATGTCGAACTACATGCATGAACAATAACTCCGACCAATGGATTAAATCACATTTTTTCTGGAAAGGACGAGAAGCTAAAAAAATTCCTTGTATAGATATTTAGATGACTCATTAGTTAAACATTTTCATTAATAATATGAACTAAAAAATTGCTAGTTTCACTTAGTTTTATTACCCACATGTTATTAAAGCTTATAGTTACTGTCATGAGAGTGGAATCAGTAAGGTTGAAATGGAAACAAAGTAATTGTCTAGCAACTAGCAAAATAGAACCACAGTTAGCAAAATTCCATTTTATTTTTAAAAAACACATTCTTGACCCCTTTGCATTTAAAACTCCATTTAAAAAGAAACATTACCAAAAAATACTCGTATGTCTGTCAAAATCATTATAAACCCATTCTAAACATGTTTCGACGTCATTTACGTTTTTTTTTAAACAGGACTTTATTATCATCTTTAATAAATGTATACTTTTACTTTTTAATAAAAACATTTTAATTTTAACTATTACTTGGCAATAAAACTTTATTCATGAAAAAGTTTAACTAATGAGTAATATAAAACATGTCAAATGAGACAACAAAATAATTTTTTATTAATATGAGACAATACTTTCGTTGAATATATAGTTTTGTGACAAATAGGCAGTTTGACTATAAAACTTCATATATTAGCACTTCTTTTAACATCTTTTTTTCGAATCAAGCCGTTTAAAACTTGATTTATTAGCTTCTCATATTTTTGCAGTTTCCATTATTTTACCCTTTTTTAAAACTTATTTTTGCATAGAATCATAACGAAACACAAACAAAACCTGTTCCATTTTTCTGTGGCACCCTGTTTTGCTAACTGTGCATAGAACTAGTTTAACTACCAATGGAAACAGTATAGCTGATTTTTTCCAGCTATAACGAGTAAAAAAAAAGCAATCAAATATACCTATAAGCCAAAAAAAATGATTTGCCCGCTGGACTGGATGGGTAAGCAACAATATTTCAGAAGAAGTTTATAATTCAAAGTTACGCACCATATTTAGAATTTAATCAAATATAAATGCATCTTACACTTTGCTATTTTAAGAGTAATGCACTGCAAACAATAGGTGAAGCAAAAAAACAAAAGCCTCAAAAAGATTTGATCTTTACCTCTTAACTCCCCCTTCCGCCCTTTCTCTTGCAGCTCATATGCGAAATCCACGATCCTCTTCTGCTCCACCGCACTAAAAAGCCCGGTATGCAGCTCCAACCCATCCAAGATGTTCACAATCTTCCCCTTAACCCTCTCCAAGGATATAAAATCCTTCTTCCTCCAGACATTCTTGAACCTAATCCACTCCCTCTGAGCCCTTGGCAGCTCCGCCTTCTTCTTTCCCCCATCCCTCGTCTCCTCGCTCTCGCTTCGCTCTCTCGCCCTCTCCTCTTCCTCCGCCAGCTCGTCCTCCTCCTGCGCCATGTCCGCCCACGACATCCGCACCTTTGGCGACTCCGAAGTCGGATCCGGACTTGGATCCGCATCCGGCTCCGGATCCGTCCCCCATCCGCTGGGCTCTATGTGCTCGCTCCAGCTCGGTGACGCTTCTATCGGATCTACAAACAATATATCTTTCAACAAACAAAAAGAAAGGCTAAAAAAACCTGAACCTGGAGAGATCGAGACCTGGAGGATTTGGATTCTGAATCGAATCTACATCCGACCTGCTAGGCTCGATCTGCTCACCGCGGTCCGGAGATTCTTCCGATGGCCGATCTGTTAACAAGAGATTTATTACTAAAGAAACAAGAATCAGAGGAAAACCTTTCAAGAAAAAAAAAAGATTTGAAAAAAAAAAAAAAAGGACCTGGACGGAGAGATTTGATGCGGTCGGCCAGGGTTTGGGAGCAGCCATCGCAGAGGTCTCGAGTGAGGAAGGGGAGCCAGTTGGTGAGGAACTCGCCGGCGATTTCGAGTTCCGCCGCGTCGTGATCTCTGATGAAGGGATCGTCCATCGTCTCCTGGGTTTGCCTCGCTCGATCGCGGGAGTGAAAAGTGAGGTTCGTGATGAGACACCGATGGCAGTGGCAAGGGAATTTCTTAAAGAGCACACAATTATTCTGTAAGCATAATTCACAAATTTGGTTAATACAGTAAATTTGTCATCAAATTTTTTTGATATTAATCTGGGGAAATTCTATCTGCGCACTGCATTTTTACTCTTGGCACCCTGAATACTCACCAAACTCCCATTTTGAAATACTATCATTTTACTTTATGCACCCAAATTTTTTTCCAAAATACCCCTCCTCAAATATTTTAGTCGGGTATTAATACCCGACCAAGAAACGTATTGGTCGGGTATTAAAACCCGACCAACAAGCGAAGTCTCCCCATAAAAGAAAACTAATTAACGATAAATTTTTAAATAAATATGCATAAAATCTAAAAAAAAAATCAAATCGTATCTTAAATTTGTTTTCTGACACCAATTACATATTGAAATTTTCCATTTGCATAAGAAAATTCAAACTCAAATTCCAAATCCAAATTTCACTTATCACGATGAAATCAAAGAATTTAAAATTCTTTTAATCTTTTCAGGAACGTTAATATAAAAAATTTTAAGAGGTCAAGAAATTAAATTGATGATTTTGTAGGAGATGTGTTTTTACTAAATACCAAAAAAAAATATTTAGGGTCTTAGAGAGAAAATAGAAGAGGAAGCGATGAGTCGTGATTTCAAATTTTAAAAAATTTGAGTTTGGAATTTATAAGGGTAACTTAGTTCAAAAAAATAATGATAAACTTATAATTATTTATAAGTTTCAAAATCGTAATAGTTGGCAAATTTGGGTCAGTTCTGAATATTATATGATAATTTTTCTAAATCCGTATGAGAGAGTATAGAAATAAAGATATAACATCAATTAGATTCTCTTATATATAATACCTAGGCTACTACACTTGACATATAGACTAGAGGATGATTATAAATAGAATGACTATTAGCAAGTAGTAGTTAATAAATTAACATCTGGTTTAAATTTAAGTCCACATGCATTAATAATTCCTTATTTTATACATGTATGACTATTTTAGTTTAATCACTTTATATTTACCTATTTTATTCTTATATTATTATTTTTTTATCACAGTCTAATGATCTAGGTATACATGCCTAGATTTTAAAATAGATTCAATAGAAAAATTGAAGATCTGAAGTACTACATGGACTAGCTGAAGCTAGTTAACGGCCGTTGTTTTCTTTTTAGTCTTTTACTTATTATTTTAGGTTTTTCCGCAATTAAAATTTATTTTTTTATTCACAGTTATTTTTTTGTCCTTATTTCTGTCAATATCTATTATAATCCAATTTCATCCATTGAATAAAAGTTCCATTTTCTATTCAGTTATTGTTGTAAGATGTTTAATTATGACAATAATTAATATTGTACTAAGATTTAGTATATTTTTATGAATACATTGTCGAATGACTCAACTATCTAGTATTTCGGATGGTGGGACATTACAGATAACTTGTACATGGATTAATATGGGCAGACCAGGATGTCCCAAATTGCTCATGTACAAACAATGTCAGAAAAATTCATGATAGATAAGAACTGTATTTTATAAGAAATCGTATAATGTATTGATATGCCGAATACTTTTACGGTAACAATATTGGTGGTACTGGTCCACTATGTAATAATTAGTACCCTATCGAGGTGTATCATTGCTACTTTACAATATAGAATATGAATGGTATTATCTAGCGGTAATGATATGGTTTAGCACCATAAATGTGTTGCCGGGAATCGGTTATATATGGACACTTATATTATACAGGAACAATTCCATCTTATTGGTATTATTTATCATCTGAGTTAGACATAAACACCTCTAGAATGTCATACCACCACGGGACAGATAGGAATCGGACAAAGAGAGTGCGGCGACATTTAGCGTTGAGCGTTGTACGGTGGGACTAGAGTAGTGCACCAAATGAGATGGGAAAATGAGTGGTAGAGAGGCAGTTTTGAGAGCATTGTATGCTTGCTAAGGAATAAAATAGAAAGTGTTTTTATGGAAAAGAGTTGGATGCTTACTAGGAAAAACTCTACTTTTAAATAAAAAAGAGGATGTGCTCACTAAGAAAGATGGGTTTACTGGGATAAGTGGTGTGCTCCTTTAAAACATTCCAGTGGCGAGATGTGGCGATTTTGCAGAAAACACCTCGAACTTGTGGGATTCGACTTTGCTTGGTGAGATATCGGTTGGCTAGGAAATTTCCAAAGGAGCACACCCTTTCCCTAGTGAGCCCACCTATGAAATTGGTTAATGTTACAAGTCTGACATTATTTTTTTTTTGACATAATTGTTTTTATCTTCAACCTCTCTTCTCCCTCTCTTTCTCACTAGTAAAATCTTAGTTAACACAAAAAATTAAATCTTTAAATTCATGTAGACAATTCAAAATCTTTAAAGGTTTAAATCCATCATATTTTAAGCTTTTTAAGTTAGGATTTAGTGTCAGAAAATATGGAAATGGGGATTAAAAGAGGGAGAGGAGGTGAGTTTTGGAGGAAATGAGATCGAAGGACAACAGGGTTTTTTGGTGATGAGTGGCATGTTCACTAGGAAAAATTCTCTTTTTTTAAAAGAGAAAGTGGGCTCACCAGAAAAAAAGTTGTGCTCTTCTACGAGTTGAGGCGATTTTTTGGAAAACACCTTCGTAGAAAAAAGCGAAATTGTGTTTCGGCTATGCTGGTGACCAAGCGACGGCTGATGGGCTTATATTGGGTTGTTAGGATTGTAAATCGGATCCGAACAGTATAATAAAACGATCCGAATTCAAATAGCATATTATTATTTAGGTCCATTCGTATTTAGTTCATTTTCAAATTTGGAATCAAATTCAGATAATCTGATTTCTTACATATGTTAGTAAATATATATAATTATATATGCAGTATAAGTCCATATATATATCTCTACCAATTATTATATATCTTTTAATGTAATGTTATCTATATAATGATAAATATTTGTTATGTAGTATATAAATATTATATACACACATCAAAATATTATGAAGATATGTTCTTCACAATTTGAACTTTTCATTCTAACATAAAATATGTCATATTATTTTATAGAGTTAATTACAGTCTCAAAAAATCTCCTGGACTTAGTTATTTTCACTATTTTTTTTTAATAAAGTGCACTCTTGTCCCTCAAATTCCTATTCTACGATCATCCCTCTTTTTAATCAGCACACTTTCTCTCTCCTCTCTCTCTCTCCCCCTCTCTATCTCTCTCTCTCAGTCACTCACTCTCCGAAGATAGAGAGAGAGATGAGGGTAGAATAACTGAGTGTGACCGAGAGAGAGAGAGAGTGACTGAGACAGGGGGATAGAGAGGGGGAGAGAGAGAGGAGAGAGAGAGTGTGTGCTGATTAAAGGGAGGGATGAGAATAGAATAGGAATTTGAGAGACAAGAGTGCACTTTAATAAAAAAGGAGAGTGAAAATAACTAAATTTAGGGGATTTTTTTGAGAGTTTCAAATTTCAGGGGTGTTAAGTTACGCACTCCCAATACTACAGAGGATCTGTCTGTAATTAACCCTATTTTATATCATATTCTTATCCGTGAGAACCAAATTGTATTTATATTTGTAAACAAAAAATGTTTTGTACAGTTTGCCACAGGAAAAGAATTTTCGAAAGCTACTGCTTTCCACCGTTCTTTGTACTGCATCAAAGGATGGCACACTAACTGAGAAGGACATCACGGGTTGTGTTTGGGAACACTTTCACCTTCCTACCCTTTTACAGCTCAAAGATAGCGTAAGCTACTCATAGCTATCTGTATTTGTATTCTTTTCTATAAGAGAAGTCCATATCCGATCAGTTTAATTCCATAGGTGTTGATTTTTGAATGTAGTTGTCGATAATATTTAATGCACAGTGGAGTTGGTTAAAACAAATCTGGAGATTCAACTTGAGAGGGCACATTGGACTTTGCACTTATTATCTTTTGGAGCATTCGCTCGAGGAAATTCTATTTACACACTGCAATTTACTTATGGCGTCCTGAGTGCTTTTTACACCAATTTACTCTATGCATCCAAATTTTTTTTCCAAATTTAACCCACATCCTTCTCTCTATCTCATTATGTCATCCGATTCAAAATTTTTCTAGTCGAATATTAATTCCCAAGCTAAAAATAAAGAAGCGCTTGGTCGGGTATTAAAACCCGACCAGCAGTCAACGTCTCCTTAAAAAAAATCATAAGTAATAATAAATTGTAAATAAATACACATAAAAATACTAATAATAAATTTAAATTGTAACTTAGATTTGTCCTCCGACACCAATTGCATGTTGGAATTTTTTATTGAGTAAAAAAACTCAAATTAAAACTTCAAACCCTAATTTTACTTGTTATAGTGAATTCGAAGAATTTAAAATTTCTCCAGATCTTTTTAGGAATATGAATTTAAAAAATTTAAGAGGTTAAGAAATCAAATCAATGGGTTTGTGGGAGATGTATTTTTTTTAAATTAAATTCCACTAAAAAATATTTTTAAAGGTTCTAAAGAAAAAATAGAGGAGGAAGATGATGAGTTGTATTTCTAAATTTTAAAAAGTCTTAATTTGTGGTTTAAAATGGTAACTTAGTCAAAAAAATAAATGGTAAACTTGTAATTATTTATAACTTTTAAAACTGTACGTAAAGAATAAATTTCCGTATTTCTCCATTCGCTCAAATACTATCGGCTCAAGAATTAGAAGGGTGTAAGCAACGTGCTCATCCTAATAATTCGGGGAGTTTACAAAGGAGCACACCATTTTTCCTAATGAGCCCACTTTTCATCGGCCGACCTGCTCCTTTGAAAACTCCCATAATTCGTTATCCTTCCCACCAATTCAAATTCACACACAAAAAAAAAAAAAAAAAAAAAAAAAAAAAAAAAAAAAATCTAAATTCAATACAGTGTCATGAAGTTAGAGTAAAGTTTTAGGGGGAAAAGTTACTATTTTCACAGTGAACAATCATAAACTCTCTAAAATATGAATATTATCGTAAAAGAAAATACATCTTAGATTTGTCCTTCTTTATTCTAAGCAACCAAACAACAATGAGTCATATATGCATCTACAAGTCAATTATGCATCCACAACATTCATAGTTTGATTTAGTTGTGATAAATCTACATTTAATTTTATACGACGAGGCATTATATTAAATTATTTACAATATTTTCATTTAAGGAAATGGGCAAAATGTCAATTACATCCATAGTTGATGTTGTTAGAGCACATTGCAATTAGAAAAACCCATGACATATTTCATAACTAATTTACAAAAGGATACATCATACTCACATAAAGTTTAAACTACAAGACTATTAAGGATTTTAAAAATACGTGAAACTAACTTTAAAAATCTCTACTGTTGAAAGTTCCATCAACTGCAACAAAACTCCGACGTTATGGTGAGGGTTGAGAGAAATTATTTTACATTTTAACATGTCCCAGCAGATTGAAGGCCCATTTTTGGATACCAAAACTCCGAAGTTATGGTAAGGATTGAGAGAAATTATTTTGTATTTTAACATACCATTGCAGGTTGAAGATCCATTTTTA